>CM054059.1:416270838-416601899 GCA_028641055.1 Alopecurus myosuroides
ACGTCAGGGTCGTCCTTCATGCCACTGCCGAGCCCATCCTTGTAAGCGGCGGAGTAGACCAGCCTCGGTATCATTTCCACCACGCGCTCCCGCGCCTCCAGGATTGCCGCCAGCACGCCGCACAAGAAGGAATGCGCGCCAATTGGTAAGGGATCCAATTGAGCAGACGGCGGGTCATCTACTACCTTAGCAGTGGCAGCAGTACTCCCAAGTAGGGAATCGAATGGAGATCTCTCCATAATGAAATGAAGCAGCAGACAGAAATAAAAACATCACTCACAATAAAAGTTTTCATTATCAATAGCGCTTCACCCCGGCAACGACGCTAAAAAATAGTATGATGACCCACAAGTACAGGGGGTGTATCGTATTACTATCGATAAATAAGAGTGTCGATCCCAACGAGGAGCAGAAGATGCTAAAAAGAAGTTTGGATGAAGAATTTACTGTAATACCTAACAAACAAGTTTTTAGGGGTTTTTGATATAGCGGATAAATAAAGTACAAGTAAATAAAAGACAATAAAAATAACTGCAGCAAGCGGCCCAATCCTTGCTAGAGCAAAGTACAAGCCGGTTGGTTTACTTATGATGACCAAACGTTCTTGAGGACACACGGTAATATCGTCAAGTGCTTTCACTTCATACAACTGATTAATTTTTATTGTTTTGATATGTGTTGTGTGGGTGAACCTATGCTAATGTACTGCCCTAACTTTGACTACTACATACTTGTGATTAAACCTCTTGTAAGCATCCGCAACTACAAAAAAGTAATTAAGATAAATCTAACCACATCCATAAACTCTGGGGATCCTACACTCCATCATGCATCGGTTTTCTAACGGGGGTTTAGGTTTCTATCACTTCGTCAACCCCACAATTAGTAAGCGAATACACAATGCATTCCCTTAGGCACATAAATGTGAAGTATCATGTAGTCGACGTTCACATGAAACCACTAGAGGAATAGAACCACAACTTAAATATCAAACCATTAATTATTACTCAACATAATTTCACTACTAACATCTTGACTTCTCCCATGTTCTCAAGAACTAAACGAACTACTCACAAGACAACATATGTATCATAATCATAGCTGATATAATGATGAATAACAATCTGGACATAAACCTTAATTCAACAATTTCACTCAATAGCATCAACCACAAGGAGAAATTAACACTGGGAAAGTTTCCCCTATGAAATAGACAAGATTCAACCCTAGTGTCACAGCGGAACGGAGTGGAGCGGTGGAGATGATGGTGATGGCGGAGGAGATGATGATGATGATGATCCCAATGAAGTTGAGCTCGATGACGGTGACGATGAAGATGATTTCCCTTCTCCAGGAAGGAATTTCCCCAGGAGATTTCTCCTTACCGAAGAGCTTTCCTCTCTCTGTTGTTTTCCGCCTCGTGGAGGCGATGGAATATTTCCTCGATGGCTCCCCGAGTCTTAGGGTTTCGGGGGATGAAGTACGCGAAGGGGCACCGTCAGTGGTGGGTCAGTGCCACCACATCACATGGAGACGCGACCAGGGGGTAGCCCGTGCCATGGCATGGTGTGGGCCCCTGGTGGCCCACCTCTGCCTCCCCTTTTGGTTGGCTCCGGCATCTGGCAAAATAGGAACTTCCCGATGTTTTCCGTGAATCTCTATTCTTCAGAGATATGACATCTTGACGGTCATTTTTCCAGCAGAATTCGGGTTCCTGCTGTTAATTCTCCAATAATCATCAAACATACAAAATAGATGAAATAACATAAGCATTATCTCTAATATGAAATATATTAATGAATATCAGTAAATTATGATACAAAATAGTGATGCAAAATGGACGTATCAGGGTGGAAGCCGGTCGGGTACGGTATCCCGACGTCCATGGCGTCCTAGGAATCACTCTCGATGACGAGGCGGTGCCGTTGGCGACGCCAGACATGGTGAGGAAGCTGTTGCCCTACCGAAACTATAGCCTAACATGCTAGCTAGCTTAGGAAGGAAGCAATGCGATGGATTCGGTCATATAAAAGGCTAATTTGGCGAAGAGGATTGGGGAATGCACGACGGGTTGGGAGGAAGAAGAAGGCTATAAGAATATTCTATTTTACGGTTCAGTTTTACGGGGTCTATTCTGACCTAGCAATTTTTAACCCCTAAAAGCGGAAAAGGCAAACTGAAACACGTATACGGCTTGCCATTTTGCTGTGTTTGTTAGAGATGCTATTATGACCATCCTAAGATACTATAACATCCCTCTCTCTCCTCACTAATATCATGCCACATCAACAAAATGCATATAAAACCGTGCTAAGAAATTTACATGGGCTTGTACTAATCTTACGCAAAATTAATTATCTCTTCATGTAACCTTCAAATGTATTTAATACCATGATCACTATTACTGTTATGGGAAGGTCGAAGTGTCATTATCTTGAGTTGTTGATAGACTTTCCCTTTTAACCAGGTATAATTAATTGTACTAGCATATAACTAATAGTTGAAATGTAATGAAGCTTGTTTTTACATATACTTGTAAAAATACAAGAGAACTAAGGCTAGTCACAATGAGAGTAACATAGACTAGTAACATATACGTTATTCTAGGCTATGTTACCACCTATATAGTGAGAGTGACTCCAATGCTTATTTTTCATCTAGGGCATAAGTCTACCACTTGTACTTATAGACTATCAAAACTCCCGCAATGCTTAAGGACATGTTGGGCCATAAGCTGGGACCCGGCATAGGTAGAATCTCAAGGCATGGTTGGTCAGGTCACATGCAAACAGTGCAAGCTTTATCAGTAAATAGTGAAATATATTGTATATAATTGTCTTGTGGCCTGGCTATACCGGTATGGCCAGGTCTTAAGCTTTTTTCCCTATGGTTCATGGCCACTATGTTTAAGGACAGACCATAAGCTTACTTTTCCTCCTATGGCCTAGTCTTATTTTAACATTGGAGATGCCCTGAGTAGTAACTAACATGTGGTGTCATGCAAAGCTCTATTAATTATCTTGTAGACTCACACTGTCTTGGAATATGTGATGTTACAGTAACTAGCTATGTTACCACAACTCTCTCTTTACTCATTAAATATATGTCACATCAGCTTTTGTCCTACGTGACATTTATGTTACTACTAAGTTACTGGCTGTGACTAGCCTAACAGGCTAAGTGATCAATTTCGGATTATAACACAATCATTCGTAATTAAGGTTCATCCCAATCCTGACTTGCGTGCCACGAATGCACAGTTACGGAAAGAACCCACCAAACAATCCTTTTTTCTCCCCAATCCATAAAGGGTAGCGCTGAGCGTCCATCGGGGGATCGAAACTTTCGACCCCCCACCTCCAGCAAACGACATGTGTCCCACGGGTCCACAGTCACGCGCACGAAAAAATGCCCCACAATTCGGAAAAGGGGTCAACCGCCGTATCCTCTGTGTGTGACGCACGACACCTCCAGCAGCGCGTGGGCACCTCCGGTGAGCTCCACCCCCGTCACCGGAGAAAAAATCGCCGGAGAAAAAAACGTCGCCGCAGACTCGCCGGTCTCCCGCTCGTACCTTTGTAGCAAAAAGCCGCGCGTCGTCGGTAGCATCACCACCGCCCGCCGTTGAGGGCTCCGGCGAGAGATTTGCCTCCAGAAATCAGAAAAGAAATTGTTACAGATCTTGCGAAAATTGCTCCACATATGCAAAAAATGCTGAAACTACCAAAAAATTGTTCCACAAAACAAGAAAAAAATGCATCAAAAAATTGCTACAGAGAGCTTCGATTTTGTTCTCATACCAGAATTTTTTTGCTATTTATCTTGAAAAAAATTGCATCAAAGAAAAATGCTACCAAGCGTTTCCCTTGCCAAAATTTTGCTCCACAAAACAAGAAAAATGCATCAAAAGAAATTGCTACAGAGAACTTCGGTTTTGTTCTCATAGAAGATTTTTTTTGCTATTTATCTTACAAAAAATTGCTCCACAAAACAAGAAACTGCATGAAAGGATTGCTACAGAGAAATTCGGATTTGTTCTCATAGTAGAAATTGTTTGCTATTTATCTTACAAAAAATTGCTCCGATCGAGCGGGAGCAGCTCCGCCGGCCCACAGGAGCACGGGGAGGAGCGGGTGGCGCAGGGCGAGGAGCACGTCGCCGCCGGTGCACCAGCCTCACGGTGCTCGTCAAGACAGCCTACCGCGCCGTCGTGGCCGCCCTCGACAAGAAGCTCGCACGTGGGCTCCATGGCTTCCCCTGGCCTCCACAAGAACCGAGTCGGCGCGGCCACCCAGAAAGCAACGGCGGCGCGAACTCGTCGGGCTTCCAGGCGCGGCCGCACGCGTGTGGGGGGGCGGGGGAGAGGTTCCCCCATGCTGGGGACGCGGGAGCTCACCCACCGCGACGGCGAGGGAACGAGCAGCGGCGGCGCGAGCTCGTCGGGCTTCCAGGCGCGTGCGGATGGGGACGGGGGAGAGGGTCCGACATGCTGTGGACGCGGGAGCTCACCCACCGCGACGGCGAGGGGACGAGCGCCTCACCGCGAGGGGACGAGCGCTGCGGGGATGGCGACGCCGGACCTCTGGCCTGACCGCGAGGGGACGAGCGCTGCAGGGATGGAGAGCATCCTCCAGGCGCGGCCGCATGCGTGTGGGGGCGGGGCGTCGCCGGAGTTGTAGAGAAGAAGATAAGGCGCGGCTGTGGAGAGAGAAAGGAAGAGGAAAGAACGAGTTGACGGAAATGACTAGAGGAAGAGATAAGGCTGTTCTGGCCCCTGGACCCGTGGCGTGTGACGCGTGTCTACTACGCGGGGGGAAGGAGAACGATCATCCCCCGGATGATCGTAAGAGCATCTCCGGTGGAAGGTGGAAATTTGAATGTGTATATCTTCATATACACTTCCATTTACACCTTTGCAATTTATACACCTCCTAATTTTCCAGCGGAAGGTCTATCTAGGACGTCTATATTCTCTCTCCTATTATTTCTTCTAATTGTTGTCATTGAGAGGTGGATGGGCGGTGTATATTTACACCATGGGTACCAAGGTGGATGGAGGTGTAAAATTTACACCACGGTATACACTAGCCACTGAAAACCAATTTGTCTCACATGGTGTATATCTTGCTTTACACCTCCATATACATCTTCCACTAGAGATGCTCTAAGCGTTTCCCATCCATAAATTCCATCCGTAACCACCAAACACATTCTCTTCAGGCACCTTTTATCGCAAAAACAATTTATTTTCCAAGAACAACCTTGCGCGTTGGAATTCGAAATTTGAAAATCCTAACCACTCCCACCGTACGGACAAAGCCTAGGGTTTCGTGCCCAGCCACAGGAACTCTTTTCACGAATAAAAGGCGAGCGCCCCCGGCGGCCCATTTTCACAAACCACAGTACTACTTTCTCCTTCCTCCCCACCGGTCGCACCTCAACCACCACCACAAGCAGTCACCTTCGAGCACCACCGCCTGCGCTCACGACGCCCATGGCCTACCGCGGCGGCGGAGACCGAGGCCGCGGCGGCGGAGTCCGAGGCCGCGGCGGCGGAGACCGAGGCCGCGGCGGCGCGGAGCAGTACGCCGGCGCGCTAGAACCGCCGATGGGAGGCCGCGGCGGCGCGGAGCAGTACGCCGACGCGCTAGGACCGCCGATGGGAGGCCGCGGCGGCGCGGAGCAGTACGCCGGCGCGCTAGGACCGCCGATGGGAGGCCGCGGAGGCTTCATGTGGCCGCCTCCGAGCGCATTAACCACACGCCCTGCTACGCCGGCGACGGCCATCTACCGCGACCCGGTCGCAAGGAGGCCGCACGTGGTGCCCTATGAGAACAGCCCAGTCTACCGCACGCCCGCTTCGCCCCCTTACGCGTCTCCTTCCCGGGCCGCGGTGCCGTTCAAGCCGCCACGCGACGTCGGCGCGCTCTCGCCGGCCGCGTCGCCGTTCCTGCCGGCAAGCGCCGTCCGCGCGCTCTGTCCATCCGCGGTGCCGTTCCATCCGGACCTCGTCTCGGCGCCGCCTCACGCTCCCTTTACGCCAGCTCCGACGCCATGGACCGAGACCGTGCTGGCTCCACCGACTGCCGCGGACGTCGAGGCTTCGCAGCCCGCGCCGGAGAAGGCGCCCATGGTGGACATCGCGCCCTTCCCCAACATGCTCTACAACCCGGCCCGTCCCGGCGTTGGCACCAAGGAGGTGATCATCCCCTCGAACCATTTCCTTGTCAAGTTGGCTATTGTAGTACTACTAGATATAGCGGATGGTTACTGCAGTACTATGGATGACAAACAAACTTTTGTTTGTTTGTTTTTGCTCAGGATGACATATAATATCAGATCTCACGTTTTCTTTGCATTTTTTTACTTTGATTTGTTGGCTGCCTTGTCATATGTTATCCATGTTGGTTATTTGGTCGGTCGATTTGGATGTATTGTAAGATTTCTCTATGTCAATTGACCACTTTGATGAGAAACGAATTATGTAATCTATACTATCCAAGCAGTTCTTCCCTTGGTTCGATCTATGTGAACCGGAATTTTTTTCGGCGTTTTGGGTTGTTAGGTGATGCGCGTCTTAGAGCTTATCTATGTGGGTGTTTGCTCGGGCGCCTCCGCGTACATCTACGGGATCCCAGCCGAGAGACTCTGAGTGAGTTTTTTTTTGGTCGCCTTTTAAGATCAATGCAGCGTTCATGTGGATTACAGGTTGGTGTTTTTCTTGGGTAGTAGTACTTCTAGCTACGTACGATCGACGTGCTTTTATATGCACTGCCTTTGTGCTATTTTGGGGGCTAGCTCGTTTTGGCCAAGTGCTTTCTGAAAGCTCTATGTTCTTACGTTTTGGCTGTTCTGTGCCCTTTGGCGGGTTGCTTTCAGACTTGACGACTGGCCACGCTTTTTGTTTATGGTTGAAGATTCCTGCGAAGTCCGCTGGGTCAAAGATTGAGACGCATTTGCAGTTCAGACCTCCAGAAGTTTTGATTTCAACCCACAGTCTACACGGTAGAGCATACGAGCATCTCCATTCCCACTGTCCGCATGCGGCCTCTTTTTTGGCAGGCGCAAAAATTTCAGTCCATAGGAGCCCAAGTTCCGGACTCCGACGTACCTCACGCTGAAACCAAACGCAATTAGGCTGGTGCCAATGCATCACAGCTTTTCACGGGCTATAGCCCCACCATGTCACCTTTTTTCCTCGCTCTCACGCCACTCTCACAGCACGGTGCCAGTGCACGGGCTATAGCCCACACTATCACACTCCTCTCCCCACTATCGCCTGGCCTATTGCCCCCATTGGCACCGCGTCGCCCCGCTATCGCCCGCCCTCTCGTCCCGCACCCCTCCTATCGCCCCACCAACGCGGGCGGTAGCACGCCCTCTCGCCCGCTCTCGCCGGGCGAGCCTGCTACCGCCCGGCCCACGCCTACCGCCCGCGCTCTCGCCCGCTGTCGCCCCGCGCGGGGCGATAGGCCCTCCTCTCGCCCGCTGTGTCGCCCGCGTTGGCACCAGCCTTAGGGGCGTTTTGGGACGCCGGCTGCGCGGAAAACAACTCCTGCGCCTTTTCCCGCCGCATGGACCCGCCCTATTGGCGAGGGACTTGCCGGGCAGTCCAATCGATCATGCGGCGGCATAATGGTGATACACCGCCGCAGCTTCCCCGCGCCATTTTCCAACGCCCTCTTGCCTCTATAAAAGCCCTCTCGGATGTCGTGCACGACACGCTTGCCAAACATCTCCGCCGCAATCCCGTGCCCTTCTCTCACCTTCTCGCCCCAACCTACCTCACGGAAGCGATGTCGGAATGCTTCCTGGGCGATTGCATTGCGTTGAACGATTTCGAGCACCGCCGGTTCCACAACTGGGAGGCTTGACTCCTCTACGCGGCCGGCTACCTCGTGTCATCGGACATACGCCTTCCCGGTGACCGGAGAATCAGCGTGGGTGGCCTGCGTGCCCCTAGTCCCCGAGGGCGGCGATAACATTGTGGAGATCCAAGTGGCCCAAGTCGCCTTGACGGACGAGCAACACACCACCCCGGCAACTACGGCGCGTCGGCGGCATTCTTTACCGAGCGCCGCAACCAACAACTCGAGGCCTACGACAGTCCTCCTCCGGCACCGCTACTGGTGGAAGGATTTTGTCATAGAGGAGCTGAAGAAACAACGCCGTGCTATGGAGGAAATCGTCGCATGGCGCCGTGGTGTGCCGTGGCCGCCCTTCTCGAGCCATTGAGAACCGTAACAGCCTGCCACGCGTCCCGACCTTCTCCCGGCGCCACGGGAACGAGTGGACTCCGATGAGGACGTCGTCCTCCTCTTCCTTGCTTTCTTCCGGCTCCATGCCGTCGTCAACAGCCCTACACCCTGTCAAGGCCGAGCCGAATTCTGCTTCGCCAACACGCACGCACCCGGGCCATCGTCATCAGGAAGTGGACGCGCCTTCGCCGCCCATGGGCCACCTCCGCCTCGTCGGGACCAGGAAGGTGTAGGAGAAGGACGCCGACCTAGAGATGGACATGGTGAAGACGCTCGCCTGATGGTGGAAGGATTTTGTCATAGAGGAGCTGAAGAAACAACGCCGTGCTATGGAGGAAATCGTCGCATGGCGCCGTAGTCGTGATGAGGACTTGTCGTCATGTTCAACGACAACAACGAGGACACACTAGTGTCGAGCAAGCCGTCGAGCGGCCGCTACTATGGCAAGGGTTGTAGTTACGAAACCCTGAAGTAGGAGTCGTCGAGCGATTCCGACGACGAGGCGACTACACCCGGTTCTACCGCCGTCTCGGCATGGACTAGGCGTAGTCGTAGTTTTTTTTTAAGTTTTTCTTAGTTCGAATAGCCTATGTATCTAATGAATCCGCCTATATTCGACCATATGTAATGAAACTGGCTAAGTTTCTTAAAATTCGTCGATATTTGTCAGTTTTTTTAATTTTGTATTGTTCGCTTGAGTTCACGCCGGAAGCTGGCGTCCCCACACCCAAATCGGTACCGGCTGCTCTGGGCACAATTTTCATCCAAAAACATACGTTGCACAAACCGTTGCACATGCTTTAAGGGCAACTCTAGCAAAGCCCCTATCCCGCGGAACTAAAAACGCGGTTTACGGGTTGAAAACTGGTGCGCCATAGCAGTCCTCGTAAACCCGACATGTAAACCGGAAAACTGAAACAATGATCATTTAGCACAATTCATCGCAATATAGAGAAATGTTCGGCAATTAAAATAGTTTGAATGCTCCAGTGCGAATAGTATGTTCAATACGAACAGGGAGAACCATTTGAAACAAAAGAGGCACAGACCACCAAATCCCGCCACCGCCGCGGCTACCACCACCACCACCGCTAGCAGATGTCGCGATGATAGCTTGCTTTCTACGTGCGAGGATTTGCTATCTTGCATTGGTGGCCACTCTAGGGTCACTTCCCATTTCAGCGCGGTTCATCATCATGATCTTGTTCTCCTCGGCAAGCAACTTCACGAGTGACCTGGTATTCTCGGCATTGGCTCTTGCCTTTTCGATGGCAGCTTTGCGCTTGTTGTGCTCGATGGTAGCTTTGCGTAGCTCCTCTTCGATGATGACTTTGCGCAACCTCTCTTGTTGGGCCATTTCCCACTTCTCTTTCTTCTCAGACAATTCCTTCTTTGCTTTGATTGTCTTGGTCATTAGCATCTCATTGGATTTCACCATGATGTCTATCTGCTCCCGCAAGCTTGCTGCCTCGGCTTGGGTCTTGAGTTTGTCTTTGGCCTTATTTGTGCCCTTGGGCCTCTCATAGTTCCTTCCCCCTTCATCGTCCTCGTCGTTGACCAAGTTGACTTTACCCCCTCTTTGGTTCCATCTCCCTTACCTTCCATTTCTCACTCCGTTTGAGCAAAGCCCAACAATAATCGAGTAGAAATGGCTTGCTCTTCAAAGATGGCATGTCTTTGTACCTCTCTTATGCAATCCGTTCCTTCATAAACAAGAACAGTGTCAGCGTAAAATAGCAAGGGTAAGTAAAGCAAGGATCCAGACTCGCGTCAAAACCCTAGGATTCACGGGTTGGAAGGGGAAATTCTTGGTTGCCCCAAAAAAAATTTATGGGCCCGCAAGGTTTACGGGCTATGCTATTCCCAAATATTTCGCTCGCAGCCCGTATGCGGCGGTTATTTTTCAGATCCGGGCCTTTTACGGGCTATGCTAGAGTTGCTCTAAGGGAAAACCCAACGGCCCCCCTAATTAGGACCAATTTTTGTCCCCTTTTGGTCCATTTAGGGGTGGTCCACAAATCGAAACTGGGCCGGACAACCGATTTAGGATGGACTCGTCCCAACGCCAAATCTGAGTTTTGTTTCTCTTTTGTTTATTTCTCTCATCGGGATCGAATTGTGCCACCAAAAGTGTTTTACAAAAGAAATTGAAAGTATAGTGATGCAAATAAATAGTTTATGCAGTACAAATTAAAAAAAGATACACTTGATTGTACCAAATTAAAGGAAAATGAGCAACTGGATTGCCATGAAATTCCACGTATGCTCGACCTGATCTTCATGAAGCGAGTTGTGGGTGGCTTGATTCCGGATCTGATGCTACACGTGCATATACTGCTTAAACGTTGCTAGTCCACACGTCCACGTTGCTAGTCCAGACGTTGGTGCGGACCGAAGCTGGGCTGGACCACCGATTTAGGATGGACTCATCCCAACGCCAAATCTGAATTTTGTTCCTCTTTTGTTAATTTCTCTCATCAAGATTGAATAGTGCCACCAAAAGTGTTTTACAGCAGAAATTGAAAGTATAATGATGCAAATAAATACTCCCTCTGTCTCAAATTAATTGGCGCAAAGGTTGACAAAAGTGATGTATCTAACACTAAATTATGTCTAGATACATCCGGTTTTTTGTTAAACTTTGTGACAATTAATTTGAGACAGAGGGAGTAGTTTATGCAGTACAAATAAAAAAGATACACACGATTGTACCAAATTAAAGGAAAGCGAGCAACTGGTTTGCTCTGAAATTCCACATATGCTCGACCTGATCTTCATGAAGCGAGTTGTGGGTGGCTTGATCCCGGATCTGATGCTGCACGTGCATATACTGCTGAAATGTTGCTAGTCCAGACGTTGGCGCAACCAATTTTCCCTGAAATTCCCAGCCTTGGTCGTACAACTCTTCATCACGCTCATCCTCAACGATCATGTTGTGAATGATCACACAAGCAGTCATCACCTCCCACAACGCCTCCAACGAGATTGGAGTACACTAAATGCTTTCTCCACATCCTTCTTAACAGTCTCTTGTTGTCGAGCAAATCTTCGATTCTTCTCACCTTCAGGGTTGCGAATTGTTTTCACAAATGTAGACCACGGGGGCTAGATGCCATCAGAAGGATAGTAACCCTTGGTGTATGGCGCACATTCACCTCATAGGTGATCACTAGGGCATTGCCCTCGGCAAGGCTATCAAATACGGGCGAAGGCTGAAGCACGTTGATGTCATTGTTTGTGCCAGCCATGCCAAAGAAAGAATGTCATATCCATAGATCTTGAGATGCCACGGCTTCAAGTATAACCGTGCACTTCCCCGCCTTTCCCCTATACCGCCCCTGTCAAGCAAAGGGATAATTCTTTCACTCCCACTGCATGCAATCTATACTGCCAAGCATCCTAGGCTAGGCTCTTGCCTCGTTGATCGACAACAATCTTTAGTGTCTTCAAAATTTGCGTCTCTCAAGTACTCTTCGCCAAACACATGGACCACTGCTTTGTAGAACTTAGCATCGAATCAATGCAAGTGCTGGCACTCATGCGCTAGTACTCATCAACTAGATCACATGCAACACCATATGCAAGCATCTTGATTGGTTGGAGTGCATTTGTGATAAGAAGAGAACCCAATCTTGCCCGCAACATCATACTTACACTCGAAGTAATTATCGGGCTCCACCACTCCTTCGAGAATCCGCAAGAACAAAGGTCTCGACATACAAAACCGACAACGAAACATACTTGCAGGATATGTTGGTTTGACCGGATGGAAATTATCTTTTCATATCTGCTTGTTGCCCCTTTATCTGTTCTGGTCTAGAGCTCCTTATTGTGGGTTTCAACTCTAGCCTACCCCAACTTGTTCGGGACTGAAAGACACTGTTGTTGTAACTTATCTGGTAGAATTCAGATATAAGAAAAAATGATAGAGCAATTTCAAAGAGTACAAAAATGTATGAACAACTCCATGGATTGGGAAACGCAGGCACCAAAGCTGCGAAAGTACCTCTTACTCCCGACCAGTTTTTTTGATACAGAGGTGGGGGAGATGCTTATAGGCAAGCCACAAATTTGTTCTGCATAGACCAGATTTTGTTATGATAGTGCTGCTAAGATTGAATTGGTCCCTTGTTTGATTTTAAGTTTAATGCTCTTAACCAATTTCATTATTTTAAGTTTAGTATTGTAATGTATGGCTGCCTAACACTGTTGTGTTACCTGTTTATTTTAACTTTATCGTTGTGGAATGCAGACCAATGTGTATTACTTCATGCTTGAAAGAGAAGGCACAGAGGGTGAAGAAGAAGCTAAGCAGGCATATAAGTCTGCTACAGAACAGTTAGATGATGCTGCAGAATTAAAGGCGTCATCAGCGCTGGTACTATAGAGTTTTGTGTAGCATGTTTGAATCAGTCTCCTATTACCGTCAACAGTATTACTTTGAAGCTTTGGTTGTCTCAAGAATGTAGCTCATTTTTCTGTGCAGGAAACATTGAAAAGGCAACTGCAAGCAAGGATGCAGTATGCAATTTTTGTGCAAGATACTGCAAAAGAAATGGCAAAGGAAGTTCAAAGTGGAGAAACAAAACAGACAGCTGAAGATCTGGACGAATTTCTGAACAAGGTGTCACTATAAGCTCTATAATTCATTGTGTCAATACATTTTGAGATGTATATTAGTCTTTATTTGTTCTGTTCTTTACTGGATGATTTTCATTAAAATTGCAATCAGGTTAGGAAAGGTGAACACTTATCCAGTGAGAACGTGGGCTTTGCAAAGCTGTTTGATGATGAATTGACTTTGGAAAAGATGACAAGGTTACCTTTAATTTTGAACATTGTTGTAAATTCAGGATCAAAATTATACTAGAGCTGATCAAATTTTTTCCCGCAGAGAGGGCTTGGAAAATATGTGCAAGTATATGGGTATTCGACCTTGTGGTACAGACCATTACTTGAGGACCATGCTTCGCAAAAAGCTATTCGAGTAAGTATCTAGTCGATAAAAGCCAAAGATATACTCTGCAATTGCTGAAGTAGAAGTTCATGTATGGAAATATGAAACTTATAACTGGAGTGTTAATTTGCTTTGCATCTAAGCATTATTTTCTCTTATGTGTATATATTACTTGAATGGCCCATGTTGGTAATAAACCATCGAGACTAGGTTTTATTACTACCTCCGTCCCGAATAATTCTCATGGATTTGTCAAAATATGGATGTATCTAGATTTATTTTAATGTATACATCCATATCTTGACAAATCCACGATGATCAATTGTGGACCGAGGGAGTACCATTTTTCAGATCTCACCGGACAATCGTCCTGATTAGAATTTCAGGTGGATATTGTAGTCTTGTAGTATATATTAAAATGTACTATTAAATGAGTACATAAAGGGAGAATTTTTGTATAGGCTAATGCTAGTAAAATAAGCGAAGTAATTTCAGTCAATGCTTTGCAACATTTGTTGTTAATTCATACACATAGAGGACACAACTAAGGGTTTGCCGGATGTGACATCAGAAATCATGTCTTGAATTGATTTAACAAGTGCTTGAGTCAAACAGTACTTAACAATTAGTTTCTATGTTCATTCACTGTATTTGTAGGATTTCTGTGAGGATTTTTTTTGTTTATTTGATTGCAAGTGGATTTGCTATCTGTCTTGCTGCTTTAGACATTCACTTCAAGTATTTGATGCAATATCACATTTATTTTTAGAATCGTAGTGTAAATACTGCATATTTCTTTGGTACTGAACCCTTAATCTATGCAGCATTAAGAATGATGATAAAATGATTCAAATGGAGGGTGTTGAGTCTATTTCTGAAGATCTCCAGCACACCTGCCACGAACGTGGTCACTTTGGTCCACGGTCAACAGAAGAAATGCGTCAAAAGGTTTGCTATTTTGATGATACACACACAATTTCAGAAGAGTACCTGCTTGTTTAGTAGTTTTTGCCAACTCCCGACTGTAAGCTCATCTATGTGCTACTCAGTATCTTGGTTCCCTAATACTTATCTACTAGTTACCTTGTTCCTGTAGTAACACAGTTGAGAATTAAGTACAGCGTTAGGTTGAATGCATTGCCTTTGACCATAATACCTATATAATAATTGTCACTAGTTTTTCTGCTAATGTAGCCAAATGCCTTTTTCTATTTCGAGCAATTTCTTTGAAATCTATGGGTTTCAACTCTAGCCTACCCCAACTTGTTTGGGAGTGAAAGGCTTTGTTGTTGTTGTAATTTATCTTGTAGAATTCAGATATAAGAAACAATGTTTGAGCAATTCAAAGCATAAAAAGAACATGTACGAACAACTCCATGGATTGGGAAATGCAGGCACCAATGCTGCGGAAGTGCCTCGTCCTTTTGACCAGATTTTGTGATACTCTATTGATCGTATTATGGCATAAATATCTGAAAGATGCAAGTAGGTTTATTATCTGAAATGAATGAACAGCTGGTGTGCTAATTGGCCTTTTCTTGGTCTGGATGTACAACGATTTTTCATAATGATGTTCAAAGCGCAATTTAGTTACATTGATTTATAGGAAAAGATATTTATCTTTGCTGCATGTTTACTTCGCTGTAGATTTCCTTTCACCCAAGGAAGAGACCTTTGGGTGTCAAATTGTCTGATGATGGCTCACTTCCTTTTGAATCAGAGGTTGGGAAGAATGATAAAGAAAGGTTAGCTCAGATTCTTGATTTGGCTTAATTTTTCAATCTAAGCATTTCGTTATATCAGTAACTCAATCCATCTCAATTCTTTATTTGACTTCTTTATTTCAGTCGCTCGAGCCATGTGAAGCGCGTGCCTATGAACATATTAATCACTACCCTCGTCGGTACATTAACAGTACATGTTCAGATGGGTGCATGCTGTTCTTGCCTAAAACTTGCCATCGAGACAAAAATCGGTGTTTCAATTGATAATTTCACACTTCGATTTGGCGGCAAGGTTATAGATTATAATGAAACTCTTCAATTTCATGGTATAAATAACTTATCGGTTCTTCACATGGATCCTAAGATGAGGGGGGGAGCTGCTGACAACCAGAACAATTCTGAAGAACCTGAGAGGTAAAAGTTGATTCTCCCTTGTCATCTGACGTTGTTACCATGTTAAACTATGGTACACTGCTTTAACAATGTGATTAATTATGCAGGAGAATGTCAAAAAGGATAAGAAGGTGTTGCTATGATACTGAAGCAAAGGGGAAACTTAGGAGGTAAAGTTTCTATCTCCACATCATAACTGTAGAGTGTAGACCCCTCATCTTTTCATACTGATTTCCCCCTGCCCACTTCGCCAGTATATTTAACTTAGAAAACCAATTATGCAGGGTTATGTGTGTTCCTAGTACAAAATTGGTTGACTTTGTGGGTGACTCCTCAAAGTTTTTTGTAGTGACAACTATTCCCCACCTACATATTGAAGGATTGACTGAAAATGTTGATGAAATTAATTCAGCTGGACTCACTTTAGGAAAAAGTTTGGTTGACGTTTTTGTTCAAGCGTGGCGGAGGAGACTGGGCTGGAGAGGTTTGGTTACACTGGACCATTTTAGAGTAGTTAATGGCCAGGCTGTATGTTTGTTAGAACCCACAGGGCCACTGGATGAATCTGGTATTCGTTTGGACGGTTCTCAATGCTCCCGGTTCATACAAACAATTTTCAAGACTCGAGAAAAAATATTTTTGCACATGGATGATCTGCTTCATACATTGAACAATATGGTTATACTAAGATCATCTTACTTAACACTTGGTGAGTCATGTTCATACCTGACTACCCACTATGCGTGGAAAACTGCTCCTGAACGCGGTAAGTACTGTTCTTGTAATGTTCTCTTATGAACTGTCCTGGTGCTGATGTAGAATATCTTATAAATTTGTTTACTCTCTTTAATACAGCTGCTGCAACAGCTAACTTGATGTACTTCTGTCATGACCTGTCTCATCTGCCCAAGTCTGATTTCATCAAGACATGTAACATTATTAATGAAGTAGAATGGTCTGATAAATCAGGAAATCTCAGGACCAATTACCTGTTTGAGCCTGTTATTCAGTTTTCAAAAGATGAATTAAAACATGATTACCCTGGTGGTGGGTTCGGAATTTTCCAATTTACAAGAAATTTCAATACCCACTCAAAACTGGTAAGCTTTCTGTAAAATAAAAAATCTCTTTATTTTCTATGTGGTTGTTATCTGTCTAATTTTTATTTTTTTCAACAGGTTGTTTGGAATAAGAGGGACCTTGTTGTTGGCCTTTTAATGGGCCATGTCATGTTAAGGATCATTAGAAGTCTTTTGCGCGCTGGGTATTGTATTGAACGATGCCTGTCTTGAATTTGTTTGGTGAGTTTTCATTTATTCTGTTTTAGATTTAGTTCATAGATATAAGCATAAACAAGTCTTTATTGTGTACATGTAGCACCAACTTATGACCAGATTAGTTGTAAAGAAATCTAGGAGTGTAAGTAAAAGTCTACTGTATCTAATTGCTACATTTTGGTACTTGTAGGCTCAATCCTGGAATGGGAATGTGTGAGTGTAAGTAATAAACTAGTACCAACTTTTAACTGCTATATAGAAAAGTCTGTGAGTGTAAGTGGAAACAAATTAATCTGCTATATCTAATCGCTTCATTTTGATCCTTGTAGGGCCAAAGCAATTTTCAGGACCAGCCAAGTTTTTATTTGATGTTCTAGGTTTACCTCGACCGTTGCTATCGGTCAGCAGTTGCCCAGTTACCGATCAGCATTGGTGACATAATGCCTAAATGAGTTGGTATTTTCATCAGTAGCTTGAATGTCTCCTATCTGTTAAGTAGAGTTGGCATGCAAAGACTATAAACTGTACTATGTCTCCTTTTCTATAGAGGTATCGGCATGATTTTTCTCGGGCTATATAGCTATTTTTGGTTAATACTTGCAAAGAGCTTTTCTCGCTTCTTTTCCTGCCAATCATTGTTTTCTGCCAATATCAACACTATACTGGTCAAACACTTTGTACGCATATGGCTTTAGGGCTTCACCGCTCTCATTTCCCAACGAAGTGAGCCAACAGAGTATGCACAGGTTTTTTTATGAGTTTTTTTCTGAGGAAATTACGGCACTTTATTGATGATCGCATATCGGTGCAGATAGTCTGCCTGGTGCAATCCCAAATAGGATTATATACAGAGATGCGAAGTGGGATCCCACTTATCCCATTTATATCTTTTTTTTGAATAGTTAGTTCAAAAACTTTGACAAAAAAATTGAACTAAACACTTACAAATGAGATATAAGTGGGACAATAAGAGGGATAAGTGGGATCCCACCTTCACATCCCTAATTATATACTAGCTGAATACCCGTGCGTTGCCACGGCTCTCTGATTTTTTTCTATTACAACCCATGTAAATATAATAATGCACCTGAAAATTCACATCCATACATAACCACATAATATTTAAAAATGATAAGATTCTAGTTTTCTTACAAGATAATTTGATAAGAAATATAATTTGACGTCATATGCATAGAAAGTACTCTTACCTCTATTTCAAAATGTAAAACGTTTTGGCTGAAATGACCTACCAAAACATCTTACATTTTGAAACACAGGTAGTACCAAAAAAATTCCTCTTACTAAGATTTCATTTTGCTCGTATCATATAGGTCTGACTCTAGTAATAGCTTCCATATATGCTACACATGTCACCAATCTATATCAGTTGTAATCACAGATTCATGGACCATTTTATACTCATCAAAATCCAATTCACCTAGTACAAGTAATCAAGTATCATCAACTTGCGCAACCCATGCATCGACATGTTCTCCCCTCATATGCTTAGGAACTCTACAGACACAGGTTTTGCAAAGTTGTGCTCCCATGTATGGATGTAGTACATGTAGCATAGACGGCTGTAGCCTCGCTGAAACAATTCAACGCAAATTCAATGTCAGTTGGCAAAGAAAATTAAATCATAACTAAAAGTATCAAGTAAGCTTAATTTGATTGTAATTTAGAGCGACACAGGGAGTAAACTCTCCAAATGAAAAAGATAATCGATAATGATAGTCACAAAGAAATAATCCATCATTTGTTATCTTAGGCATGATAATGGATATGCAAAGTAAAAAAAACATCATTCACAAAGAACTACACTGTTCTTCAGTGACTGTTAGCATACAAGATAATCAAATCGAAATGTATTAGTTTTTCATGTCAAACAACTATGTGAGTGGAGATTTGCAGTAGCTTTGAACATGAGGAGTCCAGCATATAATTTCTCATGATAAAACAAAATAATGCTTTCTATTTCTGTTTTTTTTAATGAATGCCAACAACAAGATGCAACATAATTATAATTCCTTCAAAATTTTCCTAGTGAAACATCTCTACAAAATATAAAACCGAAATTAATTAAACTATTGGTGTTAAATATTTCCCAGCTAGCCCAAATCGTTTCCTCTTTATCTCCTGTATCTTTCTCATCTATTCTCAACTGGTGAAGAGAATCCCTCAAGTCGGTGTAAACTATCACGGGGGAGCTGATGATCAATATGACGGGGGAGATGATGATCAATATGAAACTGCTGGCAGAAACAACAAGTGTCAGTCGAAAAGGCACACAACTCGAAAGAGATAAATGCATAGTATATGAGAACCATTTTTTATCAAATCCATGCATACTTTATTGTCACTCTTTTGTATGTTTCTACTAAACCAATTAAGCTCAAACAACAATATAATTATCAAGAGAAATTTCTGGTCATTCACAAAAGAAAACCAGGGAAATAGCAATTTCAAACTTGATACACACACGTGCATATAACAGAAACATGATGTGTATTTCTCTTGGACGAGACTGTATATAGAAGCAGGAAAATACCATAAGTATGACACAGGTAAATCCACTCTGAACTGAATGACATGTTACAAATGAACTCAAGTATGGACCGTGAAGAATGTACCAGAGAACCATAATTTTGTACTACTATACAGTTGACAATTTTGAGTGGGGTTCATTCCCAACTTGATTCCTCTTGCTACCTAATGACATGTTATTCTTGATATGAGTGTGACAAGACAGGTTATTTCATTCCAGCAAGAATCCTTAAGTGAACCCTTACTACGTAACGACATTGGTGACACCCATTTATTTGGGCATTGAATTGTTTTAAATCATAATTTTAGGTATAGAAAGTCCTATAGCTGCAAAAGGATTCCTTTGTGACACGGGATGATATTAACATAGAGAACTATTTAAAATGATGAAACCTTCAAATATGCAATTCGGATTGTCTAAATGTCGATCTTCAATATACAATGCAGCATTATATGGTTCAGCCGATCAAACAAAAAAAGAATAATCTTCTTCGTTTTATATGGTTCGGCCGATGTAACCAAGTGTGAAAAGAGGAAATCTATAGCAACATTATATTTATACCTCAATTCCAAATTGGTAGAAAAATAAACTTCCAAAATATGGATATCAGCTGGTCGAACAACTGAAAAAAGGAGAAGCAAATCAGAACTAAGTCAGAGATAATGGTAAGCACCTGATTGTTCCGGCCAGTGATGCCTCACCAATTACTTCACGTCCAAGGATGTTGACGCTAACCAATCCATTGTCCTTCTAGCTGGAATTGAAAGGTAAACAATATACTGAATACTGAATGTAGTTTCTCAGACATCCCTACACGTCACCTAGTATAAGTGCTCCTGGTAGGTTGAAAATTATGCTTAATGACCAATATGTGCAGCGTATTTTTAACCTGAGTACGTCCAGAAATAAATAATTGCAAAACTCAATCTTGATCAAGATCTATAGTGCATCTGCAAGAATTGCATCTCATCCTTGGCAATGACCACCCAGCGTGCACAGCGACCGCCGGCCTACGACCACGAAGCAACCGGCCACATGACCATGTGATCAGTACCATTCGCCCTCGGGCATGCTGCCCTTGCGCGTGTGAATGCCGGTCTGGCGCAGCCCCAGGCCACTGTGCGCCCTTGGCCTCCATGCCGCACCATTGGACCAGGGAGATAAAAAAAATGTGAGATGAGAGGGCTCACACCGTCACACGAGAGGCGAGCAGGAAAATGCTGGCTACCTTGGTCGGTCCATCATCGCTGACCTCTAGCCGCCACCCTGGTCGCCCTAGGTCATCTCACTTTATTTTTGGATCAGCTGAAGGATCCTACAAGAGAATCCTTTTTCAAGTTTGTGCAGCCAGATGCAAACAACATGGCCGAGATGAAAGTTTGTGCAGCTATATGCAAACAACATGGCCGAGATGGAAAAATTATGTGCTCTTGTGACGTTCGACATTGTCTGCTTCCTCTTGGTTCGCATCCTATGCTAGGAACAAGGTTTTTCAGGAGGGCTTACAGGGTGTGAGGCTCGAAATCTTTTCATTGGAACAAAGACGCACCGCCTCGTACTCCGTCACGATCAACTCCCACCTCGGCTTGCACTCTCAAGCCGCCCTCCCTTGTTTGTGGAGAAGGCGTCTTCTACAAGCGGCCGACTTGGGGCGCCGTCGGAGTTGAGGTTTGGAAGGGAACACGATGGGGGACAACGGAGCGGAACACGCTACCAGATTGGATCGCCAGGAGAAAGGAAGAGCGGAACTATCGTTGTGGGGATTGGGGATTTTTCTTCTTTTGAGGGAAGTGGGGATTGGGTTAGATGAGAGGTGGATCGTTCTGTTTGTTTGCTGCATGCGCTCTTTTTTTTTGAGATGGATGCGCTCCTGTTGGTTAGTTGTGTGTGCTCGTTTGCGTGTGTATAGGAGAGAAAAGAGGAGGGAAGTTGCGGTGGCATTTTCTCTATAATTATGATGAAGTGTGACACCGCCTCACCGCCACAGCAACCTTAATAGTAAAGATGACTCACTGAAAATCTGAGAGGACAAAACTGCAGCGAAACTGGCGGCCAGGAAGTTGACATCCTGCACCACCATGCCAATTGGACCCTGATCTACCTTCGCATACGGTTGTTGCATACAGAGCAAAATTCATGCACGATCCTTGTACTTGCGGCACAAGCTCACTTATCACTGTACTTAGAATACGCACAATACGGTCACTATATTCTCGCTTGGTGATTATATGCTGTATAGGTCTGTTTTTTCTAGTCGGACTAGTCAAACTTCCATACAGCCCCGTCTTGCAAGCCAGACCTATCTGTCAGTGGGTGGGAAAACATAAAGGAAGACAGCAAAATCGTTAGCCCATGGGATGGGGCCTGAGATCCGAAGGCAGCGTAGAAACCTAACTATGTGACCATCCATGCCAAGCAGGTTTTCTGATATGCTCATTCTTTTCTGGGGGAAAATCTATCATAAGCCGCCGTATGCGCATCGCTGCTAGCGGCGGCAATGTAGCAAGCGACTCGTCCATGCGCCCGCGTGTGTCCGTGACTACATGTTGAATGGTCCCACTTGTCTGCCTCAGCACCGAGAGAGCAAGCGATCCATCCACGTGCGTGCGTCCGTTACGCAGGTGGTGGGTACGACCTGTCTGTCTCAATGCCGAAATAAATGCTCGCACGACGCGTGGTGGGCCCACATTGTCAGCGTCTCAGGGGAGAATTCCCAGGGTGAGCGTTTTGAATTTGGGGAACCGTGCCAGAGGTCATTTGTGCCCGAAACATTTCCCCTCGCCCTCGCTCTGCTCTTCGGCGAGGAGGACAGCGAGCTGCCGCTACTCGCATCGCCTCGCCCGTCCGCTGCCGTGGAGATCTCCGCCCTCACTTCCTTCGCCATCGTGAGCCCGTGCGTACCCTCCCCTTCCGCTTTTCTCTGCTTTGTGTCCTGAGCTCCAATTTAACCACATCGGATTCCATGTTGTAGGTGGAGTGTTCCCGCCACCGGTGAGCCCGCGCTTCCCCTCGCATTGGTGAGCCCGCTCCTCCTCTCCAACGTGAGCCCTCTCCTTCCTCTCTCGTTTCATGTTTCGGCCTCGCGGGCACAAATTTACCGTGTCTGCTTCGTTCTCCGCAGGTTGACCGTCGCCGCTTGTATAGAAATCCTCTTTCGCATCGCCTCGCCATGTGTTGATGACTCATATCAACAAATCCCTTGGGTGACCCGGTAGGGTTTTGAGAGTAGGAACTGACTAGGCGCTGGCGGATTCGACGGCTAACGGGGGCACAATTTACCCAAGTTCGAGGCCCTTGTAGAGGCAAAACCCTTACTTGTGCTTGTATGATCTTGTATTATGGTGTAAGATTACAATAGTGTGCACTCAAGTTGAGAGATTGGATCTCGAGAGGCAGCACCTATGGTGGTCGGCGAGATTAGATAATCCCCCCGGGTTGTTCTCCCAGCCTTTATATAAGAGGATGGGTCTCGAATCCGTACCCGGCTGGGTTACAAACCCTAGTCCTAGTCGGTAAATCTCCTTTGCATTGGCCCGTAAGTTTTGCGGGTGAGCCGCAGTTGGGCCTTCTAGAAGATTAGGGCGATTCCTCGTGATGGGCCTTTATGCTTGATTTAGACCGGATAGGCCTGTCTAGGGGACTCGAGAGGCATCCCCACGCCAGTATCCCCTGAGTGTTTTTTCGACTTTGAGGGGTCGGGTAAGCACTCAAACCTTGTTCAGTTTTTCGTGTCTGAGTAGCATAGGATTCCTGAAGGATGCGTTAATCTTGTGCGGATGAAACTCGAGTATCGAGTAGTTAAGTGTGTCGTATGTTGGCTTTTTTCGCAGAAGGATGTGACTCAGTCGCTTAGTTCACTCGACAGATCGGGACCAATTAATTGCTCTTGGACAAAAGCAGATCTGGCCTACACAAACTCGAGACCTCCGGCTCGAATCCGGTTAGGTTATTGGTGCGACTCGGGCCGCGGAGGACTTATGGAGTCTAACTTAACCTTAAAGGGGTACTCGGCGCGTCCGCTAGGATTTTTCTTCGTGCCGATAGCACGAAAAATTACCGGAGGACGGAACATGAGTGCGATTCCAGCCCACATGACGGATCCTTGGGTCTTACCTTCGCACTCGAAGAATGCGGCATCCAGGCGTGCCGCGATGGCCGAACGACCCCGGATTTGATGCGCGATGCGTTTGTACATCGGAGTCGCGATTTTTGTTGCCGGAGAGAATATCTACTCGCGATCTTTCTTTTGTACTACGACGGGTCCCATTCCATTGACCTGTAATGTGGCGAGTACCACTGTTTCTGTAATCCTCGAGTGAGGCGAATCTTTTATTTTTAGAGGTCATATGAAAGAGATTTTGTGTTTGGAAGTTCTGATGACGTCACGACGCACTCGTCTTCTCCCGATGGGACGTGACGCAGTGAGACAAGACGTGAAGGGCCCACCGTGTTAGGTTTTCGACCGGAAACCAGCCGTCGGGCGCCGGTTTTCCCGCCGAATCCGCAGTTAGTTGCGCACGATCTGCTTTAAAGATTGTGCAAAGCAACCACCCTCGGCGTTTCGTTTCACTTGACGCGTGGCAGCCGGGATTGGTGCCACGTACCTCTCTTCGATGAAGATCGACGGCTCGTAGCGGCCAGGCCGCAGTACAAAGTGGGGCCTTAGGGGAGAATCACTTTCCCCTTCGCCTTCTCCATCTTCTTCCTCTAGCGCTCCCACGGTCTCCTGCGAAACAACCTTCATGGCCGGTGGCAGAAGAAGAAAGCGTGATGCGCCCGCAGTGTCTGGCAAGGACGTGGGCACCGGCTCGTCGGCTCCCCAGAAGAAGACGAGCGAATGGAGCTCGTCTATTGTAACGAAGAAAAGCTTGGTGCAGATGCAAAAGAAGGGGACGATCCCTCCCGAGGAATCGAACCGCGTGCGGCAGCCTGGGAAGGAGGAGGAGATCCCGACCCCTCGCATCAACGAGCGCGTCGCATTCTCGGAGCACATTTCCCGAGGTTCGTCCTCCCCCTCCATCCGTTCCTCCATGGGCTGCTATACATCTAAGGTATCCAGCTCCATGACTCCCTCCCAATGTGGTGCAGCACGTCTCGTGCTTCATCGTGATGTGCGAGTGCTTTCTCGGCATTCGCCCGCACTTGGGGTTGTGGAGGACGATTTTCTCGGTGAAAATTCACCGGGAGAAGGGGCCCGCGGGTGAGAAGAAGCCCAGGGAACCGTTGGCGACTGGAGGCTTCATGATCTTGACCAACAACGACTTCCCCTACTTCGATATGAATTTTGTCGAGTCGGCCCAAGGATGGCGCAGAAAATGGTTCTATGTCCATGACATTGACGCGAATGGCGTGCCTGAGTTCAAGCTATTGGCCATCTTGAAGAGGAGGAAATCTTGGGGGCACACCATGTCATCCGAGGAAATCAAAGCCACAACGCCCCTGCTCAAGCAAGTAGCGCGGCTTCGGAGGAAGGACAAGGGGCTTTTGCTTAATGGGATACATTTGGCGAGTGTCTTCCTGCGTCCAGGGTGTAGCCGCTGCAGAATTGGCCCAATACCCTATGGCAGTACTCGGGTGTCTCCGATCCGAGTCGCACTTGTGAAGACGAACTCTCAAAGAACAAGTTGGAGTCGAAGGTCGGTGACATAACCAACTTGAAGAAAGGAGAGAGATCCACTTATTCTCCCTTTGACCCGTTCGACTCCGATTATCCTCGAACTGAAGTGAGCTCCTTCTTTTCTCTTTGTGTTGTTATGAGTTCTCTTTTGATCGAGTCCTCTGTTCTTCTGTAGAACCAGGATGTAGCGATGTGCTACCTGCCACTTCCTAGGATGGATGGTGGAGGCTCAGATTTGCTGGCGAGCAACTTGAAAGCTCCTCTCGACAACAGCGTTGCAGAGGATGAGTCAAGCGAAGAGCGAGAAGTGATCGAGGATGAGCAAGAAGACGGGAGTCATCACCTCATCCACCGCAAGCGCCATAGACACGAGGAAGATGAGGTGACCTCCAAGAAAACTTCTTTGAGCCAAGAGTTGATCGAGGAGGTGACCTCCAAGTCCCCCCGCGGTCCACTCGGCGAATCCTCTGAACATGCTCCCACCTGTATTCCAGCAACCAAAGGTTCCAATTGCGTGGAACTTGGACGATTTCGACGAAGATGAAGATGACGAGTATGATTCTTGCCTTATTATTATTGAGTTTCTTTTTGTCCCTTCATAACATCTGTCTAGATGTGTAATGCTCGTCAATGACATGTTTTCTTCTTCGGCCCAGTCCGCCAAGCAGAAGGGCGTCGATAAGGAAGCTGCCAAGGCTTCGAGTCCACCTCCAAGAGCTTCGAGTCCTCCTCCAAAGCTTTCAAGTCCCCAGAAAGCAGTGGAAGTTTCTGAATACGTTCTTCCCAACTTCATGGGTGATCGATTGAAGGATGCCGAAGCGCTCACGAGAAGAGAGGCTTCAGGCAACTCGCCCGATCTTTTGTCGACTCCGAGTGTTAAGGTAACAAATTTTCCTTTAAGTAGTTCTTTTTCCTTCGGCGGGTGCACCTCAATGCTCCCGATAGGAGTAGCCCCTGAGTCTGTAGTCGACTGTTTATAGTCGGTTACGGACTCAAGTAACTTTCATGCTTCTTGGCCAATTTTGTTTTTATCTGATGCACGGAAGTGCTCCCGATGGGAGTAACCCCTCGAGTCTATAGTCGAATGTTTACGGTCGGGTATAGACTCAAGCATTATTGTATTAATTTGCATCTCTTCTCTTCACATGCTATCTTTGAGTCTTTGGCTGTTTTCGCGCGTCGCCTCGCGGTTGCTGAAGTGGAATGTGTCGCCCTTCATCAGGAGCACGACCAACTCCTTCAGGATCTTCAATCTTTGAGAGGTAAGTTTTTTGAATTTTTGCCGCTGATCAACTCGCAAAGTCTCAAGAGGCCCTGAGAAAGCCAGAGGAAGCGGGCACGTCTCATGATAATGAGCTGTCTGATATCCTCCGCCATGTAGCTAAGGTTCTGTATGGTATGTGACTCGCCAACTTTTGATGCGTTCTTGAGTCTCTTTCCTTCTCGTAATTTCTTTGGTTTTGAGAGATGCGCTTAGAGTTTCCCTGGCAATTCCTGACCAAGTCAGGGTTGATGGCGTGTGGACACAAGTTCGTTGGGAGACCCCAAGAGGAAGGTATGAAGACTGCAGCAACAAGTTTCCCTCAGAAAAACACCAAGGTTTAATAGACCGGTAGGAGGAAGAAATCACTTCTGAAGGTTGTTGGCAGCTGATGTTGGCAGGGAGCACTATCGGTCCAGCAACAACGTGGAATCTGCACACGACACAACCAAGATACTTTGCCCCAACGAAACAATGAGGTTGTCAATCTTACCGGTTTTGCTGAAAACAAAGGATTAGACGTATAGTGTGGAAAACAATACTTGTTTGCAGTAAATGAAAATAGAACAATGATTGCATTGAATGAAAAGAAAACAGTGTTTGCAGTAGGTTGTATTATCAGTGTAAAAGAATGGATCGAGGTCCACAGTTCACTAGTGGCATCTCTCTGAAACAGATAGATAACATGTTGGGTAAACAAATTACAACTCGGTAATTGGCATAAATAAAGGCTGCACCGTAGTGCATATGCATGACATGGTGATTACTATGTGATTCATGCGAGCATTACAACATAATTCATAGACAGTAATCCAACTGCATCTATGACTAATAATCCACCCTTAGAGCGTAAGCCAATCAAACCTCGGGTATTATGTTGGAATCAACACATAATTGCATTAAGTAAAGTGCGTAATGTAAATAATGTAAACATTGTTGTTTTCCCCTAATGGAAACAACACATCCCCCATCCTCTATGTTTCTGTCACTCGAGCGTGGATGAAAGGGAGTCATGAACCCACGATCTAGCATAAATACCCCCTCTTGGAATTACAAGCATCAACTTGGCCAAAACATCTACTAGTAACGGAGAGCATGCAAGATCATAAATAACATTAGCATGATAGAATGATAATCACCTGACATAGTATTCAATATTCATTGGATCCCAACAAATACAACATGTAGAATTACAATAAGATGATCTTGATCATGTTAGACATCTCACAAGATCAAAACATGAGGTATAAAGAGGAGAGGACAGCCGTCTAGCTACTGCTATGGACCCGTAGTCCAAGGATGAACTACTCACACATCACTCCGAAGGCAGGCATGGTGGTGTAAAGGACTCCGGTGATGATTTCCCCTCCCGGCAGGATGCCGGGGAGAGCTACAGAACCCTCCCGAAATAGGGTTGACGATGACGGAAGCTACGGAACTTTTTGTGGAAGGAGGCTCGAATCTTTAGGGTTTTACCGAGGAGGAGCTTATATGGCAAAAATGCAACGTTGGTGGGTGGGTGGGGGAGGGACACACCACCTGGTGGCACGGCCGGGGGGCCGCGCCGCCCTATGGTGTGGAGCCTCCAAGGCCCCCTCAGGATCTATTCCGGACTCCGTGTACGTGACAAAATTCTAAGGTTCTGGATTTTTGTTTCATTCAATTCCGAGAATATTTTCAGAATAATTTTTCTGAAACAAAAAGTAGCAGAAAAGCCACTCACGCAGTGCACGAAACCCCACAGCCAAAAAACAACTACCGACAAGCCGATGGAAGAAGCGTCGCTGGATCACGCCTCACACGTGCCTACTGCCCTTGTCATATTTTTCTTTTTGAAAAAGCCCTCTTCACATTTTAATTAGAAGTTTGGAAAAAAAAGTGCGGCGCCGTGTTGAAAATTCAACCTACACGAAAAGTAGGAGAGGGCACATGGTCATATCTTAATTTATGAGAGATTACGGTCCAGTGAAGGAGCCATCCAGCCAAAATTAAAGTATCGACAGTTCTATTATGATTTTTAACTCAAACACACACCGTGCACCGAAAGCTAGAAATCAATCACCACCCATCGGGGCAAACTGATAAAAAAGCCAAAGTAACAAATCCATATCAGCGCACAGATGATAGCAGCCAACCGTCGTGGGTTGTTTCCAAAAAAATGCCAACGGTTGTGGACGGAAAACAATCTCCTTCACATGCAGCAATGCCTATGTTTGGTAGCATATCATCATAGGAGCACATCATCAGCATATCAGCGGCCTATCCAACGGCTCAAACCATATGTGTAGCTATCACCCATGGTAGCAAATCCGCGTAAATTACCTACTATCTAGGAGGGTAGCTGCCCGCATCTCGTCAGATCGACGCGTATCAGACGCCGTTTAATGCGATTAACGGGAAGGTAGGTGGAGATGCGCCTGTGCTTGTATGCGAGTGCAATAATCTCTCTCCATCTCTTTTCCTCTTTTCATCTTTATTATGTCCACCTTTATTCCCCACGATTCCTCTTCTCTAATCCCTACTCCACGGAGTGCGGCGATACCACACTTACATAGATCTCTCCTAGCTATCTTAACCGTTCGTCTACATAGGGATACGAGCCGTCGCCCCCCACCGCCAAGAATGGTTTGACCGGTGTTCTCTCCCACAACATCGCTAATAATCAAACTGAACTAACTAAAACTGCTAGCCCCTGGATTCCTATCCCGAAAATTCCCTCGCATTATTATACTCTGTCGGCACATCCAGAACAGGGAATCCTTTCCACACAATGCCCCCTTCTCCCGGATCTCGATCTTGCTATCGTCTTCAACCTCCACCCCCCACTGGCAAATCAATCTCCATGACATTGCTGTCTTCTTCCACCCCCAGCCTCAACTTCATAAGCAGTATCCATCCCTGCCAACGCACTAGAGGAATATCAGGATCCAAATGGACAACACCCTTTCTTACATGGAGTTGCTCGCCGCCGTCGGAGAAACGGCACCGATTGGTGATGGAAGGTTAGTTCATACCCCGCCCCATCTTGTAGTTTTCGCTCTTTCTATTAGGACATGTTGGATTTAAGCTCACATTGCCCCATCTCATACTCGCGAAATGCAGACATGGATCGGCACACTCACCCGACGGAATCTGCAGCCCTCAAGTTAGGCACACCGTGGAGTTCGGTTCCTCATCCCAGCATTCCGAAAGGCAAGTTTAGTAAACGAATCGCCTCGTTGTTAATGATCTATTAAATCACCACATAGCCTGCTAGGACTACCTTTTTACTGATTCAATGTTGATTGAGCATCTTCTGTATTTTATTTCTGTACTGACGCAGAGTCTCCCCGTCGCGTACAGAAACATCTGACTACTACGAGTCAGAAGATATTGATGGAAAAGAATGGTGAGTAACCCCATCTTTATGCCGCAAAAATTCATTTTGCAGAAAACAAAAATTCACCAATTTGACATGTAAGCAATTTATCTGCTGAAATGCTGATTGTAGTTACAATATAACATGACTCCCTCTATCAGTAAGTGGGTTTTATAAATTTATTCCAAGTACACCATTTGAAGAATATTTTCTGCACTGAGAAAAATGTTGAACAATTTTATAGTCTCATACTGTACACATGTCTGAATCTCACTTTTCATACCACATGCCCCTTTTAGTGAGTATACATCTAGCGACTCATAGGAAGATGATGAAGTTGGATTAGGCTTTACCAACCAACTTCTCCCTAGCGACGATGGAGTGTTATATGATTACGAATTCCCAATACCGGAGTCTCAGCTTGGAGAAAGTGAAATACCCGCTGTGCAGTTTGTACAAAATGATTCTCAGGCAGAGCAGCTCCCCTGGAAGAAAAGGTGCCTAGCTCTGATTCTTTTTTGTCAATAAATAACAATTTTATGCTCTACACCTTTGTTACGATAGAAGAAATAACATGTTTATCGTAAAAAGGAATATTGGCTGATCTTCAATTGCTGTAGTAATCTGTCTTTTCATTTTGTAAAATGCTTTCCTTTAACTCCCTCATACTGTTCCCTAAAAGAAAATTGAAAATATAGACGTCCTAACACATGCTAACTTTTTTTTTGATGTAATAATGAAGATGCAAGTTATTACGCTGTAATTTTTTTGTTATGTCAGCATGCCACCATACATCTCATGCACTGTAGACGCATTAGGCCGTCCCGCACGAAGCACCTGCTTATTTTTTTTTTTGTCTGAATCACATTCTTTTCACCATTCTGATGCCCCTGTATGATAATACTGCAGAAAACGCCACACGAAAGGTGTTTTCCTATCACACTGTCGCAAATCGACCGGTATGGGTGATGTCGAAACAGTCATGAGGAGATCATCTAACAGAACTAAAACTTACATATTCGAGCCTGCAGTGGGCATGACTTTCGATTCTGTTGCGGAGGCACATAGTTTTTTCAACCTGTACTCGTGGGATAAGGGTTTCGGTATACGGTACAGGAAGAGCCACACAAACAAAGTTAACAGTTATAGGTCGATGCAAGAGAGTGAGTGCGGGAATGCGGTAAGTGTTATGATGGCTTGTAATAATATTCATTCCAATACCGGCGCACAACTTCCTATATTCTTGTACCACAATATCAAAAGTATAAACTAAATTGCAACTATTTTTATCTTAATACAGGGGAAGGACAGTAGAGTTGAACATAATTCCAAGAGATGTGGATGCAAGGCCATGATTAGGCTTCACCATACAGAGGATCATGGCCGGTTCATTTGCAGATATGATGAGGTTCACAATCACCAATTGTCAACGAGTTGCGGGGAGAAAATGCAATGGCCATCTCACCGTAACATAGACGAGCACACTAGGGACATGATAAAATGCTTGCGGGAAAATAACATCCCTTTGACAAAGGTGCATGGGGTCCTTGGAAGCTTTTTTGGATCCCTCAAAGAGTTGCCATTCACTAAGAGGTCAATACGGACAGTTTGCTCCCAGATAGCAAAAGAGCAACTTGATGATGATGTCAAGAAAACACTTTAGTTGTTTAAGAAAATGAGATCAGAAGACCCTGACTTTGCTTTTAGTGGTCAACCGGACAAACAGAACCGGATAAAATCACTTGTTTGGACAAATAATAGATCAAAACTGCAGTATAGTTGTTTCGGAGATGTTGTGACATTTGACACGACCTACTGTACCAACATTTACAAGATGCCATTCAGTCTGTTTGTTGGCGTCAACAACCATTTTCAATCAGTTATTTATGCCGGGGTTTTTATGAAAGATGAGTCTATTGAGAGTTTTCTCTGGCTAGATGTAATGCAAGTGCCTATCTATGACAGCTCATTTCTTGCCTTGAGGCGCCTGCTGTTCCAAATATGTGCACTGCTAGTTCTTAAGTTTTAATAATTCGGAGTGCTTTTTTTTGCGGAGGAACAGTGGAATTATTCTATAATATTGATAACTGATCTTGGATAGTGTTGTTTGGCTTGGTGTGAACTTGGAACTGCAAATTAAGGAAATATTCTTCCTTAAGTGGAGTTTTCATTTTTTTTTTGTGGGACAATGCTAGGTGTCCCCAGGGTTCAAAAAATCTCATCCCCGGGTTTCCGTCCTGACACGTGTCAGCTTTTGTACAAAATCCTGTATTTACCTCGTGTAGTAAAAAAACATCCCGCTTTTGCTCCTATGTAGCAAAAACCGGTTCGTATAAAAAACTAAAAGAAATATCAGACTTCGCCGGAATTACTACATCAAAAAACTCGTGTACTGTAGCAAAAATTAAATTCGTCGGAAACATCGCCGGGAGACTGCGAACTCACCGGACAACGCATAGCAAATAGCTGTACTACTGTAGCAAAAAAAAAGAATAATAATAGCAAAAAAATTATTCTATTATAGCAAAAATCTGACCTCGCCGGAGTTCTCAGCAAAAAAATTGACAAAAAGTAGCAAAAAAAAAACCGAGTATGCACCAAACATTTCACTGAGCTATAGTTTTCGGAGGAGTGCTCGTAGCCTTCGGGAGCACATCCGCTTGCCCATTGGAGCACCCTTGCCGAACGTTCGGGAGCACTCTATGGTAGCATCACCGTCCAGCAAACGGCAATATCCGGCGCCCTTTGGAGCATGGCTCGACGCCTATCATTGGGAGCAGCGCCTATGGGAGCACCTCGCGAGCATGGCCATGGGGGCGGATGCCCAGCGCGACGTAGAGACGTCGAGACAGAGGTAGAGGTTGTTGCAGGAGTACCGGCCTCGCAGCGCCGGTCTGCGGCACAAGAGAAGGTCAGACCTCACCGGAGTTGCTCGACGCACCGCCTTAGTGCATCAACCTGAAGGGATGCGAGGTGTGAGCAGCTCCACGGCGGCGTGGCGTCGGGTGCGTGGTGGAACTGGGATGGGGTGTGGGAACGCCGGTAGGTGCGACGGCGGTAGGTGCGTGCGTGGTGGTGCGTGGTGGAACTGGATGCAGAACGTCGACAGGGTGCGGCGGCGGATCTCAGCCCGTATTTTTTTCCGTCGGGGCTTGTTGATAGGAACAGAAAGGGTTAGTGGAGGAGACGGTACGAGCAGATAAGGCAGAGGGGTGTGTGGGCCAGCTGCCTACAACGTGCGTAGTCGAATCGGGGGACGCGAACGCGTGATCCCCGGGTGATCGTTAGCGTTTTCCTTTTTTTGTCCAAACCAAGCAAAAATAGAGGCTAAGAATGGATTGCCAGATGCAAGTTGCTACCGGTTACCGGAAAACAGTGCCTGCAACTCTATATCTAACCAAAGATTGTTATACTACCAATTAGAAAGCTTGCAGGCTACGAAGTCATGATTGACATCAGGAACTCCTTGGTCTCATATAATTAAACTAATGGCAAGAAAACTGGAAGCTAATCACTCCATTCCTCTTATAACCCAATAAATTGACAATTACACCTTCATATGCCCTTTTGCCCATAATTCAAATGTTCATTATACTATTTTTTAAATACCAAAATCCGAAACAAATTTAAATTACTTTGGCTCCATAATAAAAAAAAGTATTATATAGCAGTATATATGTGACATATTTTTGTCTTTTTATACAAGACAAATAATAAGTCGTTTCCGCATGAAGCTATTACTATTACCTAATACTTGTAGACGTATGCCTATGATTTTTTTCGGAATTTTCGAACATTTGAAAAGTGTTCTTCCCAGGCAGGAGCGTATATGCATCCGGGTTCAACTATTTTTCCTTGTGGCTCGCGGGGCAAGGACGAATCTGGACTACGGAGAGGCGAGCTCGCCATGGACTGCAGGAGATCGTCGACGCTTGCAGGCGGAGGACAATGTCGACCACATCCTCGTACAGTGTGTTTACGCGAGGGAGGTATGGTTTCTATGCAAGAGAGACCTGGGGCTCCGCTTCGTCGAGCCATCTAGCACCTGCACACTCTACGATTGGTGGTTCACTGCTAGGAGCGACTACAGCGGAAAGGATCGGCGCTGGTTCGATGCCTTGGTTGGCACTGCCTGCCACGCGCTATGGAAGAACAGGAACGCTTGGTGTTTCGGCAACAGGCGTAGCCAGCATACCGCCAGTGCGATCGTCGCCAACGTTCTGGAAGAGCTCAAGGCATTGAGGGCTTGTAGAGAACAAGGAGTTAGAGTAATTCATCATGTAGCGAGAGAGTAGCCGTCAGTTTCGAACCCTAGGAGTTTTCCTGGCTGCGCCTTCGTAGGGGCAAGCCTGTCTTGTAATTACCCTTCTTATCTTCTATAAAAATAAGGTACGCATTCGCGTACTCTCGAAAAAAGACTATTTTTCCTTTTGCCAATAACATTACCAAGCAGAGTAGAAAAACAGTTGTCCCATTTTCATTACCGAAAATGGAGATGCAAAGTTTTACAAAGGCTGACAGGAAATGGAGACTTGGGTTGAGGTGCTGCCGTGCTGAGACTACCTAGCACTTGGGTCCGACGTGGGCAGGCTCAGCTCAAAGCACTGAGCCGGGGAGTTGGAGGTACGCATGCTCAACGCCTCAACCCGGGGCATTGAGGTTCTCGGACGCCAACGTCGAGCATGGTCGGGCCGGTAAAGCCTCTTCATGTTGGATCCTCGACGTCTTTACCCAGATCGTTGAGTAAATCAACCTTTATACTCCCTCCGTTCAACAATAAATGACTTCCACTTGTCTAGGAGTGGAAGTATTTAGACTTATTTTAGTGTCTACATACATCCACTTCTAGACAAATGGAAGTCATCTATTGTTGAACGGAGGGAGTATATGCTACGACGCGTTGAGCGAAAGTGTCAGGTCCGAAATTATTTGCCTCCATGCCTAAGGTAGGGTGTTGAGCAAAAGAGTCATGTCCGAAATTATTTACCTCCATATATGTTCCGCTGTAGGGCGTTGAGCGAAAGAGTCATGTCCAGAATTATTTATCGGTAGGGGACATTTTGGCTGAACTTTCCGACAAGGGTCATAGTTACAGTCTCACCTTCCGTCCGACACAAAGAAAAATGTTTGCATATACAAATGTATATGAACCCTTGGTCGAAGCACATCACAGCTTAATCTTCAGACTGTAGGTTCTTAATTCTCAGATCACACACAAAGTGATTGGCTGTGCTAGATAATTGTGGTCAATCCCGGGCATCATCCAATCCTTGCACCACCATAAAGAAACAAGAAACATCGCATGGCTTGTGGGTTTTAGCAGCATCGAGAGCTCCACCAAGTTGGATGGAGCAGCACAAGGTCGTGGCCCCGCCTGATTGGCATGCATTTGATAAAAAGAGGTGCTTGGAGACGAGCAATCACACCTGTGTAAACATTCTTAACTACTACTCCCTCCGTTTAACAATAGACGACTCCCACTTATCTAAATATGGATGTATCTAGATATATTTTTGGCAAACTAAAAAAAGAAAAACATGACCAAAAGGGAAATGATTTCTCCCTTGATATACGTTGTTAGGTAGATGAGATACCCGGTTTATTCAAGCGCACGCAGCTGGGACTCAATTTTTATCGAGCGCGCACAGCTGGGACTCGAACCCGGGACGGGTTGCCTCCACACCCGGAGCACAACCACTAGGCCAGCGCCTAGTTCTCAAAACGTTGACCAAAGGGGGACGGATCCCTCCCTTGACTGTCCGTTGTTAGGTAGAAGATGAGACTTTCCAGCAGCGATTTTCCGCGCTAGATAATACCCCGTTTTAATTCGGTGCTCACTGGGACTCGAACCCAGGTGGGCTAGGCGCGCACTCACTGCCTCTGCCACTGAGCTAGCACTCAGTTCTAGCTTATAATTTGGCAAACTAATTTAGTCAGCCAAAACAGCTTATAATTTGGCAAACTAATAATTTGATAAAAAGAGTATCAAGCATGCATCGCATTGCTTTGTTTTGGCAACCAGCAGACCTTGTCAATTTCGATAGGCAACACGACTTTCTTAATTAATTATTTTTTGAGTGTGACACGACTTTCTTAATAAGGCAAGAGAGAGCGGGCTCTGGGCTCTGTATCACAGGATGCACACGACCCACTATTATTACAAAGTCACCCGCAGAACGAAAATACTACGATCGAGGTGTCAAGCCAGTTTAATAGGGATGAACACCCAAATGTCAAAGCCCTGCATATTTCTCCTTCTGAAGTTCATCGGCGAAATCGGAGATGTGTCCCGTTGCCCCTGCGGTCGACTGTTTGGCATGAACCGACGCGGGCCTTGTGCATTCGTGATGATCACGCCGTTGGTGGTTGTCGTGCTGGTTTTTAACCGCATGATCATGCTGGTTTTTAACCGCATGATCTTGATCGAACGGTGGCGGAAGGGACCTAGATTTTGCCTATCTAGGTCCACCTTCGCCTAGCAAAAAATGTTAGCAAATACAAATGTATATGAATCCTTGCTCGAAGCACACCACAATAAATTATTTTCTGTTTTGGATTTCGGCTGTGTGCATTTAATGATGCAGAGACCGGGTGTAATGCTTGAACTCTTTGAGTAATAAAGCCCTTTATCAAAAAAAAACACCACAACTTATTCTTCAGATTCCAGGTTCTTTATTCTCAGATCACACACAAAGTGATTGGCCGAGCTAGATAATTGAGGTCAATCCCGAGCATAATCCAATCCTTGCACCACCATAAAGAAACAAGAAACGTTGCATGGCTTGTGGGTTTTAGCAGCATCGAGAGCTCCACCAAGTTGGATGGAGCAGCACAAGGTCGTGGTCCCACCTGATTGGCATGCATTTGATAAAAAGAGGTGCTTGGAGAGGGTCTTGAGCAATCACACCTGTCTAAACATTCTTAACTATGCATTTTTGCTTTATTTTGGCAACCAGCAGACCTTGTCAATTTCGATAGCCAACACGACTTTCTTAATTAATTATTTTTTTGAGTGAAACGCGACTTTCTTAATAAGGCAAGAGAGAGCGGGCTCTGTATCGCAGGACGCACACGACCCACGATTATTGCAAAGTCACCCCCACAAAGAAAATACTACGATCGAGGTGTCAAAGCCACTTTAATAGGGGGATGAACACCCAAATGTCAAAGCGCTGCATATTTCTCCTTCTGAAGCTCATCAGGAAATCGGAGATGTGTCCCGTTGCCCCTGCGGTCGACTGTTTGCCATGAATCGACGCGGGCCTTGTGCATTGGTGATGATCACGCTGTTGGTGGTTGTCTATGGCAAAGGAATCGTGGTTCGGAGGGACGTTTGCTCTCTTCTCATTGGTGTGTGTGTGCGCGCTTGCTTTGGTATAGACAGTTGGGCTGGGTGTGCCCTCTTGGCGACGGTCATGATCCATGAGACTAGCCACAATGGAAGTAACATAGGTGGTATCATACGTGCCACATAGACAAAAAATATGATGTGCACACATTTAATAAGGAGAGAGGTGTTAGTGGTATAGATAGATACCGTAACATAACGTTTTCCAAGACAAGATGAGTCTATAAGCTAATAAATATACTAGTATATAATAGCACAAATATGTTACTATGTATTGTGAAAGTGGTAACATAGATTAGTATCATATGCATGATACTAGCATATGATACTCCCCATTGTGACTAGTCTGAGACTATGCCAGTCGATAGTGATCTTGTTTTTTCGCCCATTTTTTTCACTGATTAACTGGAAAATTTCCGTATTCTTGATTTCGCCATCGTTAAAAGGAAGCCACTTAGCATGTTACTCCAACGCCACCGATGAGAGGTCCTACCACAGCATAGTTTCCGCAAGGCAGTTTCCAGAGCCGAAGCAAGGAATATGCTATACTGCATTTGCCTACACGCACGACGGATGTGACCCGAAGAAAAAATACGTCCAACAAACTAGTACTCCGTAGCAGCTAGCCAGGGCTCAAACAAGAGAAGAATCAAGACGGCCTGCAGCTAGCGCAGGCGGCAGCCAGTTCCGATGGATGGGCCGATACGATACACTACACCATCCCGAGGTGAGCCAGTTCAACAAAGGCAGGCGAGAAAGGGACATGAACAACACAATGTTCGCGTGAGCTGTCTGCGCCTGCCTCACTAGCCAGAGGGGACGATGGCATGATTAGTACTCGCTTACTACTCATCTTTAGCCACCAAAAACCATAAACTATTATGATGATGCAGGCTTGAACGCTTGCCAAAGCAACAAAACAGAGAGAGAGAGAGAGAGAGAGAGAGAGAGAAGATGGAAAAGGACACTGGAATGTCGAGTGAGTGAGTGAGAAGGAAGGCTTCTCGATCGATCGAGTGTTGATCTCCGGTGGACAAGTGAGCAGTACCCCCCTGCATTGATACCACATGCCACCACACACGCATGGTCGTGGTACACCTGTTTGTTCATAAAGGTTTGTTGATCCACTGTACCAGTAACCAATCGGTTTCAGCTAATGAGCTTCCGTCAGTCTACTCGACTTTGCTTCTCTCGGCTCCTTTGTCACTCGCAGGCTCGCAGCCACCACCAACCAGTGGCATCACAGTGTGCTGCTGTACTGATCAAGCATGCAGCAACTCCTCAGTTGCTTGCTGGAGCCTCCCACGAGGCAGATCTCACCGAGTCGGTGCAGCAAAAGTAGGAGCGGGGCAAAGGTTAGCATTGACCCAGATATTCACGGGCCGGGATTCAGTTACCACCACATGGCTCGCGATTAACAGCCGGCCAGCAATCAGATATGGCAAGGTCTAAAAATAACAGTGTGACCAAGTATCAATCAAAAAAGATAAAACGGAAATAAACTATGACCGGGTAAAGGCAATAACTAGCATTCGAGTTAATCTTGGCAGCCACTACTAACTGAATCGGATCATTTTATAGCTTTATTATTCTAGTCCATCCGGAGATAAAATCAAAAAAAGGAATGTAACAGCTAATAATGAAAAAATGTTTCTTTCTTTTTTCTTCCCTAAAGAACCTGTGATCGATGACTTCTCTGAACTCTTCTAAATGAACGAATTTTCCTCGACGGTTTTGCCTTTTGAGCTTGGAGCTTGGAAAGAATGACGGAAACGAATTGAATCTGTACACATCCCGGCCCGTTGATCGATCGCCTCGAATTGCGGATCAAGCTCTGCTCTGCTACGGTCGATCAGGCCTCCTCCGACGAAGCGGGCGGGAAGTTGAGATCGAGCGACCCCGCGGCGGCCACGGGGTACCCCTGCTCCTGCTCCGCGTCGCCGCTCGCGCTGCCGTAGAAGAGCTCGCCGTCGTCGGAGCACGCGCCGTCGGCCGTCATGTGCGACCGCTTGTGCCCGCCCAGCGCCTGCCCCGACCCGAACACCCTGAAGCAGACAGGGCACTCGAACTTCTCCACCTCCGCCGCTTGCTTCTTGGCGGCGGAACCAATGCCGGTGGCCACAGAGTCCGGCGAGGCCGACGGGGACAGCGTGCTGAACGAGGTGTAGGTGTCCACGCTCGGCTCGGGCGCGGGGATGGCGACGACGGCGGGGGCGGCCTTGGGGGCGCTGCAGCTGGTGTTGATCCGCTTGTGGCTGGCGCGGTGGCCGCCCAGCGCCTGGTAGGAGCTGAACACCCTGCCGCACCCGGGGCACTCGTAGCGGGTGCGCTTCGGGGGCGGCGGCGTCATGGCCTCGCGCCGTTGCTTCGCCGAGTCGGAATTCAGAGCGTAATGGCTAGTCCTTCGCTTCTTGGTCTTCTTCGTCTTGGCGTCGCCGTACTGGAACAGAGCTGAGTCGTCGTCGGAATTGTAACCGAAGCCGTTCCTCGGGAGGTGCAGCGGCTTCGGCGCAGGCTTCTTGCGCCACTCCTTCTCCAGGTAAGGCTCCGCCTTCTCTGGCGAGCTCCACATGCCGCCGGTGGTGTCGCGCGAGAGCATCAGGAGGCAGAGCGCGACGTCTTCCTGCTCCTTCTCGAACCCACTTGGCACCGGGGACCGAGGCGGCGGCACAGGGGCCGGCGCCGCCACACGCATCGACCTACGCCTCCGTCTCGGCGGCGCGGCCATCACGGCAACCGCCGCTGGCACCAGCGGTTCCATCGGCGCCGCCATCTCCACCTCCTCGTCCTCCTCTGCTTCCGCCTCCGCCTCCGCGGCGAAGAACTCATCTCCAAGGTCCACGTCCTCAGACTCCTCGGCGGCGGCGCCGGGGGCATGGCTCCTCATGTGCCCGAACAGCGATCGCCACGACGAGAACAGCTTGCCGCACTCCCGGCACGCCTTTTCATGCTCGCCTCCGTCACCGCCCTGATCCTCCTCCTCGTCGGCGAAGTCGGAGAGGCGGCGCGTCTTCTTGGGGTTCTCCCTGAGCCCGTACCCGACGGCGCCATTGCCGCCGCTGCTCCGGCCGCCGTTGGCCGAGACACGCCTTGGATCGTCGTCGTGGTCGACCTCAGGCGCCACCTCGCCGAGCGAGATGTGGGAGCGCATGTGGCCTCCGAGCGAGCGGCCGGCCGAGAACCCCTTCCCGCACACCTTGCACCTGTGCTGCATCGGCATCCCCGCAGAGGCGGCAGCAGCAAGCTCAACTGCGCCGTCCATGGCCGACCGATCGATCGACCAAGAAGTACGTACGTAGCTTGCTGGGAGGGATCCGATGAGGATGGAGGGATCGATCAGGAGGCCGGCGTGGTGGAGGGCCCGCCGGGAGGAGGATCTGAGGCGGCGGGCGCGAGCATTGGGGATCTGGGAGGGAGAGCAAGCAGCTGCTGAAGGAGTAGAGGGGAGGAAAGGTAGGGTGGTGTGGTTAAGCTAAGCGGAAGGCGAAGCTAGCGGAGGTCGTGATCGATCGGAGGTTTTGTTGGAGCGATGGGTGCGGTTGAGGGGGAGGAGAAATCCATGCATGGAACCAAAGTTTTCTTTTCTTTTTTATAAACCAAACTGACACTTCCCTTCCGAGAGAGACCCGAAGACAGAGTCATGCGTTCCAGTCTGGGACCGACGTGGAGGCAGACACGTGGATTATGATGACGTGTCCAGTCTGGCTACGAGGTGTCGGTCAAACATTTGTCATGGGCACCTATGCATGCTGCCATGCCATTTAACACAACAAATATTCAATAGGGAAAATCTTATATTAGTGCAAACATGAACATAAAAATAAGTGTCGAACCATTAAGGAGAATTTCATCAACTATTAAATGAAATTTCACACAGAGAACATCTCCCTAAGTGATCACTAGAAGAAAAAAAAATCTGAAATTGATGACTTTCTTCTGACTCCGGTATCATGGCACGTAAAATGCCTCCAACATGAAATCTTCCATTACTGCTTCGACGAATTAAGTCCGCAAAAACACAAACTACATTAGTGATATTACACTATGAGAAATCGTTGCGAATATATTTGCGTGTGTAATAAACGACATAAATGACGGTTAGGCATCCTCACACTAATGCGTGAATATTAGTTGTAAAGATTTTCATGCGTCATAGTAGCACCAACAATTAGGTTTGTCTTTGCCGTATAGTTTAACTCCTTAGAGATCGAATGACGTAACTTATGCTGCCATACATAAATGACCTTGCATATCTTCATTTGTTGGTAATTTTCCATTCGATCACCGAATCAAATATATTTAGCACTAATGCGGTGACCTAGGAAACCACTATAACTTGTAGTACAACTCAGTGAAATAACACTCCCAACTATTATTACGCAATGCTTAACATTACAAGTTAAAAGTGACTAAAGTCTTTAACCACTTCCTGAGACATCTAAGAAAGATCAAACACAACGTGGTCAACTTGCTAAAGTTGATGCAACACTTGCACAACAAAACTGAGAACCATGATAACTCAACAGTCTAAAGCCTAGGACTGCTCGACTAGGTTCCCTTCTAATACTAGTCTAGACTCACTTTAGTTACTCCTCCGATTCATAGTATTCATTGGTGTCTGCTCCATATCCAATGATGTAGTCGACTCCTTCCACTCCACCGGTCAAATGTGGCTCTTCATAGTAGACGTTATTATTGGGTCACGTAGCTGAATTTAAAATTTTCGTCCTACCTAACACACATGATCTGTTATGCGGGTTAAGGGTGAAGGAGTTGTTTTATTATTATTATCATAACTCATATATGTTCATAATATGTTTTATGTCATGCTATAACTGTATTAAGTGGAAAAAACCTAGACATTCACTAGTAGGCTCTATTTAGCTAGTCCATTGGGAAACAGATGATCAAGGTTTCTTGATCTATGGACAATTACATCATTGACAATGGAGTCATGTAATTAGATTAATGATGTGATGGATACACACCCAACTTATAAATATCTAGAAACATAGTACCCAAAGCTTTGACCGTGAGATGGTATTTTAATCGCTATCCTCGAGATTGTTTTGACTACATCCATCCTCACTAACTTAATTGGGTGATCATAAAGGTGTATGTTGGATAACCGGAGGGATATGTTGAGGCATACGTATCAAGAGCGGGATTTGTTAATCCAGATAATGGACAGATACTCTGGACTCACTTAGCGGTGTTACATCAAGTAAAGCTTGCAAGTATGTGACTAGGTTATAAGGATGCAACATCGTGGAAATGAGCAGATAGGTATATCGGTAATGAGATCGTAGTAGGTATGGGGTTACCGGAGAACGAGTCTCGTAAAAACCAAGTATCATATGAAAAAAGTTGGGGGGACTTCCGTTTAAGATTCAGCGACGAAGATAATCGCGCAGAGTGGCCAAAGTGGTATCTAGACCTTGCTGCTCGTCATTGATCGGAGAGGGATCTCGATCAATTCTGGTGTGATCTTGAACCATTAGGGTATCATGATCCATGCATGGAACCAAAGTTTTTATTTTCTTTCTTATAAACCAAACTACACTTCCCCAGAGAGACCTGAAGACAGAGTCATGCGTTTAAGTATTTGACTGGCGTGGAGTCAGACACGTGGATTATGATGAAGTGTCGAGCCTAGCAACGAGGTGTCGGTCAAACATTTGTCATGGGCAAATATCTCTATGTACGATGCCATGCCATTTTGGCTCCATACCAACCATCCGTAAATATTTTCTTGCGCGGTGTAGCACAAGTGACTACATTATGGTGGGCTCGATAGCACATCTTCAAGAGAGATCAAAAAAGTTGACACACATGGTCTTGCACATATAGTGTTGAGTAAAATCCCTGAATCTTGGGGTGCTATCCGTGTGAAAATAAATAATCACGGAGAGATTGTATCTCCTACATAAACAACATACGTAAAAAAGCTCTGCGGTTAATGGAGGGAACCACTTCACTTTATTAGTTTTTTTTCTTTTTGCTATTTGTTAGGCGACTAATAAATAACAGATTATAATGTGACACATAGGGAAAATCATTATGTTAGTGCAAAAATAAACATATAAAATAAGTGTCAAACCATTAAGAAGTTTTTTCTATTATTTAATGAAAATCCAAATAGAAAACATCTTCCCAAATAAACACTCGAAGAAAAACAAAATCTGAGATTGATGACTTTCTTCTAACTCCAGCGGTACCATGGGGGGTAAAATGCCTCCAACATGAAATCTTCCATTACTACTTCTACGAGTTAAGTCTGCAAAAACACAAGCTACATTAGTGGCATTACACTATGAGAAATCATTGCGAATATATTTGCGTGTGTAATAAACGACATAAATGACGGCTAGGCATCCTCACACTAATGCGTGAATATTAGTTGTAAAGATTTTCATGCGTCATAGTAGCACCAACAATTAGGTTTGTCTTTGCCGTATAGTTTAACTCCTTAGAGATCGAATGACGTAACTTATGTTGCCATACATAAATGACCTTCCATATCTTTATTCGTTGGTAATTTTCCATTCGATCACTAAATCGAATATATCTAGCACTAATGCGGTGAACTAGGACACCACTATAACTTGTAGTACAACTCTTTGAAATAACACTCATGGAAGTTTATATTCATAAATATTACATCACTTACATTAGTACATTAGAAATAATGTGAGTCCAAATATTATTACACAATGCTTAACATTACAAGTTAAAAGTGAATAAAGTCTTTAACCACTTCCTGAGACATCCGAGAAAGATCAAACGCAATGTGGTCAACTTGCTAAAGTTGATGCAACATTTGCACAACAAAATTAAGAATCATGATAACTCAACAGTCTAAAGCCTAGGACTGCTCGACTAGGTTCCTTTCTAATACTAGTCTAGACTCACTTCAGTTACTGCTCCGATTCATAGTATTCATTGGTGTCTGATCCATATCCAATGATGTAGACGACTCCTTCCGCTCCACCGGTCAAATCTAGCTCTTCATAGTAGACGTTATTATTGGCTCATGTAGCCGAATTTAAAATTTTGTTGTCCTGCGTAACAGACATGATCTATTATGTAGGTAAAGGGTGAATGAGTTATGCCCTATAGGTAAATAATAAAGTTATTTTATTATTATTATAATAAATTATATATGTTCATAATATGTTTTATGTCACGCTATAATTGTATTAAGTGGAAAAATTAATACACGTGTGGTATAAAACTAAACATGTCCCTAGTAGTCTCTATTTAGCTAGTCCATTGGGCAACAGATTATCGAGGTTTCCTGATCATGGACAATTACATCATTGACAATGGAGTCATGTCATTAGATGAATAATGTGATGGATACACACCCAGCGGATAAATATCTAGAAAGCATACTACCCAAAGCTCTGACCGTGAGATGGTATTTTAATCGCTATCTTCGAGATTGTTTTGACTGCATCCACCGTCGCTAACTTAATTGGGTGATCATAAAGGTGTATGTTGGATAAGCGGAGGGATATGTTGAGGCATACACATCAAGAGCGAGATTTTTCAATCCAGATAATGGATAGATACTCTAGGCCCACTCAACGGTGTTACATCAAGTAAAACTTGCAAGCATGTGACTAGGTCACGGGGATGCAACATCGTGGTAATGAGTAGATAGGTTTGTCGGTAATGAGATCGTACTAGGTATGGGGATACCGCAGAACGAGTCTCGTACAAACCAATTATCGTATGACAAAAGGTGGGGGAACTTCTGTTTAAGGTTCAATGATGAAGATAGTCGCATATTGCACAAGTACCAAGGGGGTATCCAGAACCCGTTGTTGGTCATTCATCGGAGAGGGATCTCGATCATGTCATGTGTGATCTCGAACCGTTAGGGTGTCATGATCCATGCATGGAACCAAAGTTTTTCTTTTTCATAAACCACACTAACACTTCCCTCCCGAGAGAGACCTTAGACCGAGTCTTTCGTTCCAGTCTGTGACCGATGTGGAGGCTGACACGTGGATTATGATGGCAACGAGGTGTCGGTCAAACATTTGTCATGGGAAGTGATCGCTATGTATGATGCCATGCCATTTTGGCTTCATACCAACCATTCGTAAAGATTTTCCTGTGTAGTGTAGCACAAGTGACTATATTATGGTTGTCTCGATAGCACATCTTCGAGAGAGATAAAAAAAGATGACACACATGGTCTTCCACATATAGAGTTGAGTAAAATCCTTGAATCCTGGGGTGCTATCTGTGTGAAAATAAAAAATCACGGAGAGATTCTATCTCAAACATAAACGACATACCTTCAAAAAGTTCTATGGTTCATGGAGAGAACCGCCTTACTTTATTAATTTATTTTCTATTTTTGCTATTTGTTACGTGACTAATTAATATTAAAAGATTATATCGTGACACAAACAAATATCCAGTAGGGAAAATTATTATGTTAGTGCAAACGTGAACATATAAAATAAGCGTCAAACCATTCAGGAGAATTTAATCTACTATTCAATGGAAATTCACACAGGAAACGTCTTCCTGAGTGATCACTCGAAGAAAAAAAAATTAATGACTTTCTTCCGACTCCGGCTGTACCATGGGAGGTAAATGAAGGGAATATGCCCGAGAGGCAATAATAAAATGGTTATTATCTTATTCCTTATTTATGATGAATGTTTATTTCTCATGCTAGAATTGTATTAATCGAAAACGTTGATACATGTGTGCTTAATAAACAAACAATGGTTCCTAGTAAAGCCTCTCTTTTAACTAGCTCGTTGATTAATAGATGATCAAGGTTTCCTGATCGTGAACATTGGATGTTATTAATAACGGGGTCATGTCATTAGAAGAATGATGTGATGAACATATACCCAAAGAGAATATAGCAATGCGATCAAGTCATTTAGTTTACATTGTTATATCAAACATACGAAGTAACTTATTCCTTAGACCATGAGATCATGTCAATCGCTGATATCGGAAGAGTGCTTTGATGGCATCAAACATCACACCGTAACAGGGTGACTATAAAGGTGTCGTTAAGTATTCGGAAAGTATTAGTTGAGGATCATGGATCAAGAGTGGAATTTGTCCATCCAAATGACGGAGAGATATACTTTGGGCCCTCTAGGTGATATCACATCGAAACCGCTTGCAAGCACGTGATATGATCACAAGGATGTTATATCACGGGAACGAGAAAAGAGTACTTGTCGGTAACGAGATTGAACAAGGTATGGTTGATACCAATGATTGAATATCGGACAAGTAAAATATCGCGAGACAAAGGGAATAGTTCACGGCGTTGTTGGTTCACACGATCACGAGAGTCATCGTTGAATATATAGGAGTCATCACGGATCTCCAGATCCCGCTGTTGATTATTAATCGGAGAGGAGTCTCGATCATGTCTATATTATTCGCGAACTGTAGGGTGATACACTTAAGGTTCGATGACGCGTTTGAGAGGATACGGAATATCGAAGAATATTTTGGGCAGCATCGAAATTGTTTCGGGGAAAATTGAATAGTTCAAGGGGTTTTTCGTCGAATGGTTGTTAATAGAATTAACAAATGCTGAAATAAATAAATAAAAAGGTTTTATTTATTTATTAAAAGAAAACCTTTGGATTTTCCAAGTGGGAAATAATGGGAAAATGAGTGGATGTGAGTGAAGTGTCCACTCACATGATGAGGGAAGAGGTGGGGGCACACCCATGGGCTGCCTCCCCCCTCTCCTATAAAAGGAGAGTGAGAGCTCTCCCTCCTCCACACACTTTCCCACTCCTTTTTTCCTCCACCCGCTGCTCCATTCCATGGTCTCCGGTTTGGCGAAGCCCTGACCGTGGGATTCTTCTTCACCACCATGCCGTCGTACTGCTGGAGTTCCAAGGGATCCTCTACTTCCGCGCCCCGCTGGATCGAGGGAACGGAGGCCGTCATCAACTGTACGTGTGACCGATCACGGATGCACCGCCAGATTACGGTGCACATCTTCTCGCTATCGGGATCGGTGTGAGTACGACTACGCCAACAACGAGATTTGATCTCGTACCACTTTGAGTCTTCGAGGGTATGTGTTCTCCTTAACCCTCTCGTTGCCCGTTGCACTTCGTCTCCTAGATTAGATCTTGGCCTTTCGGGTGTCTCTCGCGTAGGAAATTTGTTGTTTTCTATGCAACGACCCCTTCAGTGGTATCAGAGCCGGATCTATGCGTAGATGTTTTGTACGGGTAGAACACATAGGTGTATGTGGGCGTTGGTGATCATGTTATTACCTCCTTGATTATTTTTATGATCTTAGTGGCATAGTGGGATGAAGCGGCTCGGACTAACCTTACATGTCCACGTACATGAGACTTGTTCCACAACTGACATGCAACTTGTATTGCGTAAGTGGCTTGCGGGTGTCTGTTTCTCCTACTATAGTTAATATATAATCTACGAAGGGTTGTTAAAAATGTGTTTATCAACGTTGTGGTTGATGTTCGTAGGTATGAACGGTTCTGTCCTCGAAAGCCCTAAGCCACGTAAAATATGCAAAAAATAAATTAGAAGCGTCTAACTAGTTTTTGCTGGGCATGTGATGTGATATGGTCAATATTACAAATTTGATTATGAGATGATCTATTTTGTAAATTATTGATATACCGGAAGGTATCCATATGGTTGTCTTCTTAATGATGGACAATCAAGTTTCGGGTACCGTGGTACTTGGTACCACGCCGGTGGAATGATTGAGATCATACCATAATGCACATGATGGAGATCAAGTGCAAGAAGGACCATATCATATCACGTTATCCTTTCATGTGATGTTTTTTATGTTAATCCTTTTTATGCATCTTGTTTTGCTTAGATAGCGACGTTAGCATTATAAGATGATCCCTCTCACTTAATATCAAGATAATAATGTGTTCTTCCTTAAGTATGCACCGTTAAGAAAGTTCGTCGTTTCGAGACACCACGTGATGATCGGGTGTGACAGACTCAACGTTCGCATACAACGGGTGTTGTCAAGCCTAGCATGTACAGACATGGCCTTGAAACACACGCAATACTACGGTTCTAATTGGCGAGCCTAGCATGTACAGACATGGCCTCGGAACACGTAACCGAAAGATAAAGCATGAGTCATATGGATGATATGATGAACATGTCGATGTTCGCCTTTGAAGCTACATCATCTCACGTGATGATCGGTTTTGGTGTAGTGAATTTGGTTTGTGTAATCATTAAAGACGACTAAGAGGGATGTTGTTTTTGAGTGGGAGTTCATGGCATAATTTTGAATTAATTTGAACTTATTTATCATAAACAACCAATCAAAATGAATTTGCACAAATTGTAGTATTCATTGGCATCCACAAAACTAGCTTACACTTAGATTGTTGATTGAGATATAACTGTTATGATCTGGTAAAAATCATTTAAGATTGGTACCGTATTAGTGAAATTTAAAATTGAGTCCTGTTGTAGATTTTTGGTATTTCCTACCTAGCTCCATATGGTTAATGATTGATTAATCTAGAGAGCAAATAATTCCTACTTAGAATCCAGAGTCATGGTTGCTTTCGTATTACTTTATCTTCAAAAGAATGTTTTGTTGATCAAGGTGATTTTGGAACTGAAAAGAGTTGTTTTCAGAAACAATCAAGTGAAAGATATATTGATATCTAGAAACTTATTTGTAGCAATATGACTGAGTATAATTTAGCATGACAATGTTTGCTTATATTATCTGAATATATGCAAATTTAGCGTGACAATGTTTGCTTATATTATCTGAATATATGCAATAATTGAAGACGCTAGGCGTTTGAATATTCCAAGAAATTGGATGCTAAAATTTATCCTTAAATTTCTTCCTTGGAGCTATAGTAGCTTAATCATAAAATTGTTATGATGAAATGGATTAAAAGTATGGGTAAATTCGTTTACCTTACTTGGAGATTTCTAAGAGTGGAATCTAGAAGAATACTATTAATATGGTGATATTAGTAGAACAATCAAACTCAAAGTACGACTCAATGGGTGATAGTATATGACTAACATGCCAAAGAAAATGAGTTAGTAAGACTAGCATTGTTTGATGTTGAATGATTCTTCTATAAAGGAAAGGGAATATTGAAAATAGAATTGCAAAAAGATATATGGCAGAAAAAGAAGATAACTGGAAAAGTCCAGCTCAGGAGTATATACTTGATATACAAGTTATAGATGTATTACTAGTTAACAAAGTATTTTTTGGGTATTTTGATACCACATTGGTTGGTATGAGTTGTCATACAAAGCAACGCAATGCAACAAATACAAGGGCCTAAAAGGAACTAGTAATAGATGTGGAATCGATTATGACAAGAACATAAATAAAGTGTTATTGTGTTCATTGTCGTATCGAACCAAACATTCAAGATTTATTTTAAGAGCTTAATAAGTTGTTATTTTGTTCTAGTCTTTTGTGAGAAAAAATGAGATTGTTCAAACTATGACCATATTCCATAATTGATGGATATGTTAATATAAATCATGTTGGTAAAGTAAACATCTATAAGACTAAATACTAAACGTTGCAAGACGTAAAATAGTTTCACTTAAATTGTAACGCCACCATTTTAGTTCATATCGGAAAGGAAAATATGAAGGAACTCCATATTGATGGACTTCCGGAGTCATTTTGTTTTTAATAAATTGACGCTTGTGAGACCTCTTCCAAAAGATTACTAGAATTCCGTTCATAGGCCAAAGTAGAATGGACGACTAATTTAGTGGAGATTATACATATTGATGTATATAGTCCATTATGTGTAGTCATGTATGGTGGATTAATTTTTCCTTCATAAAATTATGTCGATGATTTAAGTAGATATGTGAGTATATCTATTTAAAGAGAACAGAGTTTGACATTTTGAATTGGTTCAAATGGTTTTTAGTATGAAGTAAAAATCATTGTAACAAGATAATCAAGTATTTATGATTGGATCATAAAGGATAAAGTTTGAGTTACAAGTTAAGCAAAACATCCGAGGAGTTGTAGAATTGTTCTACAACTTATACTTCTCGAATACCCCACATTAGTTTGGAGCATTCGAGAAACAAAATCAAACCTTGTTGGACATGGTAAGATTAATAAAATAGCCATTATAATTTTGTAGTTTATACATTAAGGACAACCGCTTTTACACTGAAAAGAGCACCATCATGATCCGTTGAAATTGACAACATATAAGATATGGTTTGGATAGTGACCCGAATTGTCATTTTATTAAGTTTTGGTATGCATAGCATGTGTAAAATGTTTACAACCAAAATAGGATAAATATATGTTTATAAGGTTATCCCAAATAATACATTTGGTATTTCTCCTATCACCAAACCAAAAGACAAATGTTGTTTGTCAGAAAGGGTCGATTTCTCGAGAAAGTAGTTCCGGCGAAACAAGTGAGTGGGAGCACAGTACAAACTCAACGAGATTAGAGAATCTTCGTTATCATGTCAAGAGTAGCGCAACACTGGAAGTTGTTCCGGGGTTTACTATTTTGACTAAGTAGAAGACACTACAAATGTTGTAGATACTTCAAATGAGTTTGCGAACTGTACCAGAAAAGTCCAATAACTTTGTACTTAGAACAACTTGTGGTTTAAGTGTAAAGTGTTGTTTTGACAACAATAGGACCTGGACCTTATAAAGGAAGCAAATGATGGGCCCTGACTTCGTAAAATTGACTATGTGTCATTATATCCGCCATAGTATCCCTGTATGAATAGCAAGTATGTGACTTGGTAGTCCTTTCGATAGGCTTGATGCCTAGCGATAGCAAAAGGGTCTATATAGCGACAAAGACATGGATTTTTACATCCTTTGAAAGTTGTACTTATCGAAAAGTTTTTTTCGCCGAAGTTCAAAGAGTTGACTACTACAAGATTTTAATCTTCCGTAGTGATGCTTTAGTCTTTGAGGATAGTTCTAGCAAAAAGTTACATATTATGGCAGTTGAATAACAAAACCAACTCTCCTCTCGAGGAAGTTTGATCAAGGATGTGTACTTGACACAGTCTGAGACTTTTGTAAAATTCAAAAGGTTGCTAGAAAGGTATGCACCTTCAATGGTTGAAGTGAGCATAGCAAAGTTGAAATCTTTACCTTAATGAAGTTATCAAAAGAGTTTGATTCCATCATGAATGGTAAAGATGCTTGTAGAGTTACAAGAAATTAAGTGGGAGCGCTATGACATATTTCCAATACTTTATGTAGATGACATATGGTTGATTGGAAAATATGTATTTTAAATTAACACGATTAAGATTTTTGATTTCATATTGATGAAAGACTTAGAAGTATTGGGCATCGATATCTATAAGAGATGGATTGAATCGCCTGATATGATTAAAGCCAAATTACATAGATGAAATATTGAAGTAAGTAAATATCGAAATGACAATGAGTTCTTGTCACATGGAAAATAATTGAGCAAGATTCAAGTTTTTTGACAGATGATGAGCATCATTGAAATTGAGATTTCTAAGTCATGTTTCCATGCTATGTACACAACCAGATGAGTCATATGCTATAAAATGTTATAGAAGGATAATTCATATGATGATTAGACAATAGTGGGAGAGATCCTTGTGTCATTTTAGAAATGCAAAGGATATGTTTTCCTATATAGTAATGACAAAATATTATTTGTAATATGTTACACTAATAGTCTTGTCATTTATTCAATCAATTTACACTAATATGTGATGAAGGGTAGCACAATAGGATGGAAGAAAGTTCCATGCTGGATTTGAAAGAGTTTCAAAGTTAAAATATTGTGACAGATATTACAACAAAGGCTAAAGTATATCGTTGTGTTGACAACTGATAATAAGCGTATTTGGTGTCAAGGAGTTCTTTATTGAACTTGGTGAAATTCCAAGAATGCTGACACTATGAAGCTACATTTCACAATGTTAGTAACATCAGTTTAAGCTGAGGAATTAAGGTATCACCGGAACTTGGTGAATTTCCAAGATTGCTAAACACTATGAAGCTACATTTTCACAATGTTAGTGACAATGGTTTAAGCCGAGGAATTAAGGTTTCACCGATTGACCATATATATGCAAAGCCATCTCATTAGAGAATGAGTAATGCGTGTAGACGCAAAGAACATGCAAATACAATAGGACCTGAATAGTTCAGATCTTTTTGATAATGTTTACCACATGCGAAGCATGGTAATAACACTGGTACGCCATATGTGTTAAGTGCTTCAGACTAGATTATTGACTCTAGTGCAAGTGGGAGACTGAAGGGAATATGCCCGAGAGGAAATAATAAAAGGGTTATTATCTTATTCCTTGTTTATGATGAATGTTTATTTCTCATGCTAGAATTGTATTAAACGGAAACGTTGATACATGTGTGCTTAATAAACAAACAATGGTTACTAGTAAAGCCTCTCTTTTAACTAGCTCGTTGATTAATAGATGATCAAGGTTTCCTGATCATGAACATTGGATGTTATTAATAACGGGGTCATGTCATTAGAAGAATGATGTGATGAACATATACCCAAAGAGAATATAGCAATGCGATCAAGTCATTTAGTTTACATTGTTATATCAAACATACGAAGTAACTTATTCCTTAGACCATGAGATCATGTCAATCGCTGATACCGGAAGAGTGCTTTGATGGCATCAAACGTCACACCGTAACAGGGTGACTATAAAGGTGTCGTTAAGTATTCGGAAAGTATTAGTTGAGGATCATGGATCAAGAGTGGAATTTGTCCATCCAAATGACGGAGAGATATACTCTGGGACCTCTCGGTGATATCACATCGAAACCGTTTGCAAAGCACGTGATATGATCACAAGGATGTTATATCACGGGAACGAGAAAAGAGTACTTCTCGGTAACGAGATTGAACAAGGTATGGTTGATACCAATGATCGAATCTCGGACAAGTAAAATATCGCGAGACAAAGGGAATAGTTCACGGCGTTGTTGGTTCACACGATCACGAGAGTCATCGTTGAATATATAGGAGTCATCACGGATCTCCAGATCCCGCTGTTGATTATTGATCGGAGAGGAGTCTCGATCATTTCTATCTTATTCGCGAACCGTAGGGTGAGACACTTACGGTTCGATGACGCGTTTGAGAGGATACGGAATATCGAAGAATATTTTGGGCAGAACCAAAATTGTTTCGGGGAAAATTGAAATAGTTCAAGGGGTTTTTCGTCAAATGGTTGTTAATAGAATTAACAAATGATTCGAGGTGCTATATGCAAAAGTTTGTTAATAGAATTAACAAATTCTGAAATAAAGAAATAAAAGAGGTTTTATTTATTTATTAAAAGAAAACCTTTGGATTTTCCAAGTGGGAAATAATGGGAAAATGAGTAGGTGTGAGTGGAGTGTCCACTCACATGATGAGGAAAGAGGTGGGGGCACACCCATGGGCTGGCCGCACCCCCCTTGGGCTGCCTCCCCCCTCTCCTATAAAAGGAGGGTGAGAGCTCTCCCTCCTCCACACACTTGCCCACTCCTTTTTCCCTCCACCCACTGCTCCATTCCATGGTCTCCGGTTTGGCGAAACCCTGACCGTGGGATTCTTCTTCACCACCACGCCGTCGTGCTGATGGAGTTCCGAGGCATCCTCTACTTCCGCGCCCCGCTGGATCGAGGGAACGGAGGTCGTCATCAACCGTACGTGTGACCGATCACGGATGCACCGCCGGATTGCGGTGCACATCTTCTCGCTATCGGGATCGGTGTGAGTACGACTACGCTAACAACAAGATTTGATCTCGTACCACTTTGAGTCTTCGAGGGTATGTGTTCTCCTTAACCCTCTCGTTGCCCGTTGCACTTCGTCTCCTAGATTAGATCTTGGCCTTTCGGGTGTCTCTTGCGTAGGAAATTTTTTGTTTTCTATGCAACGACCCCTTCAGTAAAGTGCCTCAAACATGAAATCTTCCATTACTAATTCGGCGAGTTGACTCCGCAAAAATACAAGCTACATTAGTGAAATTACACTATGAGGAATCCTTGTGAATATACTTGCATGTCTAATAATCGACATAAATGGCGGCTAGGCATCCTTGCAATAATGTGTTAATATTAGTTGTAAAGATTTTCTTGCGTGATAGTAGCACCAACAATTATATTTTTCTTTGTCGTATAGTTTAACTCTTTTGAGATCGAGAGACATAAGTTATGATGCCATACGTAAATGACCTTGCATATCTTTATTTGTTGGTAATCTTCCATTCGATCACTGAATCAAATATATCTAGCACTAATGCGGTGACTGTCGATTAGTCATCTCAACAAGTCCCTCGGATGATCCGGCAGGGTTTCGATGAAGATAACGTAAATGCGTTGGTGACAATCGTCGGCTAACAGGAGGCACGATTTACCCAGGTTCAGGTCCCTCGTAGAGGTAAAACCCTCACTCCTTCTCTTTCGATCTGTATTATTACTAGATCGGTTACAATGGGGGTGCTCAAGTCGAGAGTATGATCTCGAGCTCAAGGCTGTGGTGGTGAAAAGTAGATTGGATCCCCCTCTCGGTGGTTCCCCTAGCCTTTTATAGGTGACTAGGTCTCAAACCGTGTCCAACGGGGTTACAAACCCTAGTTCTAGGTCGGTAGGAGTTTCCTTCTTGACCCGCAAGTCTTGCGGGTGGGCTTTTGTTGGGCCTTCTAGTGACGCAGGATAGCACCTCTCTTTGGGGCTAGGTCTTGGGCCTTGGACCAGGTAGGATCACCCGACAGGTCCAGGAATCATCCTCACGTCAGCAACCCCCGAGTGTTTATTCGACTGAGAATAGTCGAGTAAGCACTCAAAGTTCGTTCTTGATTATTTCGACTGGTCATTCAATCGCCTGGTTTTGAGGTGTATACCCTGTGGCGACGCGCTCATGTACTCGAGCATCGAGTGATAAATGTGCCTTGTGTTGGCTGTTTTCGCAGAAGGATGTGGCTCAGTCGCTTGGCTCTCCCGAAAGATCAGGGCCAATTAATTGCATCTAGAGAAAAAAGGTTCTCGCCTACATGAATTCGATACCTCCAACTCAAATCCGGCGAGTTGATCGTTGCAACTGGGCCACGGAGATCTTACCGAGTCGAACTTAACCTAAAGGGGTACCCGGCGTGTCCGCTAGGATTTTTCTTCGTGTTGTTGACATGGAAAGTTTATTGGAGGATGCAGCTTGAGTGCGATTCCATGCCCACAGGGGAGATCCTTGGGTCTTACCTTCATACTCGAAAGAATACGGCATCCGGATGTGCCTAGTCGTCCGAACGATCCAGGATAAGAGAGATGTGTAAGTACATCGTAAGGTAGAGTTGCGGGAGCCGCATACTCGTGATTTTACCTTCGTCGCACTATAAGTGCTGCTTTCTGCATATCTTTGAGTGAGGTCATACCTCTTTTCCTTGGTCTTGTGCGAAAAAGATTTCGCGTTATGAATCTTTACACAAAAAAGATTTTTGTGTCAATGTCTTTATACGAAAGAGATTTCGTGTTAGAATGCCCATACAAAAGTAATTTCGTGTTAGGGTGTCCATGCGAAAGAAATTTCGCGTCTTGATACTCATACAAAAGAGTTTTCGTGTTTCTGAGGTATTCAATGACGTCACCGCGCACTTGCATGTACTCGCCTGCTCCCGATGGGACGAGACGAAGTGGGGCAGAGCCTGCAGGGCCCACTTTGGAAGCCTTTTGACCGGAAACGAGCGGTCGTGCTCCGGTTAATCCGCTCGCTGCGCTGTAAATATGCACGATCTTTTCGTCAAAGATCGTGCAGGGATAACTGCCCCTGCCTCTTTGTTTCTGCTTCGCACGTGGCGGCTGCGATGGATGCCACGTTTGCATATCTACGGCTCGGATTGGCCTGGCTCGGCTATAAGTATTGTGTCTTAGGGAAAGGGTAGATTTCCCGGCCCTTATTCATCTTCTTCCTCCTTCGCGCACACCTTCTTCTCCCGTGAGTATTGAAGCACTCTCCAATGGCGGGGGCAAAGAAACGCGGCGCCGCTGCGACATCCTCCAAGAACGTGGCGGGCGCTTCCACTTCGGCTCCCGCGAAGAAGACCGGCGAATCGCGCTCCGTGAACACCACAAAGAAGAGCATCGTCGAGATGCAAGGGGAGGGGCTGCTGCCTCCGGACACCTCCAGGAGCGTGCACATGTCCGGGAAGAAGGAGGAGACGCCCAACCCTCTCGCCACTGAGCACGTCGTCTTCTCGAAGTATGTTGCCCGAGGTTTGTCCTTCCCCCTCCACCCATTTCTTGTCGGGCTGCTGTATGTCTATGGCATACAACTGCACGACCTTCCTCCAAACGCGATTCAACACATTTCGTGCGTTGCGAGTGATTTCTGGGGATTCGTCCGCACTGGGGGCTTTGGAAAGCCATCTTCAAGGTGCGGATATTCCGGGAGAAGGCGCAGCCAGGCGAGAGAACTGGTGAGCTACTGAGGACCGACAATTTTGGGATTCAGGCGAATAAGGACATCCCCTACTTGGAGATTCACTTCGTCGATTTGGCCCAGGGATGGCGCCGCGAGTTGTTCCAGCCATTTGCCCTTCTGAAGCGGCAGAAGTCTTGGCTGCACTCCCTCTCAACCGAAGAGGGCAGGGTCGTCGCCCCTCTACTCGCAAAGGTGGCACGCTTCCGCGAGAAGGAGCAAGGGACCAAGCTGAACGGAATTCATCTGGTGGGTGTGTTTCTGCGCCACAGGATCCAGCCCCTCCAGGCGAGGCCGACTCCCATGTGGGAATACACTAGCGTTGATGACCCGAGCCGCGTATGCGACGATATTCTCTCGAATGCCGAATTCGACAAGAAGATCGCGGCCATCACCAGTTTGAAGAAAGGAGAGGGCTACTCGGCATGCCCTCTCGACCCATTCGAAGCATCAAAACCTCCCCCGGCTGAGGTGAGTTCTTTGTTCTTTTCTTTTGCCTTTTGTTTCTTCCAGTTCGGGTCTTCATCGGTTGAAAACTTTTCTTCTTTTTCTCTTTGCTTTTGTAGAGCCAGAGCTTGGCAACGTGTTACCCGCCAGTTTCTGTAGACGATGTCTCAGATCTTGTGGCGAGTAACGTTGAAGCTCCTCCCGAGACCAGCGTCGCGGAGGCTGATTCAAGCTCCGAGCGGGACAACATGGAGGAGGAGGAAGAGTCGGATGGAGATCAGCTTCGTCACCGCAAGCGCCGAAAGCAGGAGCAGGAGGAGGAGGAAGTCACCTCTAAGGACAACTCATTGGGTGATGCTTCCGTCGAGGTGGCTGAGCCTCTTCGGGTGACTCCTCTTAACGTTCTTCTAATGTCTACGCACGCTTCTATTCTTGTAGACGGTGTTGGGCCTCCAAGTGCAGAGGTTTGTAGAACAGCAGCAAGTTTCCCTTAAGTGGATTACCCAAGGTTTATCAAACTCAGGGAGGTAAAGGTCAAAGATATCCCTCTCAAGCAACCCTACAATCAAGATACAAGAAGTGTCTTGTGTCCCCAACACACCTAATACAATTGTCAGTTGTATAGGTGCACTAGTTCAGCGGAGAGAGTAAAATGCAAGTAATATAGATGATAATAAGCGATAATAGCAATCTGAAATAAGAATGGCAGCAAGAAAACATGTAGCAGAACAGGCAGAAAACGGTGTTTCAATGCTTGGAAATAAGGCCTAGGGCTCCTACTTTTACTAGAGGACACTCTCAACAATGAAAACATAATTGAATGCATAAATATCATTTCTGCACTATGCTACTCCGAACCATTCTCCGGTCGAATAACGAACACTAATCATTGTGTAGGGCTTTAACAACACTCCTCAACTCTATATTCTCTCTCTAGGGCACCCCAATGTCACTACGAGCGCCATAAATTTTTTACTAAACAAATGCCACAATTTCATAGGTTCATCTTCCAGCACAAGATATAAATATCATGCTAAACCACACGGAGCAGCAACTATCACCTTTACCCCGTGATCAAAGTGTTTACGGAGATAACAAAACCACTTGAGTAGCATAACAGATGAAGATCAATCTACATATTCATCTAGATTACAAAGCTCATGATCACATATAGATCACACGATGGGAGAGAGAGATGAACCACATAGCTACCGGTAGAGCCCTCAGCCTCGGGGGAGAACTACTCCCTCCTCGTCATAGGATACAACAATGGGGACGGAGATGGCGGTGGAGTCAAAGGAGATGACTTCCGAGGGCACTTCCCCGTCCCGGCAGGGTGCCAGAATAGAGATCTGTCTCCCGAAAGTTGTCGGTGGCGGCGGTGGAGCTACGGATGTATTTTTCGGAAAAGGTCGATTCTTCTAGGGTTTTCCCTCAGGGGAGTATAAATAGGCGAAAGGGCGATGCCGGGGGGTGTCCAGGGGGGCCACACCACCCCCCGGCGCGGCTCTTCGGGACGTCTGGAAGCTTCCAGGACTTTTAGGACTTCTGGCTTTAGAATTTTCCAATTCCGAGAATATTTCTAGAACAACTTTTCTGAAACTAAAAACAGCAGAAACCAGGGAACTCGCTCTGTGGCATCTTGTTAATAGGTTAGTCCCGAAAAACGTGTAAAAATGACATAAAGTGTAAGGAAAACATGTGGGAAAGAACATGGAACATCAGAAATTAGGGACACGTTTATGACGTGTCATCTTCCTCTTGTGATTCGTCAGTCGAAGATCTCCACCGCCTGGAATCCCGACAACCCCAACGATGATGATGAGGATGAGTAAGTGTCGCGAATTCTACCCTTTTTCGTGGATTTTCTTCCGTCTTTTTTGTGTATAATTTTATCTTCTGCAACAGTCTTGCGACCATCTGCGCGGGCCAGTTCACTTCCTCGATTCCATCCGTGAAGAGGAAGGAGGCCGCCACGGATCTTGCTCCAGCTGCAGATCCCACTCAAAGATCTCCGAGCCCAGCAAAGGCGACCGAAGCTCTGGAGTATGGGATGCCCAGCTTCGCGGGTCGACGGCCTATAGATGCTGGAGTGTCTGCGAGGCAGGAGGGCTCGGGTAGCTCGGCGGATCCCTTCTCTACTGCTTAGGGCAAGGTAAAGCTTTTTTTTCCTTTCTGGCGACCTGCCTTGCATGTTTTCCTTTACCAGGTGCACAACAGTGCTCCCGATGGGAGTAGCCCCTGAGTCTATGGTCAATTTCTTGCACTTGGCCATGGACTCAAGTCAAAGTTTTCCTTTTCCAGTTTGTTTCGTGATTTTGTTTTTCGTCGGTTGCACGGCAGTGCTCCCGATGGGAGTAGCCCCCGAGGCTATACTTGACTGTGTACAGTCGTGTATATACTCAAGTGATATCTCTCTAATTTTGACTCGGAGTTTTTGCAGGCCCATCTTGACTTCCTTGCTGCTTTCGGGCGCCGAGTTCTTTCCGCTGAGGCGGATTGCGCTTCTCTTTGGGGGGATCGCGACCAGCTCGTCCAGGACAGCCTCTCCTTTCAAAGTAAGCTGGCACGCACTTTTTCCTTCACCGTTTCTTCCTGGTTGCAATTGTTGTTTCAATCGCATCTTTTAAATTGTAGATGAAGTTAACCTCTTGAAGGCTGAGAAGGTAGAGGCTCTCTATCGGGTGAAAACCCTTGAGACGGAGCTGGAGTCCACCCGAATGGAATTGGAGTCCACATGCAAGCGCTCGGCCGACAGTCTCGCGGAAGCCCAGGGAGCTTTGAAGCAGCTGGAGGAGGCGAGCGTGAAGCACGACAATGATCTTGTCGGTGCCATCCGTCCTTTGGCTCAGAAACTTGCTGGTGAGTTGCATTTTATCTTGTTTCGACTGTGGCATGTCTTTTTTCCTTTTCTGATACGTGTTCTGACTATGTCTTAGACGCCATTGGAGTTGATTTGGAGCTGCCCGGGCAAATGCGGCTCGATGCCCTCTCTGACTCGTGTGCCCAGCTATAGGAGCATGCGAACAAGGTATGCTCCCTCGTCCATGATGCTACTGGAGTGCTGACGTAGTTGCATGAGTGCCTCCTCGTGGATGTGGCGGTTACGCCTACTCTGAGTGGTCTCCTGCAAGTTTTCATAGGCGATGAAGATCTCCTCCATGAGTACTCGCTTGCGCAGGCCGAGTGTGGGGCCAAGACAACTATCCAGTTTTCCCTGGCGCATGGTGTCTCGGGTGATCTGGGGAAGATGTAATCGGAGGTTCCACGAGACTCGACGGGCAAAAAGGTAGAGCTCCGTTATTTTGGCAACCGTGCTGAGGAGCCTGCGAAGATGCTTTCCGGGGTACTCTTCCGCGCTGGGCATAAAGGACAGCCTGCTGCGAGTGGAGCTACCTCTGTAGTTCCTTAGAATAATTCTTGTTTCTGTGTGCCTTCATATGTAATGAACCTTGGGATGTATTCCCGTACATTTTTTGTCCAATCGAAATGATTTCGAAAGTGTCAGCGTTTTATATTTGTGCCTTACTTTGTATTCTCCCGATGGGAGTAGCCCCCGAGCACCCGAAAATCTTGGGTGGTATATTATCGAGTGGGGTATTGTACTGTCTCTCAATCTTTGTTGTTATTTCCAGGTGGTGGATTCCAGTGGAGGTTTGTCGAGTGGAGCTACCTCTTTGGTTGATCCGTTGGTTGCTGCCGCCAGTATGTTTGCGTCACTCCGTGACCGTGTCGCGTATGGTGATCGTAAGATTAAGACTCTGCGAGGCGTGGCTGACGTTGCCAAGTCGAAGCAGAAACTTGCGGTGGAGCGCGAGCAATTTGTAATGGAGGAGCTAGCAGCGTTGCAAAGAGCATGCTCTGTAAGTTTTGCGAGCCCCCGAGTACTTCTCGATGATTGTTGTTTTTGTTTTGATGCGCTTTCTATCCGTGCAGTTGTTGAACCTGATGGAGTCTGCGAGGGTCGTTGGGTGGACAATCATATTGTTCACGAGTCTGGCAGCTCTAAGCTTCACGCGAGCAACTTCTGGTCTGACCGGAGCCGGGGGTTTATCTTGGATACTCTGAAGTACCGGGCGAGCCAGGTGCAGATACTCATTGAGCCTTGTCGAGAGGCCCTCTCTTCTATCCATCGGGCGTTTTACCCTTTCGGTGTTGTCCCGGATAGCTTGAGTGGCTTGCTGAGAATATTTCATCGGGTGGGGGAAGTTCGAGAGTGCGTGCGTCAACAACTCATTTGCGGTGCTCAGCTGGCGCTTTCCTTCGTTTGCCTGTGGCATCCTGAAGTCAATTTTAACTCTGTGGCGTGACTCCCTGACACTTGAGGTCCACCGGTGGACTTTGTTCCTCATTATGAGGTTGTGCGTCCTTCAGCGGAGCAAATTGTTCGATTGACCGCCGAGGAGACTGGTCGACTGCTTCAAGATGCGGCCGCTCGTCGATAACTGCAGGTTTAAGGTGTAAATACCTTGTATGCTTTGTCGTAAGGTGTTTGAAGGTGTATACCTTGTGACCTTGTGTGTTTTACTCGATCTTTTTAAGGTGTTTATAAGGTGTGTACCTTGTTTTACCTTGTATAATTTTATCGGCTGTAAGTGCTCGAAGAAGTTGATGATGCTAGTTAGGCGTAGCCCTCGTGTGTTGGGGTGTGACCTGTCATTTAGCATGTAAAGAAAATAGAAAAAAATAAACGATAAGGATTGGATAGTCTTTGTTGCTATCGTTGAGAAACCATGTTTTTGTTGCTATGGCTGAAAAGCCATGTATTTGCTCGAGCTACAAAGTGGCTGGTATGGCCTTATTTCTTGCGAGTAGGAGATTAAATCCTAAGGGTAGAACTTGCGAAGGTGCACCACGTTCCACGGGTTGGACTAGATACCGCCTGTCTTTGGGTCCTTCAAGCGATAGGCGCCTCCTGGGATAACTTCGTGTATGATGAAGGGTCTTCCCATGGTGGCTCTAGCTTGTGCCCCCCTTTTTTCTTGATTCGCAGTACCAGGTCTCCTACCACGAAGGATTTGTGGCGTATGCGGCGGCTATGGTAATTACGCAGCGATTGTTGATAGACTCCGGATCTTGCGAGTGCGATGTCCCTGATCTCATCCAGTGCATCCATGTCCTCTGCGAGTGCCTTGTTTGAGGTTTCTTCGCTGTATACAATGACTCGTGGGGCGCTGAATTTGACGTTCTCGGGTAGCACGGCCTCAGCTCTGTATACCATGAAGAATGGGGTGTAGTTTGTCGACCAATTTGGTGTTGTTCGTATGCTCCATAACACCGACGGTAGTTCTTCGGCCAGTGCCCTGCTGCTGGGTGTAGCCGAGTGAGTAGCCGCTTCTTTAGGCCAGCCGAAACTAATCCATTGGATCGTTCGACTTGGCCGTTAGTTTACGGGTGAGCTACCGAGGTGAAGCTGAGAGTTATCCCTTTTTCCTCGCAGAAGTCCTGAGTTTCTTTGGCTGTGAAGTTGCTCCCATTATCTGTGGTGATGTTGTGTGGGATACCGAACCTGCACACGATGGAGTCGAGGAATCTCACGGCGCACTTGGCGTGCTGTGACGTGACTGGCATAACCCCTATCCATTTCGTGAATTTATCGACTGCTACTAGCAGGTGGGTGTATCCTCTGGGTGTGAAGTGACTGGCATATCCCCCATTGAGCAAAGGGCCAGGCGATAGGGATCATGTGGAGTTCCGTGGCTGGTGCGTGTGGCTTGGGCGCGAACTTTTGGCAGGCGTTGCATCTGTCGACGATATCTTTAGCGTCTCTGGCTGCCGTGAGCCAGTAGAATCCTGCACGGAAAGCTTTTCCCACGATTGGTCTCCAGCTTGCGTGGTGCCCGCAGTCGCCTTGGTGTATGTCACGGAGCAGCTCCTTGCCATCCTCGGGTGCAATGCATCTTCGAAGTACTCCTGATATCATTTGCTTGTATAGCTCTCCTTGGATCACCCGAAAAGATTTGTTGCGGCGTACTATCTGTCTAGCCCCGCAAATGTCTGTCGAGAGCTATTTATTGGACAAGTAGTCGAGGTATTTCTGCGTCCAGGCTGGCTCGACCAAGAAAACTTTCCTTGAGATGTTATGAACGAGCTCGATGAGGGCGATTTGTGGACTGGTTTTGATTTCCACTGCTGCGGGTGTCTCTGCTGTTTTTTTTTACCTTGACTGGTCTCTTGCTTATTTTCTGGAAATAGATTCCTGGTGGAACAGGGGCGTTTGTGGACACTATGTTCGCCACTTTATCTGATTCTTCATTGCTCGCATCCCTTGAAACTTCCTTCAAGTAGGTTGTACATGTCGCGATAAGCGATCATATTATCCGCGACAGCGTCGCACTCCTTCATCGTCTGCTGCACGATAAGATTGGAGTCGTTGTATATCATCATTCGCGCCATCTTCATGCCGTGTAGGAGTGCCTCGTATTCTGCGTCGTTGTTGGATGCTGGATCATCGGGAGGAAAGTCAAGCCGCAGGACGTACTAGAGCTTGTCTCCTCTTGGTGATATGATGATCACTCCGGCTCCAGCTCCTTCGTTTCTCTTTGATTCGTCGAAGTACATTATCCAGGAGCTTGTGCACTCGGGTGGTCCTAGAGTTTGTAGCTCTGTCCACTCGAAGAGGAAATCTGCTACTACATGGGACTTTATAGCATTTCACCCTGTGTATATGATGTCCCAGGCGCCCAGTTCGATGCTCCATTTCGCGATTCTTCCGGATGCCATAGGATTGTTCATGATTGTACCGAGTGATGCGTCGTTTAGCACTGTGACGGTATGCTCCTGGAAGTAGTGTTTGAGTTTGCGGACTGTGAAGACCACTCCATACGCGAGCTTCTTATATTGGGGGTATCGCTGTTTGCACGGTGAGAATACCTCGCCGAGGTAGTAGATTGGACTCTATACACCATATGCCTTTCCTTCCTATGGCCGCTTGACCACAAGTACTATGCTCACCACTTGATTTGTTGTGGCTAGGTATAGGTACAGGGGCTCCCTTTCTTGAGGTATGGCTAGTACTTTCTTGCTCCGGAGTACCTTTTTCAAGTCGAGGAACGCCTGCCTTGCTTCGGTTGTCCACTCAAACTTGTCAGTTTTCTTCAGCAGTTTGTAAAAGGGGAGCACCTATTCGCCCAATCTTGCGGTGAATCTGCTGAGGGCTGCCAGTCACCCTGCAAACTGCTGCACGCCGCGAAGTTTGGTCGGTTCTTTCATCGTCAAGATCGCCTGAATCTTCAATGGATTGGCTTCAATTCCTCGGGCAGATACCAGGTATCCGAAAAGTTGTCTTGCGGGAGCTCCGAAGACGCACTTTGTCGGGTTAAGCTTGATCTTATACGCGTTAAGGGCGTCGAATGTCTCCTTGATGTCCTCGAGGAGTGTGTCCACCACTCGAGTTTTTATGACGATGTCGTCAACGTACACTTGTACGTTCTTGCCAATGAGCTTGACGAGGCATTTTTTGCATGCAGCGCTGATATGTTGCGCCTGCGTTTTTTAGCCCGAAGGGCATTGTCATGTAGCAGTATACACCACCGTCTTATCCTCATCTTCCTATTTCATCCTGATCTGATTATAGCCCGAGTAGGCATCCAGGAAGGAGAGTTGTTGGCAGCCTGCTGTGGAGTCCACGATCTAGTCGATCCGTGGCAATGGGAAGTTATCCTTGGGGCAATGTTTGTTCAACGACGTGTAGTCGATGCACACGCGAAGGATGTCAATGTTTTTCTTTGGGACCAGCACCGGGTTTGCTAACCAGGTGGATATTTTGATTTCCGTGATGAACTTGGCGGCTAGTAGTCTATTCATCTCTTCTCTGAGTGCTTTGTTCTTTGGCTCGGAAAATCATCGGGTGGTTTGTTTGACCAGCTTGGCGTATTTAAATACTTCAAATGAGTGCTCGGCGAACTCCCTGGGTATCCATGGCACATCTGAAGGCTGCCAGGCAAAAATCTCCCAGTACTCATGGAGGAGTTCGACGAGCGCGCCTTCCTATGCGGACGATAGGGTGGTAGGCACGATCGCCGTCTTCGCGGATTCCGTCGGGTGCACTTGATGCTTTCGAGTGTCACTGTTTGGGATAAACTCGAGCTCTGGGGCGTTTGTTTTTGTGAGCAGCATCACGAAGTTATCCGTGGTATTTGCTAGCTCTTCCAGCTCCTCTTGCATCCCGAAGTATTTCGCGATCTCGTTGAACTCAGTGTCGCATTTGTCTGACTTTTGAAGGTCGCCGTTTATGGTTATTGTTTCATATTCCCCTTGGAGTTTGAGCTTGAGGTAGGCGTAATGGGGGTACTGCATTGAATCTCGCGGACGCTGTTCGGCCGACTATGGCGTGGTACTGTGATGGCCAGTCGACTACCTCGAAGTCAAGGAATTCTCTCCTGTAGTTTCTCGGGTCTCCGAGTATCATCTCCAGGTTGATTGTCCCGAGTGGTCGGATTGCTTTCCCTAGTACTATCCTGTGGAAGGATGTTTATGATTCCGCGAGTCCGTGCAGGTTCTTGTTCATCTTGCAGAGTGTGTCCGCATATATGATGTTGATTCCGCTGCCACCGTCCATGAACACCTGGGCTAGGTCGTAGTTTCCTAGTTGCGCCTGGATGACGAGCGTTGTGTGTCCATGTCGATACACCCGTGGAGGGTGGTCCTCTTTGGAGAAGGTTATCGGCTGCTCTGACATCTTCAGGTATTCAGTCGCGGATGGTGGAGCCTGTACTGCCATGTTGACTTGCGTGTGTTTGTCTTCTGGACTCTCCGGGACGGGCAGATCTTCTATATCATGCCTAGGAGCCCTTGTGGGTTCGGGTACCCATTGGCTCCCTGGTTTGCGGCGGGTCGTGCTGGTAGCGCGGCTAGTGCCACGTTCTGGTGTCCTGGTGGAGGTAGGGGTGGCGGTTGGTATCCTCGTGGAAGTTGCGGGTATCCCGGGTTAACGGCGGCCATGTGCTTCTTCGTGTAAGCCTCATGGATGTCCTGGAACTTTCGGCAATCCTTGAGGAGATGAGTTGCCTTGGTTTTTCCCGTGCGCTTATCTACGAATAGATGTAGCGTGCAGTATCCGTCAAGGTCTTCCTGGGGAGCTTTATCGTCTAGCTTTGGTTTCCAGTCGCGATTTCCGCGGGTCCCGCTGTCGCAATTTCTTCTGAAATCTGCTGCCACCGGTTCCTCTCGATCGTCATGGTCGTAGTGTTTCCTCTTCTTCTTTCGGCCGTTGCGATCCTCCTCAGGCGCGGGTGAAGATGATTTCTCGTTGCGTAGGGACTCCTCGCCATTAGCCCATCTGTCGACTATTGCCATCAGCTCTCCGATGGTTTTGGGCGCAGCTCGTCCCAGTTCCTCTCTGAAGGCAGGACATCGAGCACCCTTGGTGAAAGCCTCGACTGCGACCTCTTCCGACATGTTTCCTGCCGTATTTTTGAGCGTGGTCCAACGCTGGATATACTCACGGGTAGACTCGCCGCTCTTCTTCTTGCAAGTCCGCGGTTCCTCAATAGATGCGGGCCGCTTGTATGTCGCCTGGAAGTTCTTTCGAAAATCGTAGCTGAGATAGTCGAATGATCTGTAGTGTGCGCATGGTCTTCCTTCGAGCCAGCTGCGAGCAGCACCTACGAGGTGTAGGTTTAGGTACTGCATGGCCGTTGTCTTGTTCCCGCGTTGGCATTTTACTGTTGTGAGGTAATCTGACAGCCATGACTTGGGCTCTTGCGAACCGTCGTACTTTGGGACCTCTGTTGTAAGCTTCAATCTCTTGGGCATCGGTGCCTCGCGGATGTCGCGGGTGAAGCAAATTGCGCCACAGGCTTCCTCGTCAGAGGAGGTGGATAGCGACCGTGCACGGTTTCTGATTGATCGGGCCTTGTCGACCTTGCTTTGCGCGATGTCTCCGTGCGCGTCGTATTCAGTCCGGTCGCGATTATCCTCCTTCCGCAGTTCCCTGTTGCGGTGTCGCGGTGCCGTGGGCTGCGGTTGCGATCTCGCGGGCTATCATCGTCGCTACGCGGGCTGTCGCCGCGGCGCCGGGCTTCTTTTCCTCGGGGGCGACGAGGTGACTCCTTGTCTCCCCTTCTAGACGGCTTGCTCCCACGTCCGCGAGGTGTTTTTTTCTACCCGAGGGATTTTTTTAGCTTCCGGCGTTGTCGCGTGTCTGCGATTCTGAGTGGCGATTCTTGCGGCTGCCATGCCTAGCGCCTTCTGAACCTGTCAATGCTGCTCCACGCGGGGGTCGTTTTCGGGTGGCTGTTTCGTCTAAAAGCATGTGGCGGCTGCCAGGAGTGCCGCAGCGGGGGTTGTCGTATGTACGTTGCCCTCCTCATCAACGTGCATAAGGGAAGTCTCGAGTGACCTACTGATTCCACTGAGGGATTCCTGATTCAAGCCAGCAGTCTTCGAGACGTATCTTTTCTTCGGGGGTCGGTTCCCCGTCGAGCGAGTCCTCGAGAGCGCTGCGCGGCGTGCACTCGAAGCGTCCGCCCCTTCCTTTCGTGCATCTAGATTCTTATGGGCCTCGGTGATCAGCCGACCCGCCCGCAGCATGTGGTAGTGGTATGCGGTTAGATCATCTCGGGAAGCTCCGTCTTCAACCGGTTGGCTAGAGTGTACCGCCGCTTTTGCTTTGAGCCAAGCGTCTCGTGTTACTTTGATGCGCTCTCGCTCCTGTCGACTTGCCTCTGTTTCCTCGGTTGGTTCAGTTGACCCTGCTATGCAGACTTAGGCCAGATATGGCTCTTGAGTCCTAGGCGTGGGTCGACAACTTTCACCGAATCTGGAGGGTTCCTCGGTCGCGATGGTGTGGAAGTCGCGGGTGTTGCGATGGATGGAGCTACCGCTAGACGCTAGGTCGCGACCAGCATCATCAGATGGTGAGTCAAGGATCGCCGGTCTCGAGATAGACTTGGAGTCCGATTCGCCGAGATCGATCTGCTAGGGGAAGCACAAGATTCCCGCCTTGTTGGCATGGAAGTGGAAGCTGTCGCACGTCAAGCTGACGCTCTTCTCCAATCCGCTGAACACCTGGTGTGATTCCGGCAAGTGGGGCACACAGATGAGCGACCCGAAGCGGATCGGTTCCGCTGGAGTCGATGTTCCAAGGCTCCAGCTGAAGGTTGGCGATGACAAGGCCAAAGGTTCCGTAGATCCAGCGCCTGCCGTTCCCACAGACGGTGCTATTTGTCGATTAGTCATCTCAACAAGTCCCTCAGATGATCTGGTAGGGTTTCGATTAAGAGAACGTAAAGGCGCTGGTGACAATCGTCGGCTAACAGGGGGCGTGACTTACCCAGGTTTGGTGCCCTCGTAGAGGTAAAACCCTTACTCCTGCTCTTTCGATCTGTATTATCAGTAGATTGGTTACAATGGAGGGTTCTCAAGTCAAGAGTATGATATGGATCTCAAGGCTGTGGTGGTGAAAAGTAGATTGGATCCCCCCTCGGTGGTTCTCCTAGCCTTTTATTAGGTGGCTAAGTCTCAAACCGTGTCCGGGGAGGGTGCAAACCCTAGTTCTAGGTCGGTAGGAGTTTCCTTCTTGACCCGCAAGTCTTACGAGTGGGCTTTCGTTGGACCTTCTAGTGATGCAGGATAGCACCTCTCTTTGGGTTTAGGTCTTGGGCCTTGGACCGGGTAGGCTCACCCGACAGGTCCAGGAATCATCCCCACGCTAGTGACCTAGGACACCACTATAATAACTTGCAGTACAACTCATTGACATAACACTCATGGAAGTCTATATTCATAAATATTACATCACTTAGATCGGTACAATAGAAACATTGTGGGTCAAACTACTATTAGACTATGCTTAACATTACAAGTAAAAAGTGAATTAAGTCTTTAACCTCTTCCCGAGACATCTTAGAAAGATCAAACATAATGTGGTCAACTTGCTAAAGTTGATGAAACACTTGAACAACAAAACCGAGAACCATGATAACTCAACAGTCTAAAGCCTAGGACTGCTTGAGTAGGTTCCCTTCTAATACTAGTCTAGACTCACTTCAGTTACTTCTCCGATTCATAGTATTCATTGTTGTCTTCTCTATATCCAATAATGTAGTCGACTCCTTCCACTCCACCGGTCAAATCTATCTCTTCATAGTAGACGTTATTATTGGGTCACGTAGCCGAATTTATTTATTTTGTCCTACGTAACACACATGATCTATTATGTACGTAAAGGGTGAAGGAGTTATGCCACAGAGGCAAATAATAAAGTTATTTTATTATTATCATAACTCTTATATGTTCATAATATGTTACATGTCATGCTATAACTGTATTAGGTGAAAAAATTAATACAGGTGTGGTATAAAACAACACATGTCCCTAGTAGCCTCTACTTAGCTAGTCCATTGGGCAATGATCAAGGTTTACTGATCATGGGAAATTACGACATTGACAATGGAGTCTTGTCATTAGATGAATGATGTGATGGATACACACACAACTTATAAATATCTAGAAAATATAGTACCCAAAGCTCTGACCGTGAGATGGTATTTTAATCGCTATCCACGAGATTGTTTTGACTGCATCCACCGTCACTAACTTAATTGGGTGATCATAAAGGTGTATGTTGGATAACCGGAGGGATATTTTGAGGAATATGCATCAAGAGCGGGATTTGTCGATCCAGATAATGGACATATACTCTGAGCCCACTCATCGGGTTTACATCAAGTAAAGCTTGCGAGCATGTGACTAGGTCACGAGGATGCAATATCATAGTAATGAGTAGATAGGTATGTCGGTAATGAGATCGTACTAGGTATGGGGATACCAGAGAATGAGTCTCGGACAAACCAAGTATCGTATGAAAAAAGGTGGGGAACTTCCGTTTAAGCTTCAGCGACGAAGATAATCGCAGATTGCACAGGGCCAAGGGGGTATCCAGACCCCGATGCTGGTCATTTATCGGAGAGGGATCTCGATGTCTTGTGTGATCTCGAACCATTAGGGTTTCATGATCCATGCATGAAACCAAAGTTTTTCTTTTCTTTTAACCAAACTAGCACTTCCCTCCCGATAGAGACCTGAAGACAGAGTCATGTGTTCCAGTCTGTGACCAACGTGGAGGTAGACACGTGGATTATGATGACATGTCGAGCCTGGCAACAAGGTTTCGGTCAAACATGTGTCATGGGCAGCGATCGCTATGTATGATGCCATGCCATTTTGGCTTCATACCAACCATCCGTAAAGATTTTCCTGCGCAGTGTAGCACAAGTGACTACATTATTGTTGTCTCGATAGCACATCTTCAAGAGAGATCACAAAAGTTGACACACATGGTCTTGCACATAAAGTGTTGAATAGAATCCCTAAATCTTAGGGTGCTATCCATATGAAAAAAAAAAATCACGGTGAGATTGTATCTCCTACAGAAACAACATACCGTAAAAAGGCTCTACAGTTAAGGGAGAGAACCGCCTCACTTTATTAATGTTTTTTTTTCTCTTTTTGATGTTTGTTAGGCGACTAATAAATAGTAACAAATTATAACATGACACAACAAATATCCAATAGGGGAAATCATTATGTTAGTGCAAACATGAACATATAAAATAAGTGTCAAGCCATTAAGGAGAGTTTCATCTACTATTCAATGAAAATTCACATGGGAAACATCTTCCTGAGTGATCACTCGAAGAAAAATAAATCTGAGATTGATGTCTTTCTTTTGACTCCGGCTGTACCATGGGAGGTAAAGTGCCTCCAACACGAAATCTTCCATTACTAGTTCGATGAGTTAAGGCCGAAAAGATACAAGCTACATTAGTGACATTGCACCATGAGGAATTGTTGTGAATATATTTGCGTGTGTAATAATCGGCATAAATGACGTCTAGTCATCCTCGCACTAATGCGTGAATATTAGTTGTAAAGATTTCCATGAATGATAGTAGCACCAACAATTAAGTTTATCTTTTTCGTATAGTTTAACTCTTTGGAGATCGAATGACGTAAGTTATGCTGCCATACATAAATGACCTTGCATATCTTTATTTGTTGGTATTTTTCTATTCGATTATTGAATCAAATATATCTAGCACTAATGCGGTGACCTAGGACACCAATATAACTTGCAGTACAACTCATTTACATAACACTCATGGAAGTATATATTTATAAATATTACATCACTTAGATTAGTACAATAGAAACATTGTGGGTTCAACTATTATTACACAATGCTTAACATTACAAGTAAAAAGTGAATAAACTCTTTAACCTCTTCCCGAGACATCTAAGAAAGATCAAACATAACATGGTAACCTTGCTAAAGTTGATGCAACAATTGCACAACAAAAGTGAGAACCATGATAACTCAAAAGTCTAAAGTTTAGGACTGTTCGATTAGGTTCCCTTCTAATACTAGTCTAGACTCACTTCAGCTACTCCTTTGATTCATGGTATTCATTGTTGTATGCTCCATATCCAATGATGTAGTCGACTCCTTTCACTCCACCGGTCAAATCTGGCTCTTCATAGTAGACGTTATTATTGGGTCACATAGCAGAATTTAAAATTTTCTTTCCTACGTAACACACTTGATCTATTATGCAGGTAAAGGGTGAAGGAGTTATGCCCTAGAGGCAAATAATAAAGTTATTTTATTATTATAATTATCATAACTCATATATGTTCATAATATGTTTTATGTCATGCTATACCTGTATTAGGTGGAAAAGTTAATACACGTGTTGTATAAAACTAAACATATCCCTAGTAGCCTCTATTTATCTAGTCCATTGGACGACAGATGATCAAGATTTGCTGATCATGGGCAATTACGTCATTGACAATGGAGTCATGTCATTAGATGAATGATGTGATGGATACACATTCAGCTTATAAATATCTAGAAAACATAGTACCCAAAGCTCTGACCGTGAGATGGTATTTTAATCGCTATCCTCGAGATTGTTTTGACTGCATCCACCGTCAATAACTTAATTGGGTGATCATAAAGGTGTATGTTGGATAACCGGAGGGATACGTTGAGGCATACGCATCAAGAGAAGGACTTGTCAGTCCAGATAATGGACAAATACTCTGGGCCCACTCAATGGTGTTACATCAAGTAAAGTTTGCAAGCATGTGACTAGGTCACGGGGATGCAATATCGTGGTAATTAGTAGATAGGTATGTCAGTAATAAGATTGTACTAGGTATGGGGATATCGCAGAACGAGTCTCGTACAAACCAAGTATCGTATGCCAAAAGGTGGGGGAATTTTTGTTTAAGGTTCAACGATGAAGATAATCGCAGATTGCAAAGGGGCCAAGGGGGTATCCAGACCCCACTGCTGGTCATTGATCGGAGAGGGATCTCGATCATGTCTTGTGTGATCTTGAACTGTTAGGGTGTCACACTTAAGGGTGATCGATGAGAGAGTGAGTTATTACCGAAGAGAAATATGAGAGAACAGAGTCGAAATAGTTGCCGGATTTATCCGATGGAGATCGGAGGGCAATGAAAAGTGTTTCGATGTTGAAATAATTTAAATAATATGTATTTATTATTAATTAGTGCAATTAATAATTAAATAATTTTTTATTTAATTTGTAGAGCCATTTTCCCCTAATGGGCCTTAGTATAAAAAGAGGCCCATTAGGGGGAAAAGGAGAAATGTAGGGAGAGGGAGGAGCAACTCGCATGGGCCTTTTGGGGCCCATGTGGGGGTGTGGATTGCCCACTTGGCCGGCCAGCCATGTAAGGTTTAGTCTCACATCGCTAAGCCAAGGGGAAAGCCTCCCCTCCTCCTCCTATATAAAGAGAGGCATCTCCTCTCTTTTGGCATCCAATTCTCTATCTCTCTTCTCTCATCCCGTGGTTCCCATTTTGGAGTTGCACAAGAGTCGAGGTTCTCTCCACCATATGAGCATCGTCCTGCTATTTTCTCTCCGGTCCATATCTCTACTTCCGTTGCTTTGCTGGATCAGAGCCCGACAAAGGGCCTTCTCAGAGGGAAGCAGGGATTAACTCATGTGCTAGAGATTTTTATTTTATTAAAACATAGGTATTGAAAACAATTTTTGGAGGGGTGTATGTTTTTGTCAATGAATGGAAAATAGATAATACAGTACATCACAACTTAACTAGACTTTACAAGAGCGGATCCCATTGATTCTTTCACTGGGGTAAGTAGATCATTCATCTTCGCTTTTGTTTACACAATTATGCTTTAACTGACAAATCAGGGGCAAAATGAGTGAAAAGAATTTATAGTAACCAAGTTTGGGGCTGGGCACCCCGTTGCTAGCTCTTCTATGAATTTGGATAAGCGGATGTGCCACTAGTCCAGGTGTGTAAAGTCCAATCAATAAGTGAGATATAGATCGTCTACCCGCGTCCTCATGAGCTAAAACAGGGGCACAAAACAGGTATAATTTTGAAGGTTTTAAAGGTAGCACATGAGAAATTTACTTTGGAGTGGCGGTTAAATACCATATATAGCTAGGTATGGTGGACAAATTTGGAAAACTTCTGGTTTTGGGGAGTTGGATGCACGAGTAGAGCTCATACTCAGTACAGGTGGAGGCTAGCAAATGAGTGGGAGCGACAAATTAAGAGAGAAATAATGGCCATGATCACGCATAGCGACAAAACCTTATTGATCAAAGCATAAATGGTATTACAAGTCAAAACTAAATGATCATAGAGGCTAAAGGTGACTGGTTTGTAGTCATAACATTGTGTAAGCATGCGCCAAGTCAACCAAATAAAGTATTCGAAGGAGAATACCAAAATATTATGCTTTGATATGATAAAAACAACTCATGATTTCTTTCAATGGCACATTAAGAACTCTCAGATGTTTGATACAAATCATGCTAAATCAATAACTACTAAGCATTAAAATAACATCTAGCATGGCATGATAAAGTCTACCATAGTCTAAACAAGCTTCTTTTTGCACTGTTATAAGCATGAAATTTTTTATTGCTTTCCAACACCAACACTTTATTTTAAGAAAAACTCTCCATATAATATATTAATGAAATAAGATAGTACTACTACTCTACAAGAACTAATAGATCTGAATAAGAGATGCATGAAAAACAGGAGCTAAAAGGATGTGCAGTAGCTAGACAAAAATTAAGAATGCGAGTAGTCATATGAAAAAGCGGAGCGTGTCTCTCTCCCACACAAGAATGCTAGGATCCAACCAAGTTTATTGCAGCAAAGAAAAGAAAATAAAAGCAAACTGACGCTCCAAGTAAAGTGCATATGATGTTACTGAATAAAAATATAGTTTCACTAGAAGTGACCTGATAAGTTGTTGATGAAGAAGGGGATGCCTTGGGCATCCACAAGCTTAGACGCTTGAGTCTTTTTGGAATTTACTGGGATGAACCACGAGGGCATCCCCAATCTTTGGCTTTTCACTCTTCTTGATCACATTATATCATCCTCTTCTCTTCACCCTTGAAAACTTCCTTCACACCAAACTCAAAGTAATTCTTATTAGAGGTTTAGTGCATAATCAAAAAATCACATGTTCTGCATGGACACAAGAATTATCAATACTTTCTAAACTATAGGTACAGCCACTAATGTTTTGTGGAGCAAAGAAATCCACTCAACATAGTAAAAGAGATAATGCAAAGTAATAAAGGCAGAATCTGTCAAGACCAGAACAGTTTGTAAAGACGAGCATTTTCGAGGCACTTACATTGTTCAAATCAGAAAACTCAAAGCTATAAAAAGCTTCATAAATAGCTCAGGATCATGCACAATTTTTTTTAGATCGTTTCGATTTTTCTAGAAATTTATACAAATTAAACAGTGGACAGAAAAAATTTGTTTCTACGCAGAAATCCAAATGTAACACCAACTTTTCACTAGAGACTTTACTTGGCACAACAATTCTAAAAAGTAAATATACAAAGGAGTTTATATAGAAGTAAACAACACCTTGGCTCAAACAAAATAAGAAGAAAACATTGCAAAAAATAAAACATGGGTTGTCTCCCAACAAGTGCTTTTCTTTAACGCCTTTCAGCTAGGCACAGAAAGAAAGAATCAAGTGTTTTTCAATGAAGAAGCATCCAAATTGAGACAAGAAACCTCCTAAACAAAGCATTGCATTGTGTATATATAAGTTTCATATGCCCCTCTCTCAATACATCTAGGTTTACTACTTTCATCAAATGGGTTTTCAGGAACAATCCAATCAAAATTATATTCCAAGGCTTTATACATTCCTACAAGTTTAAAAGTTACTGATATTTTGATTTCCTTCCCGTTTTTAGGTTTGGTCTTGTCTAGTTTTTCAAGAGCACCAATAAGATCTACACATGAGCTTAGCATCTTAAAACGATCAAAGACTTTTCTAGCTTCTATAGCAATATCGCCAAATTCTTTAACCAAAGTTTCTAGAATAAAACTTCTATTTTAATATCCTCAACATCGTTTAGGTTAAGAAACATTTGCTGCATTATGGGATTAATGTTAACAAACCTAGCCTCTAACATGTGAACCAAAGAAGCTGCAGCAGTTTCATAATTTGGATCAAGTTCTACTATGGATCTATCCTCAAAATCTTCATGCTTACTAACATGAATAAAGAAATGTTAAATGTTATTATTTCCAATTATAGAACCACTACCTATTGAAAAATATTTCAGGGTAAAATTAGGGAGTAACATGGTGAACTAAAAGTAGGGTAACAAAAATAACAACTATAATAAGAACTATTTTTTTGTGTTTGCGATATGAAGAAGCAAATAAGAAAAAATAAAATAAACTAAGCAAAACAAAAACAAAGTAAAGATATTGGAGGTGAGAGACTCCCCTTGCAGAAATCCTTTTCCTCCCGGCAACGGCGCCAGAAAAAGTTGCTTGATGCGTGTGGACACATGTTCGTTGAAAGACCCCAAGAGGAAGGTATGAAGAGTGCAACAACAAGTTTTCCCTCAGAAAGAAACCAAGGTTGAATAGAACAGTAGGCGGAATCAATCACTTCTGAAGGTTATTGACGGCTAATGTTGGCAGGGCGCACTACCAGGCTCAGCAGGAACGTGGAATCTACACACAATACAACCAAGATACTTTGCCCCATTGAAACAGTGAGGTTGTCAATCTCACCAATTTTGCTGAAAACAAAGGATTAGACGTATAGTGTGGAAAATGGTGCTTGTTTGAAGTGGATGAAATGAGAAAAATGATTGCAGTAAAAAGAACAGTGCTTGCAGAAGGTTGTATTATCAGTGTAGAAGAATGGACCAGGGTCCACAGTTCACTAGTGGTGTCTCTCCATAAAAGATAGATAACATGCTGGGTAAACAAATTACAGCTGGACAGTTGACAGAAATAAAGGCTGCACCGTAGTGCATATGCAAGACATGATGATTACTATGAGATTCATTTGGACATTACAACATAATACATAGACCGTAATCCAACAACATATATGACTAATAATCCACCCCCAGAACATAATCCAAGCAGACTTTGCGTATTAAGTTGCAAGCAACAGATTATTGCATTAAGTAAAGTGTGTAATCTAAACAATAGAATTATCCTTAGAAAAATCATTGTTGTTTTCTCCCTAATGGCAACAGCATATGCCCCATCCATCACATTTCTGTCACTCAAGCACAGATGAAAGGGAGACATGAACCCACTATCGAGCATAAATACTCCCTCTTAGAGTTACAAGCATAAACTTGGCCAGACCATCTACTAGTAATGGAGAGCATGCAAGATCATAAATAACATAAACATGATAGATTGATAATCAACTTGACATAGCACTCAATATTCATCGGATCCCAGCCAATACAACATGTAGCATTACAGATAGATGATCTTGATCATGTTAGGCAGCTCACAAGATCTAAACATGGTAGCATAAAGAGGAGAATACAACCATCTAGCTACTGCTATGGACCCATAGTCCAAGTATGAACTACTCACGCATCACTTCGGAGGCAGGCATGGTGATGTAGAGCCCTACGGTGATGATTTCCCCTCCCGGCAGGGTGCAAGTAGAGCTTCAAAACCCTCCTGAACTAGAGTTGGCGATGACGGAGGCTACATAACTTTTCGTGGACGGCGGCTATGGAACCCTCCCGGTATTTAGGGTTTTCACGAGAAGGAGTATAAATAGGAGAAAGGGCGATGTCGACGGGTGCCCAGGGGGGCCACACCACCTAGTGTAGCATCCAAGGGGGGGCCGCGCCGCCCTATGGTGTGGCCACCTGGTGGCCCCCCTCCGGTTCTCCTCTGGACTCCGTGTACGTGACAACAAAATAGGACTCTAGGTTTTCTTTTCATCCAATTCCTAGAATATTTCCAAAACAACTTTTTTGAAACCAAAAACAGTAGAAAACAGGAACTAGCGCTGTGGCATCTTGTTAATAGGTTAGTCCCAGGAAATCCATAAAAATGCTATAAAGTGTATAGTAAACATGTAGTAGTTTGCATGAAAAAACACAGAACATTATAAATTATAGATACATTTGAAACATATCAATATACTATTAGGATCTTTATCGGGTTCTTTATCAGCATCATTACTATCATCATTAGCCTCTCTAATTATTTTATGTTTCTTTTTATTTTTATTTTTACAAGAGCTAACAACATTTTCATCTAGAATTTGAAAATCTTGTTCAAGAATTTTTGGGTGTCCCTCGGGAGAAGAGGATCCTGAGTGAAAGCACCACCTCTAGTTTTAACACTACAATCTTGTTCTTTGATTTGACCAGACATTTTAGAAAATAAATCATTTCACACATGATTAAGTTTCTTTAATTGAGTCTGAATCATTTCATTCCATTGATTTTGCACTTGTGCGTTAAAATGGGTTTGTTTAATAATGAAATCATCAAATTCATCTAGGAATTGTTGAGGAGGTTTTTCATAAGGAATATCATTAGCATTACATATATAAAAAGAATGTACCTCTACCATGGGAGGGCAACTGTTTCAATTGGAGGTAGATTCTTGGCATCTTAAGATTTAATACCCTTCTCTTTAATAGATTTCTTAGCTTCTTGCATGCCTTCGGGATTGTGGAGAAGAGTTCCTCTCTTCTTGGGTGTAGGAAATGGTGTAGGTTCAGGAATATCCAATCATCATGGTTCTTGTCTATATTACCCAATAATTCTTCAGCTTCATCTATAGTTCTTTCCCTAAAAAAACAATTAGAACAACCATCCAGGTATGTCCTAGATTTGCTATCCAGGTATGTCCTAGATTTGGTAGTTAGTCCATTATAAAATATATCAATAAGATCATTATTAGGTATACTATGATCAGGCCTACTCTTTAGTGTAGCACAAAACCTCCCCCAAGATTTAGGAAGTTTCTCATTCTCCATTTGTTTGAAATTAAAAATCTTTTGTAAAGCAGCATGTTGCATATGAGAAGGAAAATATTTATCGAAAAAGACACGAGTCAGGAATTGAGGAGTCTTAATGCAACCATAAGGAAAATTATTGTACCAAACTTTAGCATCCCTTTTAATGAGAAAGGGGACAACTTAACAACATAATAGCCTCTTATCAAATTTTCATCAAAAAACAACATGCCAATCACAAATAATTTAGTCAAGTGGTCCACATCATCATTATTTACCATAAAAGGGTTTAGTTTCAACATAGGAGTAAGTGAAAGATTAACAGAGAAATCAAACTTCTTATCTTTAATGTTCACATGAGATTTTGCAAATTGAGGATCAGGAGTAAATTTGTTTTTCATGGAATGTTTCTCAAGCAGCTTCTTAAAAATCTCAGGATCAGGAGCAGTTTCATGAATCATATATTCTTTAAAGAACTCTTCATCAAGTATATACGTTTCATCTAAATAGTCACTCTTATCATTATTAAGATCAGTTTGTTTAGGTGATTCTTCAGGTGTAGACAACAGTTTATCAAAAATTTCAGAATGTTGAATTTCTTTAGCTCTAGCAATTTGTGTGTACAAAAAGGAACCTAGAGAACCAAAAGTATCAAGCACAGTAGAAGCATCATCAAATTCATCAGACATAGTATCAGACTCGGCAGTAATAGCACGCGAAGCATGCGATGGAGTAACAAGCTTACTTAAAACAGAAGGTGAATCAAGAGTAATAGCGGTGTTCCAAGTTGTACCTTTCCTTATGGTGGAACGTAATATTGGAACCTTAGGATAGGTAGTCTTTCCCATAATGGATAATAAATTGCAGAAACAATATAATTCTCAAGTGAGCTTAATAATAAAGCTACGCTCCTCGGCAACAACGCCAGTAAATAGTCTTGATGACCCACAAGTGTAGGGGATCACAACAGTCTTCGAGGGTAAATATAGCCCAATTTATTGATTTGACACAAGGGGAGCCAAAGAATATTTATAAGCCTTAATAACTGAGTTTTGAATTCAGCTACACCTGAAAATTATCTTGCTTCACACAATTTATTGGTAGTAATGGTGATATAATGGCAACAATAGTTTAATAGTAATAGTAACAGTAAAACAGTTGTAGCAATAGTAATAGCGAATGTAAACGGATTAAGTAGCAGTGCTAAAAATACCGTAGGCATAGGGATGGGTGTACATGCGTTGCATGAATAATATTAAGCATGTAATAGAGGTAACAAATGGCATCACATATATATATAAGAGAGTATCCAACTCACAAACTATCATATTCATAGGCATGTTTCCCGGAAATTGTCGTATGCGTTTGCAATAAGAACTTGCATGCGTATTTTTTTCCTACCATCCCGTTGCTACGGGGCCAAAAGGGAATTAATAGTAACTAAGGTACTTGTTCTACCAAGCACCGGAGAAAAGCATTAACATACGGTGGAAACATGTAATCCTCGAACTAAAATCCATCCCCTCCGATATCCCAACCTATCTCCTTGGGGTCCCGGGTTCCGTACAATAATAAGTATATACAACTCGTAGATATGATCCAAAACAACAATTATACTCATGAAAACATAACATGTTCAAATCTGAAATCAGGGCACTCGGGCCCGATGTGACAAGCATTAAGCACTCCAAGTTGCAACAATGATAATAAACAACAATAGTGGATACTAGGCATCAAGCCCTAACAATCTTGTAATCTATTATGTGACTAATCTCATCCAATCCCTACCATCCCCTCTGCCTAGAGCAGGGAATTACTCACAAACAAAATGGTGAATCATGGATGGTTGATGGAGAGGTGTTGGTGATGATGATGCCGACAATCTCCCTCTAGTCCCCGTCCCGCCAGGATGCCAGAACAGCAACTTTTGTTACCCAAACTAGGGTTTCGGGTGTTAGTGGCGCTACAGATCATATTTGGGAAAATCCTCCGGGGGTTCTCCGTTTCAGGATGAAGAAGTCTATATACCAAAGGGGACCCTAAGGGGTGGTCCCAGGTCCCAGGGGCCCTCCAGGTGCAGCCAGGGGCGCGGCCAACACCCCCTGAGGGCCCAGTGCCCCCCTGTAACATCCTAGGTCTTTTCAAAACTTTTAAACAAGCATGCATACATTTCATCATAACATAGTCTCACAAAATCACATTTAAAAATTTAAACATCACTAAACAAAACCCTAGGGGTTTTACCTCTAAAAATAATCCCATTTTGACCCCATGCAAATTCATCCATTTTGGATCTAATTTTGAATTTTCCAAAAGCCACCAAACATTCTAAAATGTTTAAAACCTTTCAATCTAATTACTCTCCAAAACCATACAATTTTATTTGGCCCATCCAATATTTTGTTTGGGGTTTCCTTGGTGTAAATAAAAGAAAACAGAAAAGAAAAATAAAACAGAACAAAAAAAAAGAAAAAGGGAGAGAACTGGCCAGCCCAGCCCAACCTGCCCTCTCTCTCTCCCCACACAGCAGCCCAGGCCCAAATCCTATCTACCGCGCGCGCAGGAAGCAACCAAGGCGATCCACCCCACCTCCCCCGCTCGCTCTCACCGCCATGTGGACCCAGTGACGCCACGCTGGCGTCACGATGACGCTCACCCCTAACCTCCCTCCGTTTCATCCGCGACCGCGCCCGCAACCCCTCCCACGATCACCACGCTCCCGCAACACCCGCACCCTCCAAAAACCTCTCCACGCACGCGCCTCCACCTCCTCTCCGTTTCCCCTCACTCTCCCCGAGGTCCCACGCTTCCAGCCGCACCAATTCCCTCGCCGGAGATCGTCTACCCGCCGCCGTCTGCTACGAATTCCGGCCAGGTGAGCCCTCCATCGCGGCCGCAATCGCGCGCTGGTGTTCCGCCGTGCTCCCGCGAGCCCCCCTAACCCTCTCGCTTTTCCTTTCGCCCTAAGGTCCCCGAGAACCACACGGGCCGAAGCTCGCGGGCGCCGCGCCGCCTCCGTCGAGCCCCCCCCGTCGTTCCCGGAAGCGAGGGAATCCCCCGTGGTCACCCTCTGCATCCCCGCGGTCCGCTGCATCTCGTCATCGCCTTGCCGAGGCCGGAGAGCCACCGTAGGCCCGTCGCCGTCGTCTCCCGAGAGCAGCGCCGCCGCTACCCATTTTTTCCGGCCGCCAACCGCCAGGTGAGCACCACCCTGTTCCCATCCCGTCCGATCTGTTTTCAACGGACGGATCTGTCGCGGTTGACCGGTACACGCCCCAGTCAGCGCGCGCACACCCGATCCAATCACGCGGCGCCACTTGGCAGGACCAGTCAGCGCCAGTCAGTTCCCCCCGTTTAAATAGTTCAAATTCTATTTCAAAAACAGAAACACCTGCCCCACTGTAAATTCAATAGAAAAATAAATACTGATCCAAAAATGGTGAGGCTTGAACCTATAGAAAGCTAATAAAATTATCTACCAGAATATAAAAAAATATTAGGTGGTCTCTGTGTAAAATGTTGGAGTAGTTTTTAAATTGCCAAAGTCACTCATAAACACCATTTAATTCATAGTTTGAGTTCTACTACCTCAATTTTGTTAATTTTGTAGTCTCTGGATTCCTTAGAACATGTACAACACCATGGAACCAGAGAAAACCAAAATTGTATCGTGCACACACTTTCTATTTCAAATTTAGTCAAATCAGTGATCTGCACATAATTCAAATTCTGAAAAGTATTTTTGAATGAAACCAATTGGGCCACCTTGCTATTGGTACACTCTATCCAGTGAGACCAATGACCAAATTTTTCAGAAACTTAAAAGTGTGTTAAAAATTTAATTTATCCAAAGGGCTATAAATGAACTACTAAATTGGAGGAATTAAATTAGTGCAATGAGATAAAAACCAACCAGAGCCATGTACCAACCAAGTACACCCCATTATATGCCAAACACACCCCCAACACTACAACCAACATGTGTAAAGAAAAAACCTGCATGCATGCATACATGTTTATGTTTGTTGTTTGAATAGTGTGTTTATGTTTGTATTGTTGTTGCTTGTTTAGACTTTGGAGAGGATCAGCACAACCCCTGTGACTGTTGTGCTTGCGCTGGTTGCAGCTACCAAGGCAAGTGATGCTCATGTCCCACTTTTTATATTGCATTAGAATTTTCAGTAGTATGCATCATAGGTGATTTTATTTATTTTCCAAAGTATATGCTATGCTTAGAAATACCTAGTAGTGTGTAGCCAACGTGAAACCTCTACTAGATACTAGTTTAGCTATGCCAAAATATTATCACAACTATTGATGTTACCTGTTGGGTTGTGATGTTTTGAAAATTGAAAATTAACAACCCAATGAAACACCTGGGTGGATTGAACCTTGCTTGGATTATGTTGAGTGGCTACTCAGGACCATGTTCATGGTGGTTTAGCCATGAATGTGGGGGTTATCACCTGAGAGTACACTTGTGGACCGCCTCCCAGGATTAAAGAGATTTGTAGGTCTTCACTGTATAGTTAGCTTCCAGTGCAGCCTTGAGGTAATATGGGCTCTGCCAAGATTAAGTAAGTTGTAGGGGTTCCTCCTGTTGTATTGACAGTGGGTGGTAGAATTCTAGGAGCAACGAGTTAATACTGGTATGGTTGAATCCCTCTTCCCAAAGATCCTGTCTCATTTTTCTCTCGGAAAAAATGAGTCTCAAGGTGAAAGTGCACAACCTCTGCAGAGTTAAAAACTAAGATCTTAGCCGTGTCCCCGGTTATGGGCTAGTTGAGCAGCTAGACAGAGTTGGTGCCGAAGGATCTCCTCATCTTTTCTGAATGAAATAAAATATGGTAGAAACCCTTTATAGGGCACGTGGTGGTTTAACCATGTTGCCACAACCAAACTTCATGGTGGTTTAACCATGATGACTTTCAAACTTTATGGTGGTTTAACCATGAAGGATTGTACAAATGATTTCTTTTGTTTAAAAAGGAATTTGTCAAATATAGGACAAAATTGGCTTTATGCAAATAGCCCAGACTCTACCAGCCAAATATCATGTAGCTAGTTATTCCTCAAAACTGCCACCATACAAGTGTCACTTGCCAGTACTTTGTATGTACTGACCTCCTCCCCTGTGGGGGCTGCATATTCCAACGTGCAGGTCATTCAGATGATGAGTAACTGTTTAGGATCTCGAGTCTACATTCCAACATGTCTGCATGTGGCACATGAAGAGAAGGAGGCTCATTGAAGATTTGTTTCCGTTGTATTTGCCTTGAACTCTGTTATTTGGGGCTAGTCTATGTCGACTATGCCAATTGTAAGACTATTTTATTTCTTATCCACTGGATCAACGTTGTAGATTGAGGCTATTGCAATGAATATTTCATTTTGTCATGTGTATGCTATCAGAGATCCCGGGAATAGCAGGTACACAGGTGTTCTACCTTTATAAAAAGGTAGGGCGCTACAAAATGGTATCAGAGCATAGTGTTGCCTGTAGGATCGAGACCCTAGGATTTGGAATCATAGGAATAAAACTATGTCAAACCCTTATGAAAACTTTCGTTTTACTTTTGCCTTTTCTTTGTTCTATTCTTGTATACTCTTACCCTGTGCTAACCTCATCCCTTTCAATTTTCCAAATTTTTAGATGAACCCGGCTGGCGATGACACCGATGATAGGTTTGTTTTTGCTGGAGATGCAGGGTTCTGGATGAGTAAGACCCTATATGACCTAGCCATGGATATTGGGATGCCAGCTCCTCACTTCCACTGTGTGCCAGAGGTTATCGATGTTACCGGTGCTCAGAGGTGGCGCATCACGACCCATATTTCTGGTCGTACAGCGGACCCATACGACCCTGGCATGGAATACGTCCAGTACTATCCAGACTACACAACTTCAGTGAGTTCAGCCATGCTTGACGCCATCGCCCGTATCTGCCATAGGTACCGATACCATATCACGCACGGCAGTGTCTTCCGACTCTTCGGAGAGAGGGATGAGTCGGGATTACCTATTGATCGTAGCCACCAACAGCTCACTCCTATACGTCGTCACCTCATGGAGTTAGAGTTCGTGATGTCGAACATGGAGGAGGAGATGCTAAATCAAATGGAGGCACTTGATATCCAACAGAAGAAGTATAGGGACATGGGGAGAGCAATGTTGAAGATGGATGACATCAACAATGACCTCACTGGAAATCTGGACCTCAAGCATGCAACAATTGCTGCTCTCCAAGCGCAGAATGCTTACTACGCTAAGGACTCCAGTGAGATGGATGAGGTTAAGCAGGAGAGAGACCAGTTGAAGGACCAGGTTGATGAACTGCAGAGGGAAGTAGCCCGACTGAGGGTGCCACAGAGAGGGAAGGAGCCCATAGTACCCCCAGCCTCGGTTGATCACCAGACACCTGCTGCAGAGAAAGACCCCCTGACTCCAGCTGCAGAGGCAGAGGAAGAGGAGGACCCTGAGGAGCGAGTGTTTGAGGGTTCTTCTGAGAGCGACCCTGACATTGGTGAGAGCTCGACAGGAAGCCGTTTCCCTCTGAAGAAGCGCTTGAGGGCCACAGACTACTACCAGTTATTCGAGACTCGCAAGTGAAGAATCAAGATGTAGTGTCTTTTAGTTGATCCCTTAGATTTTGTATCTCGTTTATGTTTTCCCTGTATTGTCCTACTACTTGAAGTACGACAGTACCCACGACTCTTTTAGTTTCCTAAAAACCTTTGTTATATTTTTGTTTGTGAGTTTGTTTGTTTGTGCATGGGTAGAAATTTATTCCCCACTAGGCCCATCCTCCAATCTCATTTCTCCTCTATTCTTAAAACCCCAGATGCCTCCACGACCAGATCCAACCCAAGAAGCATTCCAACAGATGCTGGCAGCCCAAACTCAGTTGATGCAGATGATGACTCAGTTCATGCAGCACAACAACAATAACAACAACAACAACAACCCTCCACCACCACCACCTCCAGTGGATAGGCTTACCAGATTCCTCAGGCTTAGGCCCAACAAGTTCTCCACTGCTACTGAGCCCATGGTGGCTGACGACTGGCTCCGTTCAGTTAACAAGGACTTGGTTGCTTGCGAGTGCAACGATGCGGAGAAGGTCAGATTCACCGCGCATCTGCTAGAGGGACCAGCCGCAATGTGGTGGGAGACATTTCAGATCACCCATCCTGTGGAAGGTCTAGACTGGGACACATTCAGAGCTGGTTTTCGTAATGCCCACATCTCATCAGGCATTATGAACCTCAAGAGGGATGAGTTCCGCACTCTAAAGCAAGGTGGAAGGACCCTGAAAGAGTACATGGATGATTTCTGTGCACTATCCAGGTATGCCCCAGAGGACATTGATACAGATGCCAAGAGGAAGGAGAAATTTCTGAGTGGACTCAAGGGAGAGCTGAAGATTCCACTATCTGTGGCCTATGCTCCAAACTATCAGACACTGATAGACCAGGCCATCACCCTAGACAACAACATCAACAAGGAGGAGAACCGCAAGAGGAAGTTTGGGAACGGCAAGAACCACACTGAAAACTCTCACAAGAGGCATCACTCTTCTGAAAATAGTGGAGGCTATAGTGGTCACAAGCATGGAGGTCATTTCAACAGGAACAATAGCCACACATTCAATGGTGGATACAGAGGAAATAACTCCAATGGACATTACAATAGTAATTACAACGGCCATCGTAATGGCCATCACAATGGGAATAATGGACATAAGCACTCAAACTCAGATGGCAAGAGGGACATGTCTGAAGTGATGTGTTACAAATGCAAGAACAAGGGACATTTCGCAGATAGGTGCCCAGAACTGAAGGCTATTGAACCTGCCAAGCCCAATCCATTCCAGAAAGGGAAGGTGAACCACCTGGATGTTGAAGAAGTGATGAATGAACCTGATGCTGTGATGGGTACGTTTCCACTCAACTCCTTTACAGCATTAGTTTTATTTGATACTGGAGCATCGCATTCATTCATATCAAAGGCATTTGTGGACAAAAATAAAATACCCACTAAATCAATAGGAAAAGTATTCCAAGTGAGTTCCCCAGGTGGTGAGATGTCTGTCAATAGTGAATGCGGGATACTAATTCTAGAAATTGGAACCCACAAATTTCCAACCCACTTAGTAATCCTACCATCACAAGGACTAGATGTTATATTGGGTATGGATTGGATGACTACATATGGAGGAGTCATAGACTGTGTCAATAGATCCATCACACTATCAACCCCAGAGGGAAAGAGAATTAGGTACAAACCCCATTTGGAACCCAAAGATATTAGTCTAAACCATCTTAAGGGGGTTAGCCTAAACCACCTTAAGGAGGTTAGCCTAGACCAAGTGTCTGTGGTGAGAGAATACCCAGATGTATTTCCAGATGAGTTACCAGGAATGCCACCGGATAGAGATGTGGAATTTCTGATTGATTTGCTTCCGGGCAGAGGCCCAATAGCAAAGAGACCTTACCCTATGTCCACTGATGAACTGAAAGAACTCAAAAAGCAACTTGAGGAGCAGTTAGGTAAAGGTTTCATAAGAGAAAGTTCGTCCCCTTGGGGAGCACCAGTTCTGTTTGTGGAGAAGAAGGACAAAAGTCAGCGTTTGGTTATGGACTATCGTTCGTTGAACGAGGTGACAATCAAGAACAAATACCCGCTACCGAGAATCAATGACTTGTTTGATCAGTTGGAAGGAGCTAGTGTATTTTCCAAGATCGATCTACGGTCTGGATATTTCCAACTCAAGATTAGAGAACATGACATTCCCAAGACTGCTTTTGTCACTAGATATGGATCATATGAGTATACGGTGATGCCCTTTGGCTTAACCAATGCCCCATCATACTTCATGAATATGATGAACAAGGTATTCATGGAATTCCTTGATAAGTTTGTCGTAGTCTTCATTGACGACATACTAATCTACTCTAAGAGTGTTAAGGAACACGAGAAACACCTTCGTCTGATAATGGAGAAACTGAGGGAACACAAGCTTTATGCCAAGTTTAGCAAGTGTGAGTTCTGGCTGGGTGAAGTAGGATTTCTAGGACACATTGTGTCTAAAGAAGGAATTGCAGTAGACCCCTCAAAAGTTACTGCTGTAACAGAATGGGAACCACCCAAGAATGTGGGAGAGATCCGTAGCTTCTTAGGCTTGGTTGGTTACTATAGGAGATTCATTGAAAATTTCTCCAAGATTGCTAAACCAATGACTGAGCTATTGACGAAAGAGAAGAAGTATGAATGGACTGAAACTTGTGAGACCAGCTTTCAAGAGTTGAAGAAGAGATTAGTGTCTGCACCTGTTTTGTGTTTGCCTGATCTGGAGAAGGAATTTCAAGTTTACTGCGACGCTTCACGTCAAGGATTAGGAAGTGTGCTCATGCAAGGAGGTAGAGTTGCAGCTTATGCTTCAAGGAAACTTAAGAAACATGAAATCAACTACCCCACACATGATCTTGAACTGGCTTCAGTGGTTCATGCCTTGAAGACATGGAGACACTATTTAATGGGGAAAGGTTGTGAAGTTTTCACTGATCACAAGAGTTTGAAGTACATCTTCACTCAGAAGTACTTGAACATGAGACAAAGGAGATGGTTGGAGCTCATTAAGGACTATGATCTGAGCCTACAATACCATCCTGGTAAGGCTAATGTAGTGGCTGATGCCTTGAGCCGTAAGGTTTATGTAAATTATCTCTCAACCGAGGTGATACCCCAGGATCTACGTAAAGCCCTCCAAGACCTCAGTTTGGAAGTGGTACCTGAAGGATTTGTAACATCACTAGTGGTTCAACCAACCCTGATGGATAGGATCCGCAAAAGTCAGGAAGGAGATAAGGAAATAGAAGCAATCAAGAAAACCTTGAGAGAAGAAGTAAGTGAAGGAAAGACCACCGAATTCAGAGAGGATAAGCAAGGAACAGTTTGGTTCGAGAAACGTATCTGTGTACCTAATGACCCTAAGTTGAGGAAGCTGATTTTTCAAGAAGCCCATGAGTCACCTTATTCCATTCACCCTGGTAACACAAAAATGTACATGGATTTGAAGGAAAGATTTTGGTGGAACAATTTGAAGAGAGATATTGCAGAATACATAGCCAAATGTGATGTTTGTAATAAAGTAAAGGCTGTGCACCAGAAACCAGCAGGTTTGTTACAACCATTGAGGGTGCCAGACTGGAAATGGGACCAAATTGGTATGGACTTTATCACCGGATTACCCCGAACCAAATCAGGGTATGATTCAATTTGGGTAGTAGTTGATCGCCTGACGAAGATTGTCGGATATATACTGAATAGGGGTATAGAAGATGGTAGACAAAGAGCTGGACTACCAGGGTGGCCTACATGGTAATGGGCTTAGGTCCATTGGGCGGCCCAGTAGTCCGACGTGCAGAAGCCGGATTCTAGAAGAACCCGGATCACGGCCCACGTGATCTGGCTTGGAGGAGAAGACGGATTCCTTGCTTTCCAAGTTACAAGTTAAACGTAGTCTTCTAGGTTTCCTATTCTGTAAGCCCTAATCCGGCTATTATATAAAGCCGGACGGGAGATAGATTAAACAAGCACAAGTTAGACACAAGTTCAAGCTCTACGCAACTCGCCGAGAAGCTCATCCTCGCCGAGAAGCTAGATCTACACCCTCACATTGTAACCCTGATAAACGGGCTTTAGTCCCAATTAGTGAGAAGTGCAGGAGTAGGTACGCCGTACTGTCGCGACGTACCGAACCTGGGTAAAATCCTGTGTTCTGTGTTACTACGCTATCCCGTTACCACACGTCTCTACCTTAGTCTCATGGCACCCCCGTCTATGAAAACTACTACGATGTCTCGACAGTTGGCGCCCACCGTGGGGCAAACGACGTCAGGCGTGAAATTCCGATCTGGGATACTCGGCGGAATTGGAAGATCGATCACTGTCGGAAGCCTGGAGTTCGACGACGATGTCGGGCGCTTCCTCGACAACGGATCCTACATACCGGCGCAAAACCACCTGGTAAGTGCCTGCGTGTTACCGATCGGATCTGCTAACATCTTTATCGGACTAACTGCAGAGGCAATGGGGTTTTGCGGTGGAAGCAAATTTATCCCACCCGCCCTATACCCAGTCGAAGACGACTATGATGCCGGATTCTGCTCAGATCGCCGACAAAAAAGTGATACACACTTTATCGGCATGGTGCAATCCGAAATCGCTGAAAACACGGATGACGGAAATCCCGTGCAAGAGGCAGATAACAACCTACCCGTCATAGAGACGGAAGAAGAAACACCCGTCACAGAGGCGGAAGATCCGACATCCGTCAACAAGACGATGAACTCGGAAGCAGAGTCCGTGCTTGCCGCCATTGAGGCGAGGTTGGAGTCGGAAACCGGATCGGATAACTTCGACTCCGAAGACGAAGACGAGGATGCCTTCGTAAGAAAGGTTAAGTCCTTTCAAGAGGGATTCCATGAAGTGCTAATGGCAAAACCAGCTGATACAACGGGTGCCGACAGCCAGGAAAGCCCTAAAACCCCTCCGCCAGTGGAAGAGAGAGAAGACGGAGAAACTTCTCCGATATTCCCCAATGTTAAGGAGATGACAGAAGATGAGCCTGTCAAAAAACCTCCCTCTTCCAAGAAAAAGCACCGTGCTTCTAAAAAACTCCAATACAAACTCCGGAAGAAAAAATCAGCCGATCTCGCTGATGAAAACCTGGAAGTAGGAGATATTAGCGGCACAAAGCCAGCGGAAAAGAAATCTAAGGAAATCACTGCTCCGCCAATGACGGAACAGGAAGAGCAAGAGCTATTACAAACACCAGTGGGACCAGATGAACCCCCTGAGATGCTGGAAGCCAGGAGACAAGCTTTCCAACGGCAACAGCAACATCTGCTTAGATCTCGGCAACATCTCCAACAAACCCATAATGACATCAAAGTCATGAAGGAAGAAATAGAGGAGTACGAGAGAAATCATAGATCCGCGTTAAAACCTACTAGGTTACCCGGAATCGCAAAACCGGAAGAACTGCCGCCAAAAGAAAGGTTCTATAACCCATCTTGGCAAAAGGTTCTCCGACTTCTGTTATGTTATTATACCTTACGGCTACAAGTCGGGTTATTAGTGCGGTAATCGTTGTAGAGCGGACAAAAGAAGAACAAAGCATACCAGATCAACATCCGGTATATTATATAAGCGAAGTTTTTTCCGAATCCAAACAAAGGTATCCGCACTACCAGAAACTGGCATATGGCGTATTTTTTGCATCCAGAAAACTGCGCCATTACTTCCAAGGGCATTCCATAACAGTGGTATGTAAAGCACCACTAGGGGATATTATAAACAATGCGGAGGCAACCGGCCGAGTAGCTAAATGGGGCATCGAGCTGGCAGCCTTCGACATTAAGTACCAGTCAAGGACGGCAATAAAATCCCAAGTTTTGGCAGATTTCGTCGCCGACCGGACAGAAGCAATGGAAAAAACACCGATGCCCGAGTACTGGATCATGCACTTTGACGGATCCAAGATGAAGGAAGGAGCTGGGGCTGGCGTAGTCCTAAAATCTCCCAAAGGAGACACAATGGAGTACGTACTACAAATACACTTCAACGCCAGTAATAACGTGGCAGAATACGAAGCTCTGCTTCATGGCTTTCATATTGCAAAAGAAATAGGGGTAAAACACATCTTATGCTATGGAGACTCGGATTTGGTACAGCATCAGCTCAACCAAACCTGGGACGCGAAAAGCCCTATAATGGCCGAATATCGGAGGACGGTGGATGAGTTTGCCATCTGTTTCTTCGGGTTCGAAGTCCTTCACATAAAAAGGGAGGAAAAATGGAATGCGGATGCGTTAGCCCGCATGGGATCAGAGAGAGTAAAAACTTTACCACCAGGGGTATTCGTCCAGCACTTGTATGAACCTTCCATAAAAGGTGGAGACGTTGATTACCCTCTGGCATCTGAAACAATCGAGGTCATGCTCGTTAAACCGGATTGGACAATTCCATACTTAAACTTCTTAGTCAATCAGACGTACCCGGAAGGAGCAGACGAAGTCTTGCAAAGGCAAATACAGCGTCGGTGCAAAGGATACGTGGTGATCAACGACCACTTGTATAAATGCAGTACTTCCGGAATCTTTCAACGGTGTATTTCACTAGAAGAAGGAAGAGAAATACTGGAAGAAATCCACGCCGGCGATTGCGGACATCATGCTCAATCAAAAAGCATAGTCAAAAAAGCATTCCGGGCGGGGTTTTTCTGGCTAACAGCCAAGTCAGACGCCGAACGCATAGTAAATACATGCGAAGGATGTCAATATTACGCCAAGCAGACCAATTTGCCGGCCCAAGCACTTAAAACTATCCCTATCACATGGCCGTTTGCGGTCTGGGGGCTAGATATGATGGGACCGTTCAAAACTGCAAGAGGTGGACTTACACATCTACTCGTAGCGGTAGATAAGTATACAAAATGGGTGGAGGCTAAACCCATCAAAAAGCTGGATGGCGCAACTACCAGAAATTTCATTATTGATTTAGTAATGAGGTATGGCGTCCCACATAGCATAATAACTGATAACGGGACAAATTTCTCTATTGGGGAGTTGGCAAAATACTGCCAACAAACGGGAATCCGCTTAGATCTTGCATCTGTGGCACACCCGCAATCTAATGGACAGGTTGAAAGAATGAACAGTTCAATCCTGCAAGGAATACGCCCAAGACTCGAATCTCCTCTCCATAGAGCAGCTGGAGCGTGGGTAGAAGAGCTACCTTCCGTGTTATGGAGTATTCGAACGACGCCAAATAGGTCAACTGAGCAAACCCCGTTTTTCCTAGTTTATGGTGCGGAAGCTATTCTTCCAACGGACATGATCCATGATAGCCCAAGAGTGCAGAATTTTGACGACTCGGATGCCGAAGAAGCACGACAGGATGCCGTCGATCTCTTAGAAGAGGAACGAGAACTTGTGCTTCAAAGATCTGCCATCTACCAGCAAGGTTTACGACGTTATCATAGTCGGAAAATCAGGCATCGTTCTTTTAAAGAAGGTGACTTAGTGCTGAGATTGGTGCAGCAAAGGAAGCACAAATTGGCCCCAGTATGGGAAGGACCATTTGTCATCAGTAAAGCCATGAAGAATGGATCATACTATCTTGTCGACATTCGAGATACGGAGGATGATCCCGAGAAGCCGAATCGCAAAAGAAAGAGAAAAATAGATGATGAACTAGGAGAGACAAAGAGGCCTTGGAGTATCCAGCAATTACGTCCCTTCTATACTTAGTTCAATTTCTATGTAAACATCTTTTGAGATCATGAAATAAAGTTGTCGGAATACTATCATCCATATCCTTTATAAGTGCAAGGTGTTTCCGCCTCATCTATTTCCCAATGATCTTACAAATTGCTCAACGTTAACCCGAATTGTGCTTGCGTACTCGGCGTTACAAAACTGAATGATTTTTCAGCATGTTAACGGCTAAGGGAAACTTGAATTGCCTGTGTGCCCGAGTTTTCACTTAAAACTTTCCTTGGTTTCTCTAAGTCTTATCTGATTGTGTGTGTGTTGGGTTACTGGAACTAGTTCGTAAAAATGCCTTTAGCATGGTCCATGTTTCCGAGTTTCAAAAAACTGCTTGGTTCGTCCCCAGTTACTCGGCATGAAGATTCGTATTGCTATTTGAGCCATTTCAAACACTAAGGACAGTTAAAACATACACACCAGAGAACTTAGAAGATAAAGGAATGATAAAACCCAAAAAACTTGCAAAGAATTTCATAATTTAAACTGCAATAGACGGAAGTTTCATTCATACAAAAGAAGCATTACATTTTGGATTACATTAAAAGAACAGTAATGCTCCTATTGTCTATTTTTTCTATCCAGGTTCCAGGTAACCCTTCAAGCATCCGACTCCTCCTCGCTGCTTTCGTCTTCGGGGATTGGAGGGATCTCCGCTTCTGGATAGTTGACGGAGATATTTACCATGGAGGCAATCTGGGTGGCGTGGCCTTTGACTTCACCAAAGATGGTGTTTCGCCGCATATCCGTGTATCCTTGAGGGACACCGGACGCCACGCGCCAGGATTTAGCACTAGGGTAGTGCATGCGCATGAGGCCAAGAGCCATGCGCGCACCACCCCGTGCAGCGGAGCGAAGGAGAGATTCCTTAGACTCCGCCACCTCCATGATGGCACCCGGAAGTTTTTCAACCTCCGAGCACTCCCCAGATTTTTCAGGAAGAAATTTGTCTACCAGCTGCGTTGCAGCAGCCTTCATCAAATTCCATGTCTCCCCGAAAGCTCGGATGCCTGCAACCCGTGTGCCATCTGGGGTATCTCCTGGTTTTTCCAATAACACACCCAAAAGGGCTAGACAGAAAAACAGAGAAAAGTAAAACATGGAAAGATGATAAATGAGTCAGAAATTTACCGATGAGCTTGTCGATCTCGGAAACTTCCTCCAGGCGAAGGTTTAGAGCGTCGGTCAAATCCTGAATGGTGGATTTGTCCTTCTCCGCCTGCTCGGAAGCCTTGGAATTAGAAACTCCAAGGGCCAGATTACTGGCTTCCAAGTCTTGTTGTGCTTTCACAAGGTTCTTGTGAAGCTCAACATTCTCCTTGCGGAGAATTTCGGCATTGCCAGAATCTTCTGCTGCTTGTTTAGCCTGAGCTAATGCAGCTGAAAAGCAAGGGAAAAATCTGAGTTAGCCAGCTCCTCGGAAAAAACTTAGGCAAATAATTGAATCGGAAATTTCAGAAGGAAAATATTTACCTTGTGTTTCCGACAATGCGAGCTTAGCTGATTCCAGCTCTGCTTCCCTTTCTTCAAGAATAGAGAGAAGACTTCTAACTTCTTTATTCTTGATGGTAAGCTTCTTGAAAACTTCCCTGTTAATGGCTTCGGAGGTTTGCTGAAACATAGCAAGGAGAAGAATGAGTACAAAAAGCATCAAAGCAAAAAGCACGCATTTTAATTAATGCTTGGGGGCTAGAGTTATATACCTGGCTCATGCGCTGCAAACCTGCCAAGTTTTCTTGGAACTCTTTCGCGTATTCCGCGAAGAGATTCCCGGCTGCGTCCAAGCCGTCATTGATAGCTTTGAAATCCTTGTCAAAGGTGGGAATTTCCTCGTCGAAAGTCCGAGGTAATTTTCCCACCTCTGGAGCCGCCCTTTCCCTCGTGTCCGTGTCGGACACAATGGGCTGGCTGGGCTCTGGGGGCTTGGTGGTGGGGGTTGCAGTAGGCTCTTCCGCCATTGTGCTTGGCGTGTCCGGGGCGACGGCGGGAGAAGGTTGGCTGCCTCGGCTGGAAGAAACCTTGTGTTTTTTCAGCTTCTTCGGCTTCAGGGTGGAAGGTGGCAGGCTAAAAACATAAAAACCCGGAAAAGGTTAAAACACCGGAGATGGATGAAAAAAGTTCCCATAAAAGAAAAATCCAGAAGAAAATAACCTGGAAGTGGCGACGGGGATTCCATCAAGATCGATAATTTCTTCCGAGGAAGTTATCTTCTTGCGCTTGCGTCCACCGGTAGCGGCAGTGCGCAGCGCGTCCAGCTCAGCCTCGGATACCAAGTCCGAATCTGAAAGATCCGCGAACTGTCGGACAAGCAAGACCAAAATCAGAAGCCAGGAAATCCGAGAAAAAATAGAACTGTACCCAAATGACTGAAAAATTACCTTGGGAACCGGATTTTCGGCCGTGTACATTGGCCGACTCTCTGTGTATTGGTCGCGTGATGCGACCAACTGGTTGATGCGCCGCCTAAGTTCCTTTGCGGTCCAATCTTTGGCGGATGTCCGCATTGGATCCTTGACTCCCGTGTAGTCGCACAGGAGACGACCGCTGTGGTTGGCTAGTGGCTGGATCCGCCTAATCAGCCAGCATAGAACCGTGTCCATGCCAGTTAGAGGCGGATCCATGGAGGTGAGCTTGGCGATGCGCCGCTTGATCTTTAGTAGATCTGGCGGCAGAACTTGGACGGCTTCTGTTCCCCAGTTATCCTGGGGAACGGCGGCAGAATTCACAAAAGGTGGAACCCCGACGGCCTTTTTAGGAAAAGGCACGTTGGGATGATAAAAGAAAGAACCCGTCCAAAATTTGACGGATTCTGAGGTTTTGATCTTGGGGAACCAATCCTCTCGGAATCTCCGAAGAGTGAAGGATATGGTCCCGCAAGTTGGGAGTGCGCCCTCCGAAGAGTTCCGCTTAACTCCAAAGCAGTACATCCAGAAGTCTAACCTAGGTTCTAGCCCTAAGTAGCCTTCAAACAAGGCCTGAAAGCCGGCCATGTATAGAATGGAATTGGGGGGAAGATTGTGGGGCTGGATGCTATAATGAGAAAGAACTTGGAGGAAGAAAGAAGAAGGCGGAAGCCCCATACCTCGCAAGAGGTGGGAAGTGAGAAGTACCCTTTCGCCGTTCTGCGGCGTTGGCTCGGTCTCTTCCTCTGGAAGCCGCCATTTCTTCTTAAGTACCAGGCCCTCCTTCTCCAGGTTTGGAAGGAGAGCCGGAGGAATACTGCAGGCAATCCAGTTGCCTGCAGATTCAGCTTCCTCGTCCGCTCCGGCGGTGGCGGCGGCGGCAGCCTCCGCGGCGGCGAGTTCGTCGCCGAGGAGCTCGATCTTTTTTTCCACCGTTTCGGGTGCAAACGGTGGGGTTGTCGCGGCGCTTGATGTCGCAATGTCCGCGGCGGCGGAAGTGTTTTCTCCGCCCGCCGCGGAAGCCGTAGTTTTCTCCGGCTCGCCGCCGGCGTGCGTCTGCGATCCCGGCTGCGGATCCAGATCGCTGACGAGCTCGTCGATGGCGGCGCGGGTCGGTGACAACGGCGAGGAGGCCATCTTTTGGTGGCGCGTTTCGGTGCGTTTGGATGCTAAGTGCGCCTGGGACAAGGAATTGCTCTCGAGCTCGCGTGCGCGTCAATGGTGTGGGCAGCGAGGGAGTGAGGAAAGTTTCTGATGAGGACGATGATGGCTATTTATAGCCAGAAACCCGTTTAGATACGTGCCAACGGCTCTTTCGACCGTTGGATGCTCGACGCGTGTCGCTCGCCGGAAACTACGGGAAATATAACGAAAGGGGAATGATGGCTATCTCCTCGTTTCCCGTGAGAATCTGTCAGAGATACGTTGCAGGGTTTCCCGCGTGAAACCAAGCGTCGCCTGCGTCAGCATGATTAAAGCGCTGACGTTAGAAGTTCCTTTTCTGCGAAGGATCGCGAGAAGAAAAGCCGAATTTTCATGGTTCCGAGTTTTATGTTACCATCTCCTTCAAAAGGAAAGTAGAAAGAATCAAGACTGCTGAATCAAGATTTCCCGAACAAAATGTATTTGGCGAAAGACGGAGAATCAGAGTTTTGATCCTTCCTGGGGGCTACTGTCGGATATATACTGAATAGGGGTATAGAAGATGGTAGACAAAGAGCCGGACTACCAGGGTGGCCTACATGGTAATGGGCTTAGGTCCATTGGGCGGCCCAGTAGTCCGACGTGCAGAAGCCGGATTCTAGAAGAACCCGGATCACGGCCCACGTGATCTGGCTTGGAGGAGAAGACGGATTCCTTGCTTTCCAAGTTACAAGTTAAACGTAGTCTTCTAGGTTTCCTATTCTGTAAGCCCTAATCCGGCTATTATATAAAGCCGGACGGGAGATAGATTAAACAAGCACAAGTTAGACACAAGTTCAAGCTCTACGCAACTCGCCGAGAAGCTCATCCTCGCCGAGAAGCTAGATCTACACCCTCACATTGTAACCCTGATAAACGGGCTTTAGTCCCAATTAGTGAGAAGTGCAGGAGTAGGTACGCCGTACTGTCGCGACGTACCGAACCTGGGTAAAATCCCGTGTTCTGTGTTACTATGCTATCCCGTTACCCCACGTCTCTACCGTAGTCTCATGGCACCCCCGTCTATAAAAACTACTACGATGTCTCGACAAAGATAGCCCACTTTGTACCCGTAAAGACCACATATACTAGCGCAAAGTTGGCTGATATCTATATGAAGAAAATTGTCTGTCTTCATGGTGTACCCAAGAGTATCGTATCCGACAGAGGTACCCAATTTACCTCACACTTCTGGAAGCAACTACATGAGTCATTAGGAATCAGATTGGAGTTCAGTACGGCGTTTCACCCTCAGACAGATGGCCAAACTGAGAGAGTAAACCAGATACTGGAAGATATGCTAAGCGCATGTGTCCTAGACTATGGATCTAGTTGGGATGATAACTTACCTTATGCAGAATTCTCTTATAACAATAGTTATCAAGCTAGTATTGAGATGGCACCGTTTGAAGCCCTGTATGGAAAGAAATGTACCACACCCCTGTTGTGGAGTGGTTTAGGAGAAAGAAGTTTCTTTGGTCCTGACATCATTCAAGAGGCTGAAGAGAAAGTTAGATTAATCAAGGATAGACTGAAAATAGCACAGTCAAGACAGAAAAGCTATGCTGACAACAAGCGTAGAGATGTTTCTTATGAAACAGGAGATAGAGTCTACTTAAGAGTATCACCCCTTAGAGGTGTGAAGAGATTTGGAATCAAAGGAAAACTAGCACCACGGTTCATAGGACCATTCAAAGTGGTATCTCGCAAAGGAGAGGTAGCTTATGAATTGGAATTACCAGAAGTACTTTCAGCAGTACACAATGTGTTCCATGTCAGTCAGCTGAAGAAATGTCACCCTGAGATGTCAGAAACTTCCTTGAGCGATACAGTACCCCTAGGAGAGGTGCAAATAGAAAGCGACCTGACTTATGAGGAGAAACCCATCAAAATCCTGGAAAGAGCTGAGAGGAATACCCGTACCAAGACCATCAAATTTTGCAAAGTTCAGTGGAATCACCACACCGAGGAAGAAGCAACCTGGGAACGGGAAGAAGACCTCAGAGAAGATCACCCTCACCTGTTTGCTAACCTTGCCGAAGCCCGAGGACGTGCTTCATCTTAAGGGGGTTAGTCTGTAACATCCTAGGTCTTTTCAAAACTTTTAAACAAGCATGCATACATTTCATCATAACATAGTCTCACAAAATCACATTTAAAAATTTAAACATCACTAAACAAAACCCTAGGGGTTTTACCTCTAAAAATAATCCCATTTTGACCCCATGCAAATTCATCCATTTTGGATCTAATTTTGAATTTTCCAAAAGCCACCAAACATTCTAAAATGTTTAAAACCTTTCAATCTAATTACTCTCCAAAACCATACAATTTTATTTGGCCCATCCAATATTTTGTTTGGGGTTTCCTTGGTGTAAATAAAAGAAAACAGAAAAGAAAAATAAAACAGAACAAAAAAAAAAGAAAAAGGGAGAAAACTGGCCAGCCCAGCCCAACCTGCCCTCTCTCTCTCCCCACACAGCAGCCCAGGCCCAAATCCTATCTACCGCGCGCGCAGGAAGCAACCGAGGCGATCCAGCCCACCTCCCCCGCTCGCTCTCACCGCCATGTGGACCCAGTGACGCCACGCTGGCGTCACGATGACGCTCACCCCTAACCTCCCTCCGTTTCATCCGCGACCGCGCCCGCAACCCCTCCCACGATCACCACGCTCCCGCAGCACCCGCACCCTCCAAAAACCTCTCCACGCACGCGCCTCCACCTCCTCTCCATTTCCCCTCACTCTCCCCGAGGTCCCACGCCTCCAGCCGCACCAATTCCCTCGCCGGAGATCATCTACCCACCGCCGTCTGCTACGAATTCCGGCCAGGTGAGCCCTCCATCGCGGCCGCAATCGCGCGCTGGTGTTCCGCCGTGCTCCCGCGAGCCCCCCTAACCCTCTCTCTTTTCCTTTCGCCCTAAGGTCCCCGAGAACCACACGGGCCGAAGCTCGCGGGCGCCGCGCCGCCTCCGTCGAGCCCCCCGTCGTTCCCGGAAGCGAGGGAATCCCCCGTGGTCACCCTCTGCATCCCCGCGGTCCGCTGCATCTCGTCATCGCCTTGCCGAGGCCGGAGAGCCACCGTAGGCCCGTCGCCGTCGTCTCCCGAGAGCAGCGCCGCCGCTACCCATTTTTTCCGGCCGCCAACCGCCAGGTGAGCACCACCCTGTTCCCATCCCGTCCGATCTGTTTTCAACGGACGGATCTGTCGCGGTTGACCGGTACACGCCCCAGTCAGCGCGCGCACACCCGATCCAATCACGCGGCGCCACTTGGCAGGACCAGTCAGCGCCAGTCAGTTCCCCCCGTTTAAATAGTTCAAATTCTATTTCAAAAACAGAAACACCTGCCCCACTGTAAATTCAATAGAAAAATAAATACTGATCCAAAAATGGTGAGGCTTGAACCTATAGAAAGCTAATAAAATTATCAACCAGAATATAAAAAATATTAGGTGGTCTCTGTGTAAAATTTTGGAGTAGTTTTTAAATTGCCAAAGTCACTCATAAACACCATTTAATTCATAGTTTGAGTTCTACTACCTCAATTTTGTTAATTTTGCAGTCTCTGGATTCCTTAGAACATGTACAACACCATGGAACCAGAGAAAAGCAAAATTGTATCGTGCACACACTTTCTATTTCAAATTTAGTCAAATCAGTGATCTGCACATAATTCAAATTCTGAAAAGTATTTTTGAATGAAACCAATTGGGCCACCTTGCTATTGGTACACTCTATCCAGTGAGACCAATGACCAAATTTTTCAGAAACTTAAAAGTGTGTTACAAATTTAATTTATCCAAAGGGCTATAAATGAACTACTAAATTGGAGGAATTAAATTAGTGCAATGAGATAAAAACCAACCAGAGCCATGTACCAACCAAGTACACCCCATTATATGCCAAACACACCCCCAACACTACAACCAACATGTGTAAAGCAAAAACCTGCATGCATGCATACATGTTTATGTTTGTTGTTTGAATAGTGTGTTTATGTTTGTATTGTTGTTGCTTGTTTAGACTTTGGAGAGGATCAGCACAACCCCTGTGACTGTTGTGCTTGCGCTGGTTGCAGCTACCAAGGCAAGTGATGCTCATGTCCCACTTTTTATATTGCATTAGAATTTTCAGTAGTATGCATCATAGGTGATTTTATTTATTTTCCAAAGTATATGCTATGCTTAGAAATACCTAGTAGTGTGTAGCCAACTGAAACCTCTACTAGACACTAGTTTAGCTATGCCAAAATATTATCACAACTATTGATGTTACCTGTTGGGTTGTGATGTTTTGAAAATTGAAAATTAACAACCCAATGAAACACCTGGGTGGATTGAACCTTGCTTGGATTATGTTGAGTGGCTACTCAGGACCATGTTCATGGTGGTTTAGCCATGAATGTGGGGGTTATCACCTGAGAGTACACTTGTGGACCGCCTCCCAGGATTAAAGAGATTTGTAGGTCTTCACTGTATAGTTAGCTTCCAGTGCAGCCTTGAGGTAATATGGGCTCTGCCAAGATTAAGTAAGTTGTAGGGGTTCCTCCTGTTGTATTGACAGTGGGTGGTAGAATTCTAGGAGCAACGAGTTAATACTGGTATGGTTGAATCCCTCTTCCCAAAGATCTTGTCTCATTTTTCTCTCGGAAAAAATGAGTCTCAAGGTGAAAGTGCACAACCTCTGCAGAGTTAAAAACTAAGATCTTAGCCGTGTCCCCGGTTATGGGCTAGTTGAGCAGCTAGACAGAGTTGGTGCCGAAGGATCTCCTCATCTTTTCTGAATGAAATAAAATATGGTAGAAACCCTTTATAGGGCACGTGGTGGTTTAACCATGTTGCCACAACCAAACTTCATGGTGGTTTAACCATGATGACTTTCAAACTTTATGGTGGTTTAACCATGAAGGATTGTACAAATGATTTCTTTTGTTTAAAAAGGAATTTGTCAAATATAGGACAAAATTGGCTTTATGCAAATAGCCCAGACTCTACCAGCCAAATATCATGTAGCTAGTTATTCCTCAAAACTGCCACCATACAAGTGTCACTTGCCAGTACTTTGTATGTACTGACCTCCTCCCCTGTGGGGGCTGCATATTCCAACGTGCAGGTCATTCAGATGATGAGTAACTGTTTAGGATCTCGAGTCTACATTCCAACATGTCTGCATGTGGCACATGAAGAGAAGGAGGCTCATTGAAGATTTGTTTCCGTTGTATTTGCCTTGAACTCTGTTATTTGGGGCTAGTCTATGTCGACTATGCCAATTGTAAGACTATTTTATTTCTTATCCACTGGATCAACGTTGTAGATTGAGGCTATTGCAATGAATATTTCATTTTGTCATGTGTATGCTATCAGAGATCCCGGGAATAGCAGGTACACAGGTGTTCTACCTTTATAAAAAGGTAGGGCGCTACAAAATGGTATCAGAGCATAGTGTTGCCTGTAGGATCGAGACCCTAGGATTTGGAATCATAGGAATAAAACTATGTCAAACCCTTATGAAAACTTTCGTTTTACTTTTGCCTTTTCTTTGTTCTATTCTTGTATACTCTTACCCTGTGCTAACCTCATCCCTTTCAATTTTCCAAATTTTTAGATGAACCCGGCTGGCGATGACACCGATGATAGGTTTGCTTTTGCTGGAGATGCAGGGTTCTGGATGAGTAAGACCCTATATGACCTAGCCATGGATATTGGGATGCCAGCTCCTCACTTCCACTGTGTGCCAGAGGTTATCGATGTTACCGGTGCTCAGAGGTGGCGCATCACGACCCATATTTCTGGTCGTACAGCGGACCCATACGACCCTGGCATGGAATACGTCCAGTACTATCCAGACTACACAACTTCAGTGAGTTCAGCCATGCTTGACGCCATCGCCCGTATCTGCCATAGGTACCGATACCATATCATGCACGGCAGTGTCTTCCGACTCTTCGGAGAGAGGGATGAGTCAGGATTACCTATTGATCGTAGCCACCAACAGCTCACTCCTATACGTCGTCACCTCATGGAGTTAGAGTTCGTGATGTCGAACATGGAGGAGGAGATGCTAAATCAAATGGAGGCACTTGATATCCAACAGAAGAAGTATAGGGACATGGGGAGAGCAATGTTGAAGATGGATGACATCAACAATGACCTCACTGGAAATCTGGACCTCAAGCATGCAACAATTGCTGCTCTCCAAGCGCAGAATGCTTACTACGCTAAGGACTCCAGTGAGATGGATGAGGTTAAGCAGGAGAGAGACCAGTTGAAGGACCAGGTTGATGAACTGCAGAGGGAAGTAGCCCGACTGAGGGTGCCACAGAGAGGGAAGGAGCCCATAGTACCCCCAGCCTCGGTTGATCACCAGACACCTGCTGCAGAGAAAGACCCCCTGACTCCAGCTGCAGAGGCAGAGGAAGAGGAGGACCCTGAGGAGCGAGTGTTTGAGGGTTCTTCTGAGAGCGACCCTGACATTGGTGAGAGCTCAACAGGAAGCCGTTTCCCTCTGAAGAAGCGCTTGAGGGCCACAGACTACTACCAGTTATTCGAGACTCGCAAGTGAAGAATCAAGATGTAGTGTCTTTTAGTTGATCCCTTAGATTTTGTATCTCGTTTATGTTTTCCCTGTATTGTCCTACTACTTGAAGTACGACAGTACCCACGACTCTTTTAGTTTCCTAAAAACCTTTGTTATATTTTTGTTTGTGAGTTTGTTTGTTTGTGCATGGGTAGAAATTTATTCCCCACTAGGCCCATCCTCCAATCTCATTTCTCCTCTATTCTTAAAACCCCAGATGCCTCCACGACCAGATCCAACCCAAGAAGCATTCCAGCAGATGCTGGCAGCCCAAACTCAGTTGATGCAGATGATGACTCAGTTCATGCAGCACAACAACAATAACAACAACAACAACAACAACCCTCCACCACCACCACCTCCAGTGGATAGGCTTACCAGATTCCTCAGGCTTAGGCCCAACAAGTTCTCCACTGCTACTGAGCCCATGGTGGCTGACGACTGGCTCCGTTCAGTTAACAAGGACTTGGTTGCTTGCGAGTGCAACGATGCGGAGAAGGTCAGATTCACCGCGCATCTGCTAGAGGGACCAGCCGCAATGTGGTGGGAGACATTTCAGATCACCCATCCTGTGGAAGGTCTAGACTGGGACACATTCAGAGCTGGTTTTCGTAATGCCCACATCTCATCAGGCATTATGAACCTCAAGAGGGATGAGTTCCGCACTCTAAAGCAAGGTGGAAGGACCCTGAAAGAGTACATGGATGATTTCTGTGCACTATCCAGGTATGCCCCAGAGGACATTGATACAGATGCCAAGAGGAAGGAGAAATTTCTGAGTGGACTCAAGGGAGAGCTGAAGATTCCACTATCTGTGGCCTATGCTCCAAACTATCAGACACTGATAGACCAGGCCATCACCCTAGACAACAACATCAACAAGGAGGAGAACCGCAAGAGGAAGTTTGGGAACGGCAAGAACCACACTGAAAACTCTCACAAGAGGCATCACTCTTCTGAAAATAGTGGAGGCTATAGTGGTCACAAGCATGGAGGTCATTTCAACAGGAACAATAGCCACACATTCAATGGTGGATACAGAGGAAATAACTCCAATGGACATTACAATAGTAATTACAACGGCCATCGTAATGGCCATCACAATGGGAATAATGGACATAAGCACTCAAACTCAGATGGCAAGAGGGACATGTCTGAAGTGATGTGTTACAAATGCAAGAACAAGGGACATTTCGCAGATAGGTGCCCAGAACTGAAGGCTATTGAACCTGCCAAGCCCAATCCATTCCAGAAAGGGCAGGTGAACCACCTGGATGTTGAAGAAGTGATGAATGAACCTGATGCTGTGATGGGTACGTTTCCACTCAACTCCTTTACAGCATTAGTTTTATTTGATACTGGAGCATCGCATTCATTCATATCAAAGGCATTTGTGGACAAAAATAAAATACCCACTAAATCAATAGGAAAAGTATTCCAAGTGAGTTCCCCAGGTGGTGAGATGTCTGTCAATAGTGAATGCGGGATACTAATTCTAGAAATTGGAACCCACAAATTTCCAACCCACTTAGTAATCCTACCATCACAAGGACTAGATGTTATATTGGGTATGGATTGGATGACTACCTATGGAGGAGTCATAGACTGTGTCAATAGATCCATCACACTATCAACCCCAGAGGGAAAGAGAATTAGGTACAAACCCCATTTGGAACCCAAAGATATTAGTCTAAACCATCTTAAGGGGGTTAGCCTAAACCACCTTAAGGAGGTTAGCCTAGACCAAGTGTCTGTGGTGAGAGAATACCCAGATGTATTTCCAGATGAGTTACCAGGAATGCCACCGGATAGAGATGTGGAATTTCTGATTGATTTGCTTCCGGGCAGAGGCCCAATAGCAAAGAGACCTTACCCTATGTCCACTGATGAACTGAAAGAACTCAAAAAGCAACTTGAGGAGCAGTTAGGTAAAGGTTTCATAAGGTTTCATAAGGGGAGGAGAGGGGAATTGGAGAGGCAGGGGAGGGGATTTAAGGAGTGGCCACGAGGCATTGAATCGTGGCTGGAAACGCACGAATTCAATAAGATTGAATTCAGCCTAAAATAGAAGAAAGAGAAACATCAGGGTCTTGATGATGAGTTGATGTTATCATGACGTCACTTTTTCTTTCCTTTTTCTTTTTATTTTTTGTTTTATCTTTTATTAAATAACTTTTGATTTATACATCCAAAGAACCTCAAATAAATTTCTAAAATTGTGTAATTAAAATATCTACCTAATAAAAACATAATTTTGTTGTTTCCAACATATTTCAATTTTTTATTTTGAAAATTGAATAATTCACAAATAGTAACTTAATGTTATTTCCAAATTAGAAATTAATAAATATAAAAAAATATTAGTCAAATGAAATTTCACAGACATTATACATGTTAATGAAATTTTTTAAAACCGTTTCAACTCATTTTTATATTCTATATTTAAAATATGTAGGATTTACAAATAGAAAATAAATATAGAAGTGGTTTAATAAAATTTTGAAAAATTCCACAAGCCATAATATTGTTTTCAAAGTCTTCTTTTATATTATTTTCAAGGAAAAGCATTTCATGAACACCACTTTAGGTTTAAAGCTTGGAATAACATTTAAAATAGAATTATAAATACCTTTTATTTCTCATAAAATATTTTGAGGCTTATAGAATTATTAAAGATAATAATTCTATGGTTTTTAAAACTATAAAACATTTTTCAAAGTAAAAGTTGAATTGAAAACATTTTATGTGATAAGGTTTGTTAAATAGAAAATAATTACTCTAGATAAAATACTTATTTTTGAATAAGCTTTAGGGTTTATGGAGTAGAGGCATATTAGGACTTTCAATTTCAATAACATTGGAATAACATGTAATAATTATTTTGTGTTTGGATTTTATTTGTTTTTGGTGTCTTGCATTAACAGGAAAACAAAAGTTTCAAATTTTAGTGATTTTTGAACTAATCCAAAAATCAGGGATGTTACATACTACCACCCTTAAAAGAAATCTCGTCTCGAGATTTGGGAAAGAAAGAAAAATAGGTTTGTGTTACTTGGTTTCCATTGCAACTGAGTCGCTACCACCCTTAAAAGAAACTTTTGTGGGTAGTCTAAAACTATTTTCCAACTAGCTATTAGGTTTATTATATCTTTTGGTGGAGTCATGCTTCATCATCCATAATATTCTTGTATAGAAAATATCAACTCTTGGTTGTTATTTGAGGTCCTAAATCCAAGTATACACCCGCTAGGGTCCTATGGTTCTATATATACTTCCAATAGGTATGTCTATTCTCATGGCTTGGAGTGTAGTTTTACTTAAGATGGCCTAAGTAGAACTTTACCTCACAGTAGAGTTGTAGACAAACATATGTCATGTTGAACAACCTTTGACACCGAGGTATCACTCTTTGGGTCAATCAAAAGTCCTTGGGACACTCTCAACTTGGTCTTTTGATGTCCTTAATAATCTTCCATCTTGTTGTTGTCTTCCTTGAAGGAAAATACCATGTTAATTCTGAGAAACTCTCATGGCAGGCAATATCTTCCATTGTTTGATACCCCCAAGGTTGGTTTGATGCTCACCGAAAATAGTACATTTTAGCAATACTTGCCTAACATAGGTTATTTAGCAAAACTAATTTCGTAGTATCTCAACTACTTGGGTCTACCTAGCCACAATGTTGAAACAACAATGTGCTCCCATTAATATTGACATAACAAATGTCCATTACTAGGAAAACATGGTCATCTAGTATTAACGAGTTTTTTGTGAGACATGATAAAGGGATATAATGGTGTGTTTATGTTTATACACGTGCATATGGGTTTTCCTATGAATCTCATATTCAGTGACCATAGCAGTTATAGCATAAAAACATAATACATTAATCATAAACTGATGTATTTTATTGTCTCATGGGCATTATCCATCAATTATGGCCTTTGGTGCTCTGATTGTTGATGTCATTGTTTGCCTCCTCACAATCTATGCAGCGGGTTGATGTCCCACAAGTATAGTAATCTATTGTACTACTTTTGATAAATAAGAGCGTCGAACCCAACAAGGAGCAGAAGGTGTTGACAAGTGGTTTTGAGAAATGTTTCACTACAAATCTTATGAGACTTTTTTTTGTAGGTTTTAGTAGCCGGGTAAATGACGAATAAGTAAATAAAATCAAGAGTAAATAATTGCAGCAAGTGGTCCAATCCATTTTAGCACAAAAAAACAAGCCGGTGGTGTTACTTATAATGACTAAAGCGTTTCCGAGGACACATAGGAGGATTTGCCAAGTTACTTTCATCATATTCCGTTGATTAATATTCATCATTTAGAAATTTTTGTGTGGTTGAACCTATGCTATTGCACTGTCCTATCGAAGACAAATGCACACTTACGATTACACTCCTTGCAATTGTCAGCAGCTACAAGAAAATAATTAAGATAAATCTAATTAAAGCAATAAATTCGAGGATCCTACACTCCCTTGTGTAAAAGCTTGCAAACTGGGGTCCGGGTTTTTGTCACTGCGGAAACCCTCATAAGCTAACCAGTACACAATGCATTTACCTATGCCCTGAAAATGTGAAGTACCGTGTAGTCGATGTTCACACAACGCTGCTAGAAGAATAAAACCACAACTTAAATATCAAAACGTTACATATTACTCAACAAAACATGAATACTACTAATAAGACTTCTTGCATGTTCTCAATAATTAAACGAACTACTCATGAGAAATCATAAATATCATGATCAGAGGTGATATATTGACGAATAACAATATGGTAATAACACTAATTCACCAATAAAACTGAATAGCATCAACTAAAACGGAGTAATGAACATCGATAAACAGTCCCCAATGAAAAGTACAAGTTATATGTCTAATTGTTACAACGAGATGAGATGGGATGAAGGAGATGATGGTTCTGATGGTGGATATGATGTTGATGACGATCTCGATGATGCCCGGCGTGATAACGATGACGACGATGACGATTTTCCCCTTCGGGAGGGAATTTCCCCGGCATATCTGTATGCGGAGAGCTTTCTTCTATATGTCGGTTGCTTCCTGTAACATTAGTCCATAATGATTGTCATCAATAGGAAAACCACACATGGAGGCACCATGCTCTTTCAACACTTCTGTATATGTTTGGTCTAGACTAAGGTTTCTGGATATATTCTGAGTACACTTACCCTCCACATATCCATCCTTAGCGTAAAATAGAAAATCCTCGGCACAACATGGGCCACGATCCTTCTATGTGACCTCACCCAAGATACCATTACCCTCACTAGAACTACAGGGAGAAGTTCATGATGCTTCCACGTACGTTAGTCATAAAGGCCCAACCAGGTAGCATATCCGAGGATATGTGAAAATAAGAACATACTTATGACCCCTCTAGACCATATCAGAATCTTTGGTGAACGCGTAAGTGATGTCTACACACGCTTCTATTCTTGTAGACAATGTTGGGACTCCAAGTGCAGAGGTTTGTAGAACAACAGCAAGTTTCCCTTAAGTGGATCACCCAAGGTTTGTCGAACTCAGGTAGGTAGAGGTCAAAGGTATCGCTCTCAAGCAACCATGCAATTAAGATAAAAAAAGTCTATTGTGTCCCCAACACACCTAATACAATTTCCAGTTGTATAGGTGCACTAGTTTGGCTAAGAGATAGTGAAATAAAAGTAATATGGATGATTATAAGTGATAGTAGCAATCTGAAATAAAAATGGCAGCAAGCAAACATGTCACAGAACTGGTTGAACACGGTGTTTCAATGCATAGAAACAAGGACTAGGGATCATACATTCACTAGTGGACACTCTCAACAATAATAACATAATTCAATACATAAATATCTTCTCTTCACTATGCTACTCCAAACCACTCTCCGGTTGGATAGCGAACACCAATCATTGCGTAGGGCTACAAAAGCACTCCTTAGAGCCGAATTCTCCACTAGGTAACCCCATACTGTCACCTTGAGCCCTAGATGGTTCCAGACAAACACCACAATTTCATAGGGTCATCCAACACAAAATATATAAAAAAGATAAGCCACACACGGTGCACACACTGTCACCTTTACACCGTGGGATAAAGGTATCTCCGGAGATCACATTAACAAAACCACTTGAGTAGCATAATAGTTGAAGTGTAACATCTACTTATTCAACTAGATTATAAAGCTCATGATCACATAAATATCACACCATGGGAGAGAGGGATGAAACACATAGCTACCGGTAGAGCCCTCGGCCTCGGGAGAACTACTCCCTCCTGACCATGGGAGTCAGCAACGGCGATGAAGATGGCGGTGGATTCGAAGGAGATGGCTCCGGGGGTAATTCCCTGTCCCGGCAGGGTGCCAGAACATAGATTTATGTCCCCCGAAACTTGTCTTTGATGTGGAGGAGCTATGGTACTTTTCATGGATGGAGGTTGGATGATTTAGGGTTTTTGCCTCGGGGGAATAAGGCAAAAGGGCGATGTCGGTGGACGCCCGGGGAGCCCACACAATGTGGTGGCGTGGCCAGGGGCGCCACCAGGTGGTGTGGCCACCTCATTGCCCTCCTCCGGTATCCTTTTAACTTCATTGACGTGCCGGAAAAAATAGGACCCTGGGATTTTGTTTCGTCCAATTTCGAGAATATTTCTAGAACAACTTTTCTGAAATAAAAATAGCAGAAAACAGGAACTGGCGTTGTGGCATCTTGTCAATAGGTTAGTCCAGAAAACAAAGGAAAACATGTGAAAGCATAAAGGTATTGGATAGAAAACAAGCATCGATCATAAAAAATTATAGATATGTTTGAGACATATTAGTAAATATGTAACTAGACAACGCATGGAACATTTGTTCCTAATCCTAGATTAATAATCCATGTATGATGGAATCTTCACCTCATCAACCGATCTGTGGTTCCATCGCCAACCAAACATTTATATAGCAATTTACATCATTTTAAATAATAATCTCCTTTAATGCAAGTAGTAAATATCTATACAATTGCAAATACTTTAACAAATACTTCAACGGACATGTAATAAGGAGCTTTCCTTGAGACTGAGATAAAGTTCAGTCTAAAGTTTTGAGTGACTCGGGATCTTACGGTTCTAAAAATTAGAATCATTATCTTTTAAGACAATATTTAAAGATCTAATTTAATGCTATTATGCATATAATGAGATGCTTTTGATTTTCATACCCCAATATTTTCATTTAAATACCTTCTTTGGGGTTTCCCCATGTTACTTGGGATTTATTAGAATTTTATAAAAAATTATAATGAGGAATAAATTTAATACGACTGGATTTAAAATAGTTCATATATTTGAACTTATAACTATTTTCCCATATGATTTTCTGAAAAAATAATTTTATTTTCAAATAATCTCAACTTTCCAAGTCATTTGAAGTTAAGGATCTTTGAAATTTTCACTCAATAAAAACTTTTTAAAAACTTAGTTTGAAAATTATAATAAACTTCCTCATAATTCATAGAGTATGTTCCATATTTTTATTTTATTCTAAGTTTCTGAAACTCTGATTAAAAGTCAATTGGGTTTGATTTTTAATTTATTTGGTTTAACAAATTACCTAAATAACCCTAGCTTTCTGGTTGAACCAAAACCAGTAAATGCCACTTTAGGCTCGGTTCCACCCCGGTACACCCCAAAGTTTCTCTCACTCTTTCCTCTCTCCCTCGCTCTCTCTCTAGCGTTGCCGTCCTCTAGTTGGCTTCGGCCTCCTCCGCCCCATCGATAGAATTAAAGTTTGGGGATGTTGATACGTCCAAAATGTATCTATTTTTTTATTGTTCCATGCTTGTTTTGTATCATTACTACATGTTTCTACTATAATTTTGTATCATTTCTAGGCATTTTCATGGACTAACCTATTGACAAGATGTTAAACGCCAGATTCTGTTTTCTGCCTGTTTTTGGTTTCAGAAAAGTTGTTCTGCAAATATTCGTGAAAAGTCTTAAAACTGAAGGCCAGTTTTTACTCAAAAAAAGACGGAACGAGAAGATGACCTCGAGGGGGATCTCACAACCACTAGGAGACTAGGGGTGCGGGTCCACCCCTGGCCGCACCCTCAAGTCGTATGATACAGGGTAGGCCACCTCCCGACACCTCCCTTTGCCTATAAGTTGCCTTCTAACCTAATCCTAGGTCTTCTAGAACCCTGCTTCGACACCTGTCGAAACAGGGAATCGTCACTAGAGGCCTCTACATCACCATAATTTCCTCCGGAGAGATGCGTGAGTAGTTCATCCTTGGACAATGGGTACATAGTAGTAAGTAGATGGTGGTCTCTCCTCCTTGTGCCTCCATCCTACGGTCTTGTGAGCTACCTAACATGATCAAGGTAGTCCTATTGTAATTGCTACATGTTGTGTTTGCTAGGATCCGATGAATCGTGCAGTTATGATCAGTTTTTCCAACTATTTTCTATGATCTTGTTACTATTATCACACACGTGTCTTATTTAAGTTCTTTCATGCTCTCTGATGATCGTAGTTGCTTTGGCCAAGTAGTTACTTTTATCTCCAAGAGGGAGTTTTGTGCTAGATAGTAGGTTCATGCCTCCTCCGTGCCTGGGCACGAGTGACCGTAACGTCTAAGGATGAGGATGTGATGTTTCTAATAAGGGTAAAACAACAGTTTTCATGTCTCTTTATAGATATGAATATTGCTTACATTATGTGTTGAGTTTATTGCAATTGTCTGTTTCTTTGTGCAACTTAATACCAACGAGATGCATGCTGGATAGCGGTCTCAAGGTGGATTATTAGTTACACATGTTATCGGATGGCGGTCTATATATTTTGATGTAGTGCCTACACAAATAGAACAATGTCCATTATATTTCCCTCGCGATCTTTCAATTATCTAGCTGTAATTTGTTCACCCAACAAGTACTTTTTTGGACAAAAGCCACTAGTGAACCTATGGAACCCGGTCCATTCTTTTACATCAATTAAAATCTTGTCTACTTGCTTTCATCATCACTTGCTTGCTGTTATGTTCTACTTTTTTACTTGCAAATACTCGATTCGTTTAATCCTATTGTTTTTCCAGCAACACAGGAAGCTTGACAACCTTCCTGGATAGTTGGGGACGAAAGAGAGTTTGTGTTTTGTGTGTAGGTTCGCGTTTGATGCACCACGGGAACCTCGCTGACCGTCATTGAAGTCCTAATGGATTGATAGCCTTGGTTTCTAACTAAGAGAAATTTATTGTCACGCTACATCATACCTTCCTCTTGGGGTTCCCAACTAGTGTGTGTGATTCACGCCCCAATGGTGTGTAAACACATGTAATGTATATGCTGCTTCCAGGTGGGTCCTAACCTGTTCAAGTTTCCATTTGGAGTAGGTTGGATCCAATCTTGATTGCTTTCATGTGTCCTTTCGCTTATTGTCTAGATTAATTTCACTTGGATGAGAAATATTTGTTCTCTGTCGATTTTTTGTGTTGGATATCTGTGGTAATGGACCTGGGCTTGATTTTTTTGGCCCTTCCACTTGCAATCGATAATATTTCCTTGTTGGTTTCAGGTTTGGTCCTTAATTTGGGTCCAATTGACTAGCATTGTCCATTGTGGCTCACTTTAATTGAATTTGCTCCTTTTGAATTTTAAAGGGCTATCTGGAGGGCTCACTTTAATTGAATTTGCTCCTTTTGAATTTTAAAGGGCTATCTGGAGGGCTCACATTGGCTTGCTGGCTTGGATAACTTATGTTCATATCTTATCATGTATTTGTCCTTTGATCATGTTACTTTGAAATGCTATCTAATTTAGTTATGTTAGATTATTCCTGATGATTTACTTGCTTTTGTCCCTGACTATTGCCTCTGATATGCATGTCTTGGAAGTTTGGCTTCCCTCTAGTGCAGGTTTCATATCCAAATGTAATATGTATGTTATTTGAATTTGAACTTCTCAAATGACCTCTATCAAATGTGCTTGATCAACATGTGAAAGCCTTTCAACAAACCAAAACCCATACACTTATGTGTGTTGGCAACATTCTAAAACTAACCCCATTTCTCTTGTTCGGGCTTGTGTGCAAGTACTAAAGAGCAGAAGCTTGAAGACTTGAAAATTTAGTCTAGGTTTTAGCTTAGGATTGTTCTTCCTTTATTTATGCATTTTTTCTTCTCTTTGCAAATATCTAAATGTAATATCCCCTTGTAAGAGTATTATAAAGAAATAAAGCTTCCATTTCTTCCAATTCAACTTCTTGAGAATTTTTGTAATTTTATACTTTAATTTGAATTATTAGAGTTTGCGAAGAATAGTTTGAATTCAAACTTCTAAATTTGAATTCTCAATTTTGAACTTAAGATATGAATTTATGAGGTTTATAATAAGATAGTAATAAGGAAAGAATCCTTCTATGATGAAACCAAAGATTTGTCATTTTAAGTTGATTTTGAAATCAAAATATGAGTGTTGCATTATTTCAACCATCCTCGACTTATTTTTCTGCGATCGGATTGCAAACCTACGACATTATCGAGTGTTGATCATCTCAACTACTTTTTGTAGAAAAGTGCATAAAATATCCCAAAATTCCCAATGCATGCATGCAAGAATGAGTTCTACCCCCTCGAGATGCTAGAACTGCGGATTCTCACAACTAAAACATGTCTAGATACATCTGATATAGCGATAATTAATATGGGTCGGAGGACGTATTTGTTGGATGTATGCCCAAAAGGCAATAATATGTATAGATCTATTTCATAATTATGTTTCATATTACTATGCTATAACCAACATGGCTCCTGAGTATGAGATTCATAAGAAAACTCATGCTCGTGTATAGTAACATGAACAAAGTATCAAGCCCTAGTCTTGCCCTTTTATGACTAATTCATTGGATGCTTGATGGCTGTGTTTTCCCGATCAAGGACATTGTTTATGTCAACACCAATGAATAGCATAGTGTTGGAAGGGAACAATATGGCTAGGTATTCCCTAAGTATATTGATATGACATGAGATTCCATTAAGACAACTTTCTCCTTAGTGTCATATCACAACACGATTATATTACAATGTGTCCTTTGACCATGAGGTTATTGGGGTGATATATTTTGGAGGTTCTACTTTAGTACCCTCAAGAGTCACACCGTAAACAGGGTGAACATAAAGGTAGCCATTGGGTAATTCTAAAGGAGTGTATTACCTTGATGTTGTGAGATGGAAATTACTCCACCATTAAAAGAGAGATACATGCCCGGGCCCACTCGATATTCTTGATATCCGTAAGTTATGGAGACAATGCATGATGATGATACATCATGTGGATAATATAGTAATGAGTAAAAGGAACTTACCGGTTAACGTGAAAAGACAAAAGTACAGAGAACCATAGATTGTTTCACGACAATACCAGAATCCATAGTCTCGGGTAAGTTCGACAGTGAGCAATGAAAAAATTGTATAATGACAAACTGGTTCGGAAGTTTATTCATATAGTATGTGGGAGTCAATATGGGCGTCCACGACCCCTCTATTGATTAATAAAAAGGAAAGAGTTTCCACTTTCATTTCCACACACTATCGAACTTGTAGGGGAAACACCCTTAAGTTAGGGCTGATTTTTTAGTATATCGATAGGTCCGGATCAACTAGGAGTATCGCCAGAATGGTGTTTCTGCGTGATGGCTATATTCTATATATCATAGAGAATTTGTATTGATGGCATTGGATGTCCTAGGGTAATAGAAATTTCTATTACTACCATAATTTATTTCAGAGTAGTTCTGAGAGGGAAATTGAGGTTGCACACTTTATGGAGAAAGTGCAGGGTGACATGAGATGTCCCGGGGTGTCATAAATATATTTCTAACATAGTTAGATAATATCGATGATTTTATCTAAAAGGGTCATAGGGTTCCGGAAGAGTTTCGGACAAAAACTGGGAAGGGGAAGTGCTGGAGGGGGGCAGGAATGCCCCTCATGCCTGCACCTAATTTTAGAGGAAGCCAGGTGGTCCCTAGGGCACCACATATTGGTACTTGACATGCAAGTATTTTTCTTGAATTTACTTAGAGAGAAAAAGAAGAAAAGAAAAAAGGAATAGGGAAAAAGGAAAAGGGAGGTGGACATGGCCTCCATATGGAGTCCAATCCGAGTTGGGTGATACGTCTCAAACGTATCTATAATTTTTTATGCTCCAAGCTTGTTTTGTACATGTTTTCCCTATGTTTTCCTATATTTTCTACCATTTATTTGGACTAACTTATTAATGTTTGCAAAGTGCACAAGTTCTTGTTTTATACTTTGATGTGTAGGAATGAATTGCATTTTGACAAGAAAACACAAAAGGAGACTTGTTGGAGGAAGACTCTACTTTCATGTAATCGGTTCACCAAATTTTTTTTAGAGATTGTAAATTTGACCCCCCCCCCTCGAAGATGATGTCCAATGGAAAAATCTAACACGTAAAAAGTGTGGTGGAATTTCTTCTGATAATTGTAGACCAAAAATTAGTCCAAAACGGAGTTTGTATGCGACCCGTGGACCCGTTTTACTGGAAGCCAAATATCTGATTACGGGATTACAAGAATCGATGACGTGATTGAGTCCAACTCTTATCATATGTGATGGATTCGGCCAAGCCACAACTTTGGGTGCTCATCGGGGCTGTGAGGAGTCCCTAGAAATGTTGTAGAGGTGTCCAAGAGCCATTGGATCAAGGTTCCATCCATCGAAGGGCCGAAGAGCATTGTTCCATCACATATAAGGAGAGGAAAACCCTAATTTTGGGGTTTCTCAATGTCACGAATTTTCCTTTCCCTTGGCAGACACCAAGAGGGGAGAGGCTCCTCCATTGCAGCAGCAAGACTAAGGAAGAAGGGGGCCAAGGGGATGCCGCCTCAATCTCACCGGGGTTTGTAACACCTGGGGTGTTTTCCCAAAGTTAGAAAATTGGTTGTTTTCTTTTTTTTGGCATTGCATCACATGCATCATCTGCACATTGTTTGCAAACCAATTCAAAAACAAAACAAAAATTCAAATCCATTTAAATTTTTCAAACAATGCACCCCTGTTTTTCAAACTCAAATTGTTTTTCAATATAAGTTGATTGGAATTAATTTTGCTTGGTTATTACAAAAATCATTTCTTTATGAAACACTAATTGAAATTAAAATAGCAATTTCAAATCATTTTGGCAATTTCAAAATTTTGGAAATAAGCACACATACCTTTGTTCTTACTGTTTTGAAATTCAATAAAAATTATTGTCAAAATAAAAAACCCCAAAAATCCTATTCTTTCTCTCTCTCTTTCCTACAAAAACAATGTGTAAACAGAAAAAAAAAAAGAGAAAGGGAGGGCAGGCCAGCCCAATTGGGCCAGCCCACCAAACCTAACCGAATCAGCCCAACCCCCCCTTCTTCCTCGTACGGACAGACAGGAGGGGGAGGTCGCTGTCACCTCCCATGGCCCCCACCTCCACCTGCTCCTTCCCCCCCTTATCTATCCACCTCCTTCCCCTCCAACCCTAACCCTAGGCCACTCCCTCTCCTCCTCCTAGCCGCCGCCCCCCTCTCTTCTTCCTCCCCCCAATTTTTTCCTCTCTGAAATTCATGTCTGTACTGAATTTTCGGAGGTGCCTCCATGGCCGCCACTTTGAGGTCAAGGCGCGGCCACCACGGGCACCCTCGGCCCTCCATCTCGCCGGGAATGGAACCGCCCCATCTTCCTCGTCGCCCTCGTATCCTTGGCCGGCCCGGGGAGGCAGCAGGGAGGTCACGCCGTCCCCGTTTCCCGCCGGTGCCGCTGCCGCTGCCTGCTGCGACGACCAGGAGCGAAGATCGCCTCCGATCCCTGTCGAGCACGGCGCGACCACGCGAGAAGCCCCCCCTCGGTGAGAACCGCCTCCGGGCCTCCGGGCCTCCCCTCCCTTCTCTTCTCCCTCCTGCTCTGCGAGCCTGCCGTCGAGCAGCGCTGCCTCGTGGCCGCCGTCGTGCCCTGTCCGTCGTATAGCAGGTGCAGGTTCAGATTCGTCCGCGCAGCATCTCCCCATCTTGGGCCAGGCCCGTATCCATCACCAACCACAGTACTAGCCTAGTGGCTCTGTTCCCTGTATCTCAGCGAGAGATCAAGGGTTCGATCCCCCCCCCAAGGCGCAAAGCCACCCCTTTTTTTCCCCTCCTTTTTCTTTTATTTCCCGAATTTCAGAAAACCAGATCTATTTCATTAATTGTAAAATCAATAACAAATTGAATTTTGATCCAATTTCAACGATTCAAATTGCTATGGATTCATAATTTTGTGCTCTTTCTGTTAATGTCAAAGTTGCAACATGTTTCTGTAATAATTTTTGCACTAAATAATTAATTACTGAAAATGCAATAAAAATTGGAAACTTTGGAATTTCATAACTTGAGTTTGGTTCACCCAAATTGAGCAAACTTGGGCTCTAAAAATTTGTATTAACAAAATCTACACATGGGTATTTTATTTGGTCATAATTGAATTAATTTTGAACATGTTTTCTTCTGTTTACTAAAAAGGGCAGAATAAGAATGCTTATGGAAAATTGCATAATAAATTCAATAATAACCCAAAAATTATGTTTAATAGCTCAAAATGTTCAGTGAAACATTTGCTACATGTTTTAAACCTTTTCAATACAATTTGTTTACTGTTTTCCCTAATTAAAAGTGGTGCAATAATTCAATGCTTTAATTAAACCCTTTTAAATTGCAAAATTCATAACTTGGGCAATTCAAATCCAATTCCAACATGTGAAATATGTTTTCCATCCCATTTTTCATGAACTTTGCAAATATCAACTTTGTTTTCTATTATGAATAATTTAAATTGCTGAAAACAATTATTTCTTAATTAATGCATTTAAAATTTTCAATTTAATAACTTGCTCATCTAAAATCCAAATTCAACAAATGAAATATGTATTCCATCTAAAATTTTGTGTTCTTTCCAAATATAAATTTTGTTATCTGTTTTGAACAATTAAAATGGGTGAAAACAATAAATGTTTGTGTAACTCACTTAAGAAGCCAAATTTCATAACTTAATAAATAAAATTCTAAACTTGGTAAACACGTTTTCAAATTGAAGCTATTGTTGTTTTCTCATTGTTTTCCTCATCCATGCCTCATTCTAATTAACTTTCACATGATGGCTATTTGTAGATCATTTAATTCAACATTAATTCATGGGCTTTTCCATATGCAATCCAAATTGCATATGGGCCCATTTAAATATGTTTACCATGTCAACTAGTTTATCTTTGATGCACCCTTTAACTTGTCATGCATATAAAATAGGATCATGCTGGATCTTTTGCCGTAGTAGTAATTGTTGCATCCGGTGTTTGTTCTAGTTCGTTGCTTCTTCCCGGATAGGACGTTGAGATGATGTGAGCAACGACAAGTTCTTCGGATGTACCTCTACTTGCTGGATTCCAGGCAAGTATACTCACTTGCTGCCAAATGGCTGCCTTTCATCACTTGTTACCGATTCTTTCCGTTGTTCTTATGCTAGCCTTATGATTCGATGCTTGTGTCTCGATCCTATCATATGTTTACCTTGCAGCCATGATATAGCCTTCCTTCCACTTCCTATTACCTGTTGCTTGTTTACCTTGTTGGCCCTCGTGTCGTAGTTGCATGCTTAGTGTTGTTTGCGCTCTAGTCATGTTGTCCTTTGTTCTATCACCTGTTTAGTCGATAGTTGGGTTTCAATTCAATCAACAACATGTTAATGTTTTGGGTAATAATAATTTGATGATAAGGCACCGGCAGGAGGCCCGGCGTGGTTTTGAGGCCTGCTAGTGCCGAACTTAATTAGGAAAAGGGTCTTGTCCTCCGATCCATGATGAGCGCACTAACCGCATGTGGGAAGCGAGTATGGGCGCCCCCCGCAACTTTGATTCGATTCGCATCTCGTCCAAATCACCACACTTAGTTCGGGCTTTCCATTTGATGCATGCATATGCAGGTGCGAGCCCTTGGCACCAGGGTGGAACTTTTGTAGTCGGCATTTAGGACGGCGTGGTCTTCTAGTGCTATGAGGGTCCCCCTTTTCTTCGTGGGGGCTCGATTAGCCGCGCACGCACAGCATGTGGTTCTTTGGGCTTGATGCGAAGAAGAGTTGGGTTGTGTTGAGTGCCTCGCTTGGTGGAAGGGCCTTTCCATCTGGCGGGTGATTCTTACGTGTACGGCCAAATTGGTGCATCCCTGCAGGGTTAAATCTTCTCGAGAAGTCGTGTTGTCCGCGGTTATGGATGACTTGGTGAAAGTGCTGGCTAACAAGTACTCAGACAACTTACACCTAACTATAATAACTTGACTAGTAATATAGATTACTTCCACCATAAGGATGATGTCACCCTAATCAACAGTGAGTTTCCTTGGGTTGCTTCCTTAGTAGGGGGTAACATTGGATGGGTATTGTTTGGTGAGTAGTTGTAGTTGGTTCTGATACGCTATCTTATCCCTTTCTTTTAGCCGGATGTTGTAGCGCGTCTCTGTAGTTAGTTAGTGCAGCCCGCTGCCGCTTAATTGCAATAATCCCTTCCTTTCCGTTGTACCCAAAGTATTTGTATCTGGTGATGATTGGTTACGCTGGTATCTTGTGAGTATGGTTTATCCACTTGCAGTACTTAACCGTACTGACCCACAAATCCTTTTCGTGGCTGCATATTCCACATTGCAGTCAACAGGTTTGAAGTCTGACGACGTTAGCTTGGGAATCCCTCCGGCTTGGCCTGGGCAAGGATTGGACGCCATCGGTTATCTTCAGGACTCTTAGTCCAACTTGTATCTTGTCCGTAGTCGGACACTATGTTGTTTCTTCCGCTGTTATTTGGATCTTTGTATTGTATCAGTTGTATCCTTGACTCGTTTGAGTCGTCTTGTATATATCTTTTCTGTTGTTGTTGCGGAATATTCGTGAACTGTTGTAATGTTATCACAAGTGGCAACCTGGAATCGGTTATTATGTGGATTTTGGCGGAAATGCTGAAATCTGCATAGTGCCCGATCTCGGGGCGTCACAGCGTTGCACCTCTCCATCAACAATTCTCTCTTTCTCACCATGATAATGTGTGAGTAGTCCTCCTCAGGGCTGAGGGCTCGTGCTAGTAGGTATGTGGTTATCTCTCTTTACCATGATGTGATCTTGATTGTGATCGTGTGCTATGTTATTATTGTTGAAACTATGATGGTTTCCCTTCATTATGTAATGGATACGATGTGCTCAATTGGTTTTATCTAATATAATTCTCCAGAGTCACCTTTGTTCCACGGTGCTATGGTGACAATACGTGTGTCATGTGTGACTCTATGGATTAGGGGGATACTTATCATGAAGTTGTTATTACTATGTTGGATTGAATTGGAATCATGAGGTTTCTTAATGCTTGTGTTTAATATAATCTCTATAGTGCCAAGGTGACAGTGCGAGTGTTGTGGATTGATTAGAAAGATACTATTCAAGAGATAGGTTGTGGTTTTTATTAGTACTATATTTGGATGCTCAAAGTGACAGGTTTGGGGTGTTCATTGACGGGAACGTGAACTTTAAGGTGTGCTTGTGTAACCCTACGCGATCCTCATCCTACTTAATTCACGAGAAATGATTTCCGAGGTATGTATTTAATGCGTTTTTTAGAGGAAGTATCATATGTTTAATTATGGTAATGTTGTTGAGGGTTGCTACTAGTGAAAGTATGATCCCTAGGCCTTATTTCCAACCATTTCTATACCATTTTCCTTCAATTTTACTACTTGTTTGCTTGCAGTCATTTTTATTACATATTTACAAAACCTTGTTTTACCAAGTATATTATCCATATTTTATCTTCTCTTCGAGGAACTTGTGCACCTATACAACATAAAATTCTATTAGGTGTGTTGGGGACACAAGAGACTTCTTGTATCTTAATTGCAGGGTTTCCTGAGAGGGATAAATTCAATCTATACCTCCGTGGGTTCAATAAACCTTGAGTTACATACTTGAGGGAAATTTTCTTCTGTCCTACAAACCTCTATGCTTGGAGGCCCAACATAGTCTACAACAATAGTAACATGTAGTACAAATCATTGGACAAAGAGAGGGGGTGCGGCCACCTCATGGTGTGGCTAGCCCCTCCTCCTATCCCAACATGGACTCCTCATCTCCTTTTGGTATGTCTCCCTCTCCTCCAGCTATAAAAAGACCCCAAGGCTAGAGCCATGGTTTGTGATTGTTGGAAGGCACCCGAGGATTCGGTTAGCCATGGTTTGTGAAAGATGGATGGGAAGAGTGTCAAACTTTTAATACCTCTATTTAATAAAATAGAAAGCTCTAGCACATGAGTGATCCCTGCTTCCCTCCGCGAAGGGCCTTTCTTTTACTTTTATGTTGAGTCTCCATCTTCTAACTTTATGCACAGTTGAGAGAGCACTTTTGCCATTCTGAGTTTTATGTGCATTTGTCTCATAAACATCAATAATTGATTCATGATGTGATATTGTTTGTCCTTAAATTATTTGCTCTAGTCTTCCTCATGAACTTTGAAGGTGTCCTGGCATTTATGTTTTGTCCCACTCTCAAGGACTAGCGAAATACCACTTTGCCATGCTTTCTCTATACTTGAAACAAACGTTTATATTTCTTTGAATTATTATCCATGATCCTTTATTTAATATACTCTTCATGATGCAAAGTGATTGCTATGCTTTATTATTAAAGTTCTATTATCATGTTTGTGTTTGAAGTTCTATGATCTCAGTGTACATATGCTTTTACATTATAATGATCAAGTTTATGTTAGCAGCATGTCACCTCATAAATTATTGTGTTTTATTACCTACTCGAGGATGAGTAGGAACTAAGCTTGGGATGCTTGATACGTCTCCAATGTATCTATAATTTTTAATGATCCATGATGATATTATGCCAATTGCAACTTGTTTTCTCCCTTCTTTATAGCATTTTTACACGTTTTCCGGGACTAACCTATTAACAAGATGCCAAGTTCCAGTTCCCTGTTTTCTGCTGTTTTTTATTTCAGAAAAGTTATTCTCGAAATATTCTCGGAATTGGACCCCACAAAGCCCGAAGTGCCTACTTTCCCCGGAAGCATCCAGAAGACCGAAGAAGAGTCAAAGACGGGCACCAGAGGGGCCACACCATGGGGTGGCGCCCCCCTTGGCCACGCCAGCTGGTGGTGTGGGGCCCGAGGGATCCACCGCCTTTGCCCTTTATCCTATATATTCCCCTCCGATGGAAAACCCTAGGCACCTGATCAAATATCCCCGAAAAGTTCCGCAACCGCCGTCGTCATCAACCCTAGACCAGGCGAGGTTCCGAAGCTGTCTCCCGGCACCTTGCCGGAGAGGAGATAATCACTGGAGGCCTCTTCATCACTATGCCTGCCTCCGGAGTGATGCGTGAGTAGTTCATCCTTTGACTACGGGTCCATAGCAGTAGCTAGATAGTTCTCTTCTCCTCATATGCCTCCATGTTTAGATCTTGTGAGCTGCCTATCATGATCGAGATTGTTCTTATGTAATTCTATATGCTGTGTTTGCTAGGATCCGATGAATATTGAACTTATGCCAAGTTGATTATAGTCTTTATTGCATATGTTATTTGTGATCTTGCATGTTTTTCGTTGCTAGTGGTTGCTCTGGCCAAGTAGTTGCTAGTGACTCCAAGAGGGAGTATTTATGCTCGATAGTGGGTTCATGCCTCCATTTCGCCTGTGCTCGAGTGACAGAAACATGACGGGGGAGGATGCGTTGTTGCCACTAGGGAGAAAACAGCAGTGTGAGTGTCCGCGTGTACAATCATTGCTTACTTTATACACATTGTTTAATGCAATTATCTGTTGCTTGCAACTTAATACCTAAGGGGGTTCAGATGATAACCTGAGGGTGGATTATTAGTCATAGATGTAGTTGGATTACGGTCAACGTATATTGTTGTAATGCCCGCACTAAAAATCATAGTAGTCATCGTGTCATGAATGTGCACTAGGGTGCAACCTTTATTTCTCAATTGCCCAGCTGTAATTTGTTCACCCAGCATGATATCTTTTATGGAGAGACACCACTAGTGAACCCCGGTCCATTTTCTTACACCGTTAAACAAACCACTACAGTTTCCTGCTTTCTTTACTTACTGCAAGCATACACTATTTTCCACACTATACGTCTAATCTTTGTTTTCAGCAAGACTAGTGAGATTGACAACCTCACTGTACCGTTGGGACAAAGTATTTTGGTTGTGTTGTGTGCAGGTTCCGCATTGTTGCTGACACCGGTGAGGCGCCATCACCATCGTCAGTGGCATCAACCTTCCAAAGATCCTCTTCCTCTTACTGGATTGATAAACTTGGTTCTTAACTGAGGGAAATTCTTACCACTTGCTCATCACACCCTCCTATTGGGGTTCCCAACACACCATCACACGCATCATGTGGCACAACAAATTCTACAAGTGCGCGAAGCCTCTTCTCCAAGAGTTGGCCATGGAGATGAAGGACAAGGAGACAAAGAAGGCGAAGATGCAAGCTCCATTAGGGCGTAAACCACGACTTGCAAAGGAGGGACATGAGCTGGTGCCAAAGCGCTTCAGCGTGGAAATCACTGAGTTGGAGTTCAAATCCTTGATCACCCCGAAGGAGATCATTCCCCCTCCTCATCGAGAAGTTCAAGCTCAAGAAGCTTAAGAATAACCGCTCAAAGAAGGGTGAAGTGAGCCCAAGCTCTGCATCCCCCTTCGCACCACCAAACGATGCCTGTTCTACGTGCAGCTGCAGTGGTTCAATGGGCACCTCGTTATCTTACAGGGATGGGAGGAGTTCGCCCGGGCTATCAATCATGAGAAGGGAGATCTCATCTTCCGGGAGTTCGACGGTGATGGCTTCAAGGTCTTGCTCTGCAAGCAGGCGAACTCCACTCAACATGTTTTCTTCTGCGACGTCCACCATATCTACTGATACTGATGAACTGATAAACTTGACGTATGGTTGTAGGGGCAGTATATTGGAGGCCCCTGCTGCTTTTGGTGCCAGGGGTGTGTACCCCTGGCTTAAGTAGTAACCAGTTGCAGGGATTGCACCTGATGAACTTCTTAATGATTCAGGTGTAAGTTAAATCCGGTTCTTTTGTGCTAGGGGTGTGTACCCCTGGCGTAAGTACCTTTCTGCTACATGTTAATTACCTCGTATGTTATTAGTCCTGCTCTGATTGTGTGTTTGTTGTTGCTATTAGTCTTGCTTATGTGTTTGTGCTTGTTCTTTGCTTATGTGTTGGTAACCTCACCCAATTTGAAAGTGGTGAGTGGATCTGTTGTTAGTGCATCAGAGAACGGAACTAAACACCGTGCACTCGTTGCTACACGCCCAGAAATGGAGGTTGTAGCCTACCAAACGCACTGTCACTTTAGACCTTGTTCTCTAATGCAGGCTACCAAACAACTCACACAACAGGAATGCGTATCATTTGATCACGGCCAGGCCCTGTCCGGCTAGACCACCCAGCGTCAAAAGAGCTTTGGGATACCAAACATTCCCCCTAATGTGCTACGCATGTTCTCTTTCGATCATGAATTCATGATATGAAAAAAATGTATGTTCACTTGAAGCCACACTATATTTCTTTCAAAGAGTGCCTACAAAAAAAAGTGCCCAATAGAGTTGCCGTACAAGCCCAAGATAATAATTTAACGTAATTTAATCATGTAATTTTAAGTATAGATTAGTCAGACAACAGTTTCAAATTCAGGTGGAATATTTGGTAGAATGTTCCTTTGTTCTCAAAATTAGAAAATGTACTATGTAAAAGTGTGCTTATTTGGAATATGTGATGAACAATTTGCAGCTGCATGCTAGTACCTCCCTTTTAAAAGTCAAACGGAATCAACTTTGACCAACTTTTAAAAACTATTAATGTATACAATACGAGACCTACTCGTACGAGAGGACCCTGCGAACCCGACACCCCCGCGCCGCCAGCCCTTGGCGGCACGGGGGCCGACTAGGCTTCCCATCTCCGGCTCTCTCCCGAAGTCTCCCCCCTCCCGCCGCCGCCAAAGGTCCCGCCGGGAGAAGCCCGGGCGTTGACGACGACATTGGGGCCTTTCCTCTCCTGGCGGCGCGTGGCTCGGTCGTGATTCGCCAGCAAGAAGCGGCGGGGTACCGGCGGTGACCACAACTTGGAGGCTACTGTGGAGGCGTGGCCTCTACGCGGCGATGGTGCCCTACGGCTAGGCCGGAAGCTCTCGTCTCGCGCGGGACCATATGGGCTTCTGCGGGCCGACGGCTCTCGGCGCGTGGCTGCAAGTTGCGCATGGAGCCTGAAGGAGCTGCTGGCTGGGCGCCGTGTTGGCGCCAGCGGCCGGCCAGGCGGCGACTGCTGGGTTGCGCAACGGGAATTTAATTTTTTTCGCCATACATGCCACTCAACAACCAAGACCTTGCTACGCAGATACAAGTGTATAAATTCTAAGATCTATTTCCCGAGATCGTGTACCAGAACGATAGTAGAGGAAGAGGTGTCGGTGACAATGTCGATGAAGCATGTAGAAGATCCTCACGCATAAGCCCGTGGGTGAGGATGTTTCCGACTTCCCGTATCTGGCATCTTGATCCAACAGAGTGAGGGTCTCACGTGTTATCCCTATGATATTATGCACACATATGTCCGGGCCAATTCTGCAGCACTTCGTTGTCTAGGACTAGACGACGCAGGTGTATATGAAGGTGGAGTTCTCAACACATGAGAGAGAGAGAGAAAGTAATTAGTAGCTAGGTCTAATTGGGAGAGGACACCTCAAAAACCTTAATTAGAAGAATTTCTAATTCAATTAGAGGAAGCTATAATTCGATCAGAGGGCCTCTAATTAGAAGCTCTTATTAGCCCCTCTAATTCTTCTAGAGAAAGAGAGATATGCTTGAGAGCCAATTATGTGTTTTTCTTTAAGCCCCGGGGTGCTTTATATAGTGGAAGAGGGGAGACTTGCCAAAAGGGAGAGGAGTCCTAGTTGTGCTAGGAGGTGGTGGCCGCACCACCCTCCTAGCCCAACTCAGTTTGGTGAGGTGGAGTCCAACTCCACCTCCCGCTCCTTCACTTTTTATTTTTCTCCTTTTTCTTTTCTCTTTTTCTTTTCTCTTTTTCTTTCTAAATAATTCAGGAAAAATAGCAAGACGATGAGTACCATTATGTGAAGCCACTTGGGCCCACCTGGAAGCCCCCCGAAATTAGGGTTCGGCCATGAGGGGGAAATCTGCCCCCTCCCGGTACTCCCCCTTTATATGGAAAGTCCCCAAAACTCCCCTAGAAACACTTAACCCCTTTATATAGAATCATCGATATTATCTAATGTTGTCAGAAAAATATTTCTGACACCCCAGAAAATCTCATGTCCCCATGTATTTGCTTCGTAAAGCGTGTAGCCTCAGTTTCTCTCTCAGAACAAATCCAAAATAAATTCTGGTAGAATCTCTCTGATATATAAAAATATATATCACGTAGAAACACCGTTCCGATGATACTCCTAATTGATCCGGACTTATCGATATACACAAAAAAGTTAGCCTAAACTTAAGTGTGTTTCCCCAACATGTTCGAAAGTGTGTGGACATTAAACTGGAAACTCTTTTATTTTCAACAATCAATAGCGGGGCCATGGACACCCATATTGACTCTCACATACTGTACGAATAAACTGCTGAACATGTTGGTTATTATATAATTCTCCCATTACTCACGATACCAAATTTACCCGAGACTATGGATTCCGGTATTGCCGTGAAACTATCTCTGGTTCACTTATACCTTTGTCTTTTCTCGCTATGCGGCAAGTTTTCTCTTTCTCGATACTGTATTATGATATCCCACATGATGTATCATCATCATGCGTTGTCTGCAGGACTTATAGATATCAAAAATATCGAGTGGGCCTAGCTATGTATCTCTCTTTTTACGGAGGACTAATTTCCCATCTCAGAACATAGAGGTAATATACTCTTTTAGAATTACCCAGTAGCTAACTTTTTGTTCACCCAGTTTACGGTGTGACTCTTGATGGCATCAAAGTAGAACCTCCAGAATATATTATCCCGATAACCTCATGGTCAAAAGATGCATTGTAATATAATCATGCTATGATATGATTCTAGGGACAAAGATGTCTTAGTGGAATCTCTTAGCATACCAATCTACTTAGGGAATACCCAGTCATATTGTTCCCCTCCAACAACATGATATTCATTGATGTTGACATAATCAATGTCCATGACCAGAAAAAACATAGTCATCAAACATCCAATGAATTAGTCGTAAAAGGTAAGACTAGGGTTTATTATTGTGTTCATGTTACTACACGTGAGCGTGATTTTTCCTCTGAATCTCATATCCAGGAACCATGTCAGTTATAACATAGTAATATGAATCATAATTATGAAACAAATGTATAAATATTATTGCCTTTTGGGCATACATCTAACATCGACGGGCTGGATTCTCACCGTATAGTCCCCGTTTGGTGGTGGTGGTGAGACGGTGAGCTACACCTCCTGCTCCGCCGCCGACGATTCAGCCTTGCCTCTTGTCGGCGGTGGTCCAAAGTGTGCTCCTTGATGTGTCCGATGGGTGTTGGGGTCGACAACATGGCCGTGGTGAAAGCCTTGTGTGTAGCTGACGATGGCGACACCCGCGGGCGCCATCACCTTTTTGGAGGCGTCGTCATAGAGCTGCCCGTTTTTCCCCACCTCGAGCACTGGGGGAAACCTTAGATCCGGCCTTCGGATCGGGCGGCAATGACATAGTGCGTCGTTTCCTTCTTGGAGGCGTCGCCTAGGTGGTTCGTGGAGTCCTCGGTAATGTTGGAGTTGTTGTTGGTCACGCTCAGAGTGTGGGCTCCCAGTGCGCTATGTACATCGCCGTCGGTGCTTCTTGGTATACGCCTCCTTCGGTGGTTCAGTCCCGTCGGCGCCTATGGGCGTGCGGTGCGTTGGCTTGTGCCATCTTGGTGTTGGAGTCGGTCTCACGGAGTCCCGACCTTCTGTGTGATGCGGTCTAGAAGCTCGGTGTACGTTTCCTCGCCATTCATGGCAGGAGGTGGTGCAAGGCAAGTCTTGTCGTTCCGCAGTTGTGGTTTGTGTTGTAATTCGTGTGGCGTTATGTTTGTATCGTGTTGCCTTTTGGTGTTGTATCGGCCGTCTTGGCCTCTTCTTCTACGAAACCAATGCACCTTCAAGGGTGTATACTTGAATAAATATATACAATACCAAATCAATACCCTTAAATACATTCTAATATTGTATATATTTTCATATCATGTTAATATAATACATATTGATAGTTTTTTTCTAAAAAATTTGGTCAAAACTTGATATTGTTTGACTTTTGAAAAAAAAATCGGCATACTTTTAAAAACCGTAGGAGGACTTTCTGAACAAACATTGTGACTGGGATTTTTATTTGCACGTGAGCGCAATTGGGGAAAAAAAGGGGGCAAGCCACATGTTCGACTTGCACGCACCTCACCTGGTCAGGTCAAGGCAGGATCCGTGCAGTCTCACCCCACCAGACCCGACCGCGACTCTTCCCATCGCTCGACGGCCAACCACCTGAGCTAGCTACCAGCGAGCAGCGACACCGGTCGCCGCTACGACGCTCCTACCCCGGCCGCCGCCACGAGCGCCTCCCCTCCTAGAGCCCTAGCCTAGGAACCAATTCCAAAGGCGACACTTGAGGAAGAGGGGAACACCCCCCCCCCCCCCCTACTTTCTCGTCTCCGCGGCAATCGCCGGAGACGGAGAACGGTCAGAGTAGCTGCACGCCGCGACGCGTTTTGGAAACGCCCTTGGCGCCGGAGCAGGTCAATTCCCGAATCACAGCGCCTCTCTCATCTACTCGCAGATTTTGTAGTCGTCGTGGTCCCGAAATGCCGTGAATTCAGGATGCGCGAGCAAAGAATTCCTAGTGAGAGATTTGATTTTGTGGTGGGTTTCAGGAGTTAGGAGGATCTCTATAGGACAAACCTTCTCCTGAAGTTTATTAGTGCAGCAAGTAGGTGCTCACAATTTTGGGATATGTCTTTCGTGCATCTGCTGCTCCCAAAGATTCCTTCCTCTTTGAATGAGATGGTGTAGTGAGTTCATTGCGCTCGAGCCTCGAGGCGCCTAAAATTTTCCTTTTCTTATTCTTCTTAGGTTTGAACCTGAAAGTGAGTTTTCTCGATTCGCGACCGGATAGTATTGCCCATCCCTGTTTGGTTAAATTTAACAAATGACAAATCTGCACTTGGCGGTAGTTTGTTTGATCAATTTATGAGAAAGAGCATTTCCTTGAATGCATTTGTACACTTCAATTTTCAGGGCATAGTTTTATATGCTTTTGGTAAAATTTCGATCCCCAAATTGCTGATTTTATTTTTTGGTGGATGGTAACGATTATGTTTATGCTGTTTCATATTTTGATTGCTGCATAGTAGTTTTATATGGTGTTATAGTTAAAAAATTGTTTACGGTGGGTGATTTGTAGGATACAACCATTTAAGTTAACTTATGGTGCCCAAGTCCGTACTTAGACTTTTCTTATTCTGCAGATCGGCAGATGTCTAGTAGCTCCAATGGCCATTCTCCAGCTAATGGTGCAAAAGTTCTTCCGAGAAGAGAGAAGAACAATCAGGAGGTGCCGATGCTTTGAACATCTGTCATGATTTGTTTTCACTAGAGATCACATTTTTTGAACATGTTATTTGCTGGTATTGATATGCTAGAATAAGTTGCATGATGATATTGAAAACATGGCCCAAAAACCACACAAGCAAGGGGACTCGCCGTCCACACGACGCCGGTCCACCAAGTGCCACAAACACACACCACCGACTCTGGGTCCACCGCCCCGACTTACACCACTCAGCACCAAAGCCGCAGCGTCGCACGACCCAGCGAACTCGTAGCCCCCGCTACCAAGACGAACGCCCGCAGACCACGAAAGTTGCACCAAATCTGGGACCGCCGCCCTGGCAGCAACCAGGATGAAGCTTCGCATTGCCCGAAGTCGAACCAGCCGAGTCGACGAACTCGCTGTCTGCACAACACTAGGACGCCACCCGAACCACACTGGGCCACAGCCGGATCATTGCGTGGGATCTCGAGGCTCCCGCCTCGACGAACCACCACCATCCGGGGCCGCTGCCCTGGCATCCGTCTCACCTGATAGCAGACCAACCGCCACCGTCTGCCACGAACCAGCTGCACCGTGAGGGTTAAAAACCTCCAAGACGACTTCTCCAGCAAGGTAGCGACGTTTCCGTCGCCGTCGTCTGCCCCCGATGGAGCTTAGGCTTTCACCCGGAGGTCTTAGGACCAATCACGTCGGTCGGGATCGAGGACTCCACAACAACGCCAGCTAGAAGGAGAATGACACCTGGAAGCGCCGCCGTCGTTGGCACTGACCAAGTCGATGCAAGCTTTCACCCGGTGCTCTAACGGACCGCGAAGCAAAAGGAGCGACAAGGCGGGTAAGCGAGGACATGCTGCCGACCGCCGAGCTCCACAACACCTCCACCGCGTCGCCTTCATCGACGCAACCACCGGGCTTCATCGCACCTCACTGTCCCTGCATGCGCACCCATCAACGCCGCAGCCTCCGTCGACGTCCGGCCTTGCCTAGGCCCAGATCTGGCTCGCCCAGGCCGACCGCGCACCCGCTGTCCTCCGCAGCCGCCTGAGGTTGGGCGCGCGCCGCCGCGCCATGACCCTTTGTTCTCTCCTATTTAATTCTGCGATCACACTGTCGTTCTTGTCTTAGTAAATATCCTGACCATCTCATGATGCACATTGAAGATTTTCTATCACATTGTCATTTTAATATGTTTCTCGAGGTCTGATGGAAAATGTATTTAAGCATTTCACATGGCAGCATAATGATATTATATGTTTTATTGAATTTGGAACATTCTCAAAGTAAAAAAAATCCTTTTTTGCCTTCACTTTGCGGGATGTCTTCCACAACTTTTCGGAATGGAGGCGCTGTTTGATCTGGTTTAACCCTTCACTGAAATCATAGTTTTGTTAATGCAGAAATTACAGCTCGACAAAAATGCAGCTTCTAGGGCCTGTCAGAAAGACAGGCAATATATTGAGAAATTGGAGACTGAACTGAGTAATTGCTATCAGGAAATTGGTATGCTCTAGGAATTATTCTTTTCTTGTTGGTCTGACTGACGCAAACCTTGTAACTTAAGCAGTCTTTGCTGATCGGAAATGCAGACTATTTGCAGGATCAGTTAAATATCAGGAATGCTGAAGCAAACATCATGGGGGAGCATATTCATGGCCTAGAACTGAAGCTAAATGAACTTGAGAAATTCCCTGAAAGAGTGAGAGCTATGGACAATGATCTAATGCGGTCTGATTCTCAGTGCTGGCTTCTGATGGAAGAAGTTCAATGTAAAGAAGAGGAGCTGCAAAAGGCAGCCTTACAAATAGAGAAGCTTGAAAGTGTAACTTTAGATTCACAATGTGAAATTGAGAGTTTAAAACTTGATTTGACTACACTTGAGCAAAGATTATTTGATGCGGAGAGCTTTGGCCGGCATGCTGCTGAGTACAAAACTAGAATAGAGAAGCAATTGAGAGAATATGATCTCCAGATGCAAGAGGCACAGAAGACTATTGATCACCTTGAAGGTGAGAATACACAACTGAAAAAAGAGTCCTTACCTAGAAGGGCTCCTAAACAATCCTCTTCTACTACTGCGGAGCAACTTGAAAAAACATTGGAGAATGATGGTCATGCAAACTATGAAAGGGATCAAAAAGTTCTTGACAAGATTGGGAAGCAAAATGATGAACCTGAACTTCTAATTGAGCAACTTAAGGTCAGAGTTCGTTTACCACATCTGCTTCAGCATTTTGGTACTGTACTACCAAACAAGTTCGAAAATAATTATTTTAAACATATTGCTATTGCTTACGCCACTAGTTGGGTAAATTCAAGATCTAAATGTTTTGTTGATTCTGAAATTCTGTTGAATATAACTTTCCCATTATGAGTGAAATTTAAGTGTTGCCCTACTTGTTAGGTAGAACTTCGAGAACAAAAACTGAGAGCAAAGGAGGACGCAGAAGATCTCACTCAAGAAATGGCTGAACTAAGGTACCAGATAACTGGCATGCTTGAGGAAGAATACAAGCGTCGGTCTTGCATTGAGCAAGCCGCTATTCAACAAATTCAGCAGCTGGAGGTTCAGGTAGTGAAACAGACTTCTTTTTTCCAAACTGTAACTGTTCCAACAAAATATAGCTGAAGTTGTTGCTCCATGAGACCATTACTTAAGTTTTGAATCTAGTTGCATGATTACAAATGAAACAGACATACCACATGGCATATGTGGTGAGCAACCTAAACAAAATAACAAACGAAACAGACACAATGTCTTAGTTTTTTTATATATCTTTAATTCTTGCAATTTATATTTTTTGCTTTCTGATATTCAAAACCAGGTCTCCAAAGAGCAAAGAAAATTGAGCGGAGCACTAAGGCAACTGCAGCAATCACATGAAGTAGCCGATAAGCAAGCTACGGAGATTAAGAAACTGAAGAATACTTTAGGGGTATGTGCATGTAGGTCATAGCATATCACCCATTATGAATTACCCTTCAGAGTATTATCCTATTCGAGATTTGTCCTTTCATGGTACTGATACACTGCACACATGATTTCATTATAGAGGTTGAACTCTGCAGTGAACCTCCGGAGCGTCTGCGGGTCTTGCTCTTGCGGGTTGTGTCCGATGTTGCTAGAATTGTCTAGTTGCTCGATTGAAGAGCCACTCGATTTGAGACCTTCCAACGCTAGCAACATCGATGAAACGTCGGCAAACCAAGCGCTGCTAGAGTGGCGTCCTGACGGATCTTCTGAAGGTGACACGGTATAGAATGTAGGATGGTAGACGCATATGCACGCATATGCACTCGTGTGTGCAGGTGTTGTATAGGATTCTTTGTGCTACTGTTGTATGTAAATGCATATGCATTTGTAACCTTAGTGATTTTTTTTTTTAAATTTCCCGATTAGTTCTCCAGCTTCAGTTTGGAGTTAAGCTCCAATAATAGTGCCAATGTAACTTGTAACACTGTCTATCATGTCAAATTCAACCTCACAAGGATATTTACTTATATTAGCTGACACAGATTCGCAAATGAGGATGCTGTACGTGGCATGAGTTTGTTGTGTACATGTGTCTTGTATCTGCATGGGAGTTATTTTGTGCAATAAGAGCAGACTATTTGCAGAATCCTAAATAAATTGCTCTTTATCCAGACTAATTTGTTGGGTTTCCTTTCCAATGCGAAATTGGAAAGGAAAACGCTGTGAATCACCCGGGGGAACGTTTCGTTCCGTCCCCCGGGTCCGTGTCCGTTCGATGCGTGCGATGTGGGCGGTTGGATTAGGACGCACGACCCCGCCGGTTTCGCTTAGATTAGGACAGCGCCCCGTTTTGCTCCTTCGGTGGTTTCCATTTCTGCCCTTGCCGTTACGTTTCTCTCGCGCGAGGTGAGCGACGTAGGCGAGGTGAGCGACGCGGGCGGCGACGGTAGGATTCGCGGGCGGCGACGAGAGGCGACGCCGTCGACGCGGTCGCCCTCTTCCTCCTCCTCCTCTCCGGCTATCCCCTGAGGTATCTCCTATTCCTTTCGCCTCCGTCCTCCTCTTCGGCTCGGCCTCCCTCTATCATCACCGGCGTCATATCGGAGTTTAGTAGCAGTCACGGCGGAGCGGTCGCGTGTCCTTGCGCATTACGGCGCCCCCTTGACCGCCCCCTACCCTGCTCTCAGGCGCCCCCCCGACGTGGCCAATTTCCGCTTATTCTGCATCAACGCCGGTAGCTAGGGTTTCGCCGCCGATTCGAGCGGCGTCGCTGTTGCAGGTTTGCGAGGTCTCCGGCGCTCCCCTGCCGCGTGAAATTGATGTCTCAGGCGACCCCCCTGTACTGTTGCTCCATGGTTTTGGTTTGTGAGCAGAAATTGCTCCCAATTTTGCTTCAATAGCTTAGTCTGCAACTTCTTGAGGAGCAATTGTTTGGATAAAATTTGCTCCACTGTTCTGCACTTTCCATATGCTTATTTCCTGTGTTGTGCACAATTGTTAGTTGTATATTTGAGCAAATTGCAAATTATTTTAGCAGTTTTTAGACCTTTTTAGCATTTTTTTAGTTGCTCAACCACATTCGACACCCCCGTGTTCACACATCCGTGTTTTGTAGCAATTTCCTGTTCTTTTTAAGTTCGAACCGTACGTACGCAAGTAGTTGTATTTTTCTGAACTTCATCTATTCTTTTTTGCAGTTTGTTTGGTGATCGTACTTGGCCTCCTAGTGTATTTGCTTTCAGTTTCTAATCAGCAGCTCAAATGGAGGTTTGTTCTATTACTGCATTTGTGTTGCTTCTGTTGTACATATTGTGTGCTACTTTTGTTTCCTTTTTTTGTTCACAGATTTGATCTTTTTTTTTGCTGATCAGGGGCAGTATTGGGTCAGCAAGGACCGGTTCGCTGCCAAGCGTCTGCTCAAGTGCGCAAATGATCTCTCGCCGCGAAAGCGAGAAATTATTGAGCAGCATAGCGCTTTTTCCTCCCTTCTAAATATCTCTCCTTTCAATGTCCCCAATGAGCTGATTGATTTCGTTGCTGTGAACACCGTTGTTGAGCTTCGTGAGTTTCATCTTGGATCTAAACGGATTGTTTTCACAAGGGATATTATAAAGAAGGTGTTTGGTCTACGCTCAGGATCAAAACCTGTTGAGTTGCTCACAAAGAGTGTTCATTCCGACATCAGAGAGGCTTACAAAGGCTCGTTGGGGAGGCTCCCCATAGAGAATGCAGCGAAGATGCTGAAGGAGCTTGACGATGGTGAAGAGGATTCCATTATCAGGACATGTGACCTCTTATGCTTTGCCACCGTTCTGAACCCATCCACGAACAACATGATGTGCCTAGAGTACATAGGGTCCATGAGTGACCCAAAGAGGACGCACGAGTATGATTGGGAGGAGCACATCCTAGAGCTTCTGATGTATTACATTGAAAAAATTCAGAAGAAGAAGGAGCAACCTCTCGAGCTCGATGGCGTTGCCGTTCGTAAGGGCAAGCAGAAGGTTGATACCGAGGAAGCTCCTGGTCCTTCGAAGAAGAAGACGAAGGTGAAGAACATGTTTGAATTCTGGATGTCTGGCCCTTTGCCTGTTCTTGCTGTAAGTTTTTTACTTTTACTTTACATATTGCTACTTTACTTAATTTTGTTTGCTCCGTTAGTTTTAATTTATTGTTCCCTTAGTTATTTTCTGTTGCTTCATTTTTGTTTTGTTTCTGTTATTTTTGTTATAGGTTTAAGGTTTTTACATTTTTCTGTATAGCTTTGCTACTTTTCTTATTTTTGTTTGCTCCAATAGATTTAACTTTTTGTTGCTTTAGTTTTTTTTTGTTGCTCCACAGTTTAGTTTTTGTGTGTACTAGTTTATGTTTCTTATGTTCTAGCTGTAAGTTATTTGCTACTTTACATAGTTTTTGTTGCTCTTTTAGTTTTATATTTTTGTTTCTTTAGTTATGTTCTGTTGCTCCAAATGTTTTATTTTTTCGCGCGAATTCTTGTTTCTGTTTTTTAGTTGCACTTTTTTTACAGCTGAAGGTTGATTATTTTTGTGTGTTTTGTTTTCCATATGCAGCTGGTTTACATGGACCACTTGCTAATCCCGAAGAACGAGCACTTCATAAACAATGGGATTCCTAGGGTTTGCTTCGTGACAAGTGAAGATTTCAGTTTCATTGTCAAGATCGACCGCGACAACAAAATATTGCTGAACAAGACCGTCTTTGGGAGGCGCCCTGTAAGTAGACTCACATTTGTTGTTTTCTTTTTTTGCTCCTTCGTTGTTTGCGTTCCGCTGCCACGTAACAATTTTGTTTTGTTTGGATCTCAAAGATGATTTGTTCTTTTGTTGTGCAGTTCCTCCCGTTATCCAGAACAGTGTATGCGCCTCCCTTGGACAGTTCATTGCCCGAAGATATTGATGTTAATCCGTCCGCATCTCTTAACGCTTGTTTTCCCGACCTTCGAGCAAGTTGAGGTTTGTATAGTTTTCCATGTGTTGTTTTTTGCAGGTCATTTTGTTTGTTTCATATAGCATTTTTTACTTCTTCATGTGTATCAAGGTGTATTTTCCCCACAATTTGCTACTTTACTTATTTCCCTTTGCTCCATTAGTGTTTAAGCAATGCTTTTGTAGTTATTTTATTTTGTTCCATTGTTTTATATTGTGCGTACTTTTTTCTGTTTTTTAGTTGTTTTTACATGTCTGCTACTATAGTTTTTTTACTTTGCACCATTAGTTATTTTTGTTTTGTTCTATCAATGTAGTTGCTCAGTTTTGCTGTTTTTTTGCTTCTTTTTTGAATGTAATCCATGTTTCTTCTCCATCACAGGTACCATCTCGTTACAAGAGCATATACGACAAGCACAGGGTTAGCTTCGCTTCAAACGTTGATGCTACTCTCAAGAGTCTCGCTGCGGGCTTAAAATCAATGCAGTCCAAGCAATTGGCTTTGCTTTTCAATGATGTTGAAACTGTCATGAAGGAAGACGATGGCCCTAGTGTTGTCTTTCCAGCTGCTGGGGTAGGTCTTGACGGGCAGGGCAATGTGGATGGCGACAAGGCTGATTCTGAGTCCGATGATCCCGATGTTGATGATGATCTTGTTGCTGTGGATCCTACGGACTGTGATTCTAATGTTTGTGGAGAAGGCAATGCAAGGGCGGCAGCCAATGAGCAAACCAATGCTACGGAGCGCAATGATGTGCCGCAACCAGCAGTTGTTGTAGGGACCTCTCAGACGGACGCTGATGGCGAGGAGCAGGATGCTGTTAGTAGTCCGATTAGAGGTGCTGTTGGTAGCCCGGTTCTAGCTGATGTTGGTTGTCCAGTTGTAGTTGCTGCTGTTGGCAGTCCAGACAAAGTGGCTGCTGCTGGTAGCCCAGCCATCCCTGCTGCTGTGATTCCACCCATGCCCACTGCCATTAGCCCACCTAGAGTTGCTGCGGATCCTATGCCGGCTTCTCCCTCACCTCGGCGCAACATACCAGCAGGCTACTGGGATGACTGTCCGAAATTCAATGTGTGGAGCCAAGACAATGAATCCTCCCAAGCCGCTGACCAGACCGATTGTGGAAAAGGTCGTTGATGTTGCTGCTCCGATAGGTGGAGACAAGGTTGCTCCATCGTGTATGTTCTCCTTCCCCTTTTTCCCTATTTTGTTACATTTTTGCATTTTTCATCTTTGGTTTTTGTGTGCACTGCCCGCCAAAACAAGCCTTTTCAAAGTTTTTCTTTTCTGATTCACCTTTTGTTGTTGTGTAGCTTCCAAAGCTTGCCTTGGCGCCGCCATACCGGAAAATTTGGAGGAGATTCCGAAAGCTGCAACACCGGATCATGGCGACAATACAGGTTTGCCTCGCTGTTCTTTTCTGCTGGTTTTCTTTTAAAAAAATTATTGTCTTAGTGTTATAGTTTTGCTTCATTAGTTAATTTTATTTGCTACTTTAGGTATTTCTGTTTGCTTCTTTAGTTAATTCTGCTTGCTACTTTATCTCAGTCTGTTTGCTCCTTTAGATACTTATGGTTGCTACCTTAACCACTTGCTTTCTTTTTGTTGGTTTTCCTAGACATTGGGGGCAGCTCAGGTGCTGAAGAGAAGAAGGATGCCAGCACTGGCATGGTTACTTTTCAAAGGAGGACTAGGCGCAAAAGGGCTATGAAAGATGATGTCAAGGCTCCGGTGGCGAAAAAGATGAAGAAGACATCTGTAGATACCGTTGCACTGTACGACAAGTTTGTGCGCCATCCGCGCCATCTCAAGCCTTCAATCAAGGGGAAAGATGACCCGTGAGTCTATTTCTTTCTGGCATTTTTTAGCACAGTTTTTGTAATTACGTGACATTCTTTGTTTTGCTACTAGCTACTCCTTTTTTTTGCTTTTTACTTTTGGTCATTTGTAGCAAAATGGGACACGACTGATTAGGTTTTATTGTTTTTCTTTTTACAGTCCTCCTTTCATTGCGATTGGGGGCTCTCACTGTGACTACAGGAGTTTCCACAATTCACTAGGACCGAGGAAGTATCTAGACACTCAGGTTATGTGTGTTTGGTCTGAGAGCTTCAACAAGGATGCCAAAAGAGAAGAGGATGGCTGCTCAACCGCTTTGAAAAGATATGTTTTCAATTGCTACTCAACGGTTAGTTCTTTGTCCTTAGACCTTTTTAGATGCATGCCTCAGTTTTGTCCTAAGATGTAATTCAATTTTTGCTCCTTTTCTGTTTTGTCATGAGTAGCAAAAGCTCATAGTTGACCCAAAGAAGTTCAACCCTGCTGCACTTGCGAGAGAGTTCAAAACGCAAAACGTGAAGTTCAAGATCATGAAGAAAGACCTTGTGAGCTATGCTTTCCCTGTTTCTACATTTTTGCTTTTCGCTACGTTGTAATTTCATTGGTATTTCTTTTCATGAACCAGTTTTTTTGTGGACAATTGTATAACTTTCTGTTTTTTGGACAGAATTGCTCCCATTCCTAGTTTTTTATGCTCTTTTAGAAGTTTTTGCTTGCTTCAATAGTTTTAAATAATTGCTACATTCAGATATCCAGTGATTGTACATTTTCTAATTTGGTTTTCTTTTTGTTCCGCTTGCATTTCTAGCTTTACTTCCCTGTGGTGAAAAGCAATCACTGGATGGTTTGCACTGTCAATTTGATCCACGACCAGTTCCACGTGTTTGACTCCCTGAGCAACAAGGACAAGAGCTTTCTCGAGGAAGCAGCAAACAACCTGGTTTGTTGTTACAACTGTCTACAAGTATTACATTTTTGTTGTCTTGTTTGCCTATCACACTAATGTCTAATTTTTTTGCTATTTTCCAGTTCATTAACTTTGCTGCACTTTGCAAAGCTTCTGGAGTGTCGAACCACATAGACATCGACCGCTACACACTTTCCACACCCCCACACCCACAACAGAAGACTCTGTAAGATTTGTTTCTCCTTTTTTGATGCAGTTGTACCAGTTTCTGTTTTGGGGACAGAATTGCTCCCATACCTAAGTTTATATGCTCTTTTAGAAGTTTATGGTTGCTACAATAGGTTGAACAAATTGCTACCTTCATGTTACCATTCATTTGCACATTGCTTTTCGAGTTTGCTACTAACTATGATCATTTGTTTTCTTTTCTCTTTTCTGTACAGCTTTGATTGTGGCTTCTTCACAATGCTCTTCATTGAGCACTTTGATGCTAAAACCATGTTGCCTTTCAACAAGGAGGATATTCTGTCATATCGCATGGCTGTCGCAGCAAAGCTCATCGAGGAAAGAGAGAACAAAGACAACATTGTCGACATCATGGAGGCTGCCTTGGAGGCCCCGAGGGGGGTGTAGAGATTTGTAGTTTCTGTAGTCTAGAGTGACAATCACCACTTGTACATTCGCCTTTGCCTCAATTAGTTTCGTCGTAGCCTTGGATGGATGAAAGAACCTTTCTATTTGTGTTACCGTATTGTTTATCCGCGGTGGTATCTACTGATCCACGGTTTGTGTCAGTTTGTGGAACAAATTTATGTGGCTATCAATGACAAAGAGTTGACGGTGTACCTTTTTAACCATGTGAATTAATGTATTTTTCTCACCTGCTTGGTTTTTATCCACTAGTTCACATCAAATGAAATCTTTTGTAATTTCCTGGCACCCTTTTATGTGTGTTTTTTGTTTTTCCTGGAGTTGACCAAGTTTTTGCTTCAATAGTTGTATAGCTTTGCTTCAATAGGTATTTTCCAATGCTACAATAGTGAAATCTGGTTGCTACAGAACACCTTTCTATTTGTACCATACAGAGATTTTCTGAAACCCCTGGACAGGAACAGGTTTTTGCTCTCGCAGAGTAATCCATTTGCTTCAATAACATATTTTCAATGCTTCAATTGCAATAAAAAGTTGCTACCATCATTTTTTACACAAACAAAAGGTAATAATTTTATTTTTTTGGCTCCAATGCTGACCACATTTTTACATTTGCTCCAACGCAAGAATATAAGATATCCACAGAATAATTATTTGCTCCAATGCAAGGTAACTATGTTCTAAATCGTTCCATACCAATAGCACCAATGCCATGTACAAGTAATATCTCCACCCTAACAACTTAATCGTAGCAACATGTTTACAAAAACATCATGACAAAACAGCTACAGCCTTAGCTCAGCCCCTGCAGCAATTCTTTCATCCTCCACTTGTTTTGCAACACAATCTTTCACCGCATGTCCCTCCTCATGACACCATGCACACTTCATTGCTCTTTTCTTCCTAGGTTGCTTGGGCTTCTTCACCGGTGTCTTGTTTGTCGCTTTGGCATCGTTAGCTTGCTTGCGCCTCTTCAAAGTTTCTTCATCGCGTAGCTCAACCAAAGTCTTCCGCCTCTGTTCTTTCATCGTGGGACGTCCTTTAGGTTTTACCCGTTTAGGATTTTTCAGAGTTTGCTCGCCGGTAGCAAATTGCCCGCAGTCACCAACCATTGTTGTTGGTTCATCTTGTGGTGGTCCATTTTGTTGCTCTTCATCCAATCCTGCATCCTCTTCTTGACCTCCTTCAACAACATTCCTTTTTGCTCTCAAGATTGCAGCAACCTTTTTGCTAGCCTCACCCACCATTCCTGAAACAGCCACATAAGCTTCATCCACAAAACAAGCAGCAGAGGCAAGCTGATTCATTTTCCTGCATAACGCGTTGTATTTCAGTGTATTGGTTGGTGGGACACCAAATCTGAGCCCGTTGTCCCCAGGATCAGGTGCTGGTGTTGTTGCTACCGAGGACCATCTGTAGAGCAAGTACCTTTCTGGGATTTTCTGGACATTTAGGTGGACCATGACCCTGATGATGTGTGGACATATCAGTCCACACATTTCAAACCCGTTGCAGCCGCATGAGTATAGTCCCTCCTCAAAGTCAACTTGAACCCGGTATGTTCTCACATCTAGCCCAGGGTTTGTAACTAGATCAAAACAAAAGCCATCTACCTCTGCCCGTAGTGGATAGAACTTTGTTGATGCAGCAACATGCTTCTGGTACCTTTCAAAGATTTCTGCTGTGTAGAATTCCTGTCCTTGCTTCTCAATCGCATAACTGCAAAACAAGTTTTTTGCACCATTAGTTTAATTTTAATGCTACAATAGTATGTTTTGGTTGCTACTTTAACTGTTCTGGAATGCTACACACACACAGCAGGCAGAGACATTTTTTTGCACTAGTTGCTACACACTACCTTTACTTTTTTTTTGTTTTTTTTTGGTGTGCTACAATGGGTGCTGTTTTCATTTATAGAAATGCTACTTTGCTTTGCTTACCTTCCCCAAAGCGATCTTCTCGTTGTCTCCATTGCAAACCCGGCGTTATCCTCCCGGTCAAGCATCAATGTTTGGCAAAGCTCATATTGTTGCACAAAATTGTACACCGAGTCCCCTGGCCGTATCAGCGTTTTGAAGTATGAATTCAGTCCTTCAGACCTTCCAGTAGTGCTCGTGAATGGGAAGAATCTTTTCCTGAAATAAACAGGGGCCCATGTTGTTCTAGTCTTCCACATGTTTTGCAGATGAGTGTTTTCAGACATGCCAAACTCTGCCACCATATGCTCCCAACAGTCCTCAAATTGCTTCACTGTGTCCGTTCCATATATGCACCCATAGAAAGCATCACTGAAAGGATTACCTTCCGCCAAGTTTGGTCCCAACTTCTTCCTCGCAAGATGCAGGACATGGTAGAGACAGCACCTATGTACCGATTGCGGGAAAACCTGACGTATTGCCTCAGCCATTGCTTGATCTTGATCTGTCATTATGTTATCGGGGTGGACACCATCCATTGCAAGCATCCATTGCTCGAACACCCACTTGAAGGTTTCTATCTTCTCATCTGCTAACAGAGCACAGCCTAGCACAATCGTGTGTGAGTGGTTATTTATTCCGACTATGGGAGCAAAAGGCATATTGTATCTATTCGTACAGAAAGTTGTGTCAAAAAAGACACAATCCTTGTACTTATGATACAATGACCTTGTTCGACCATCCACCCAGAATAAGGCCCTCACAGCACCATCCTTGTCAACCTGCGTAGCAAGCAGAATTAAGTAAAGTAGCAAGCAGAAATACCTAAAGTAGCAAACAAAACTAAGTAAAGTAGCAATCAGAAATGAGTAAAGAAGCAAAACCTGCGTAGCATAAAAAAAGTTGCTGTTCTCAGCTTGCCTTTGCTTGAAATAATCCAATGTCAGCTCCATGTCTCTTAATGTTACCTCATTGCGCAGCATTGTGCGGATGTTTGAAACATCCCTCTTAACATATCCCAAGCATCTTGGGTCTCCACCGTGCACACTGCCCAGAGCCCCCATCAGTTGCGCTGTGGTTATGTTTTGGTTATGCAAAGTTTGTATGAACTGATAGTCCTCTTCCGGCACCTTCCTGTGTGAGCGGTAGAACCTGCGCCTCCCCACTTGCTTCACCAAGGCGTGTGTGTGATCTGCTCGGAAAACCGTCACTGTCCAAGCTCCATTGTGCACGCCAACGACCATGTGGGCTTTACAATCATGGCGAATGACCTTCATTCGCTGCCGTGTGTCCGACATTTCAACTTGCTCCGAGGCTTGCTTGCTTCTAGACTTTTGCGCGCTGTGAATGCTCATGTCATTTTCTTCTTCAATTGGCAATTTGCTACCAGCATTGCTTCCATGCTTCTTCTTCTCGGACGGAGGTCTACCTGTGTGCACGCACTCAAACACCCTGCTCAGAATAGTGTCCGGAGGAGCATTTCTCGCTTGGCTGTACTTCGTGTTTCCAATGCGGGTGCCAAATCCCAACTTCATTGCGTAGTCATTGTAGACCTTTTGTGCTTCCTCGATATCATCAAAGATCATCCCAACATATGGCTCCACTGGTTGTGATGTTATTTCCTCGCCAGCTTCCTCAACAGCATTTGAAACAGAACCACTATTCGCGCTACGAGGCCCATCAACGAAACCATTCGGAGTACTGTCCCGACAATCATAGTGGTTCTGATCCTCTCCTCCAGGGGTGGCGTTAAGGTCAAATCCTTCCAATATTGAGTCCGCAACAAATCCCTGAATCAAAAAACAACAAAATATGAGTTTTCTTGCCGATGCTACAGAACACACATTTTCTTGTTTGAGTTTTGGAGCAAAACACCATGCCAATAAGTAGCAAGTTTTAGCAAAAATATGTGCATCAATCTAAGCTTGCTACATATAATGCTACAATGAACCAAACACTCAAGTTGATCTAAAACAATGGTAGCATACTTTTCTGTACAAACATCATATAAAACAGAGCATTTTTTCTTGTACAAGCAAACCATCCCAAAAAAACACACCAAGTGGAGCAATTCATAGCAACAGCAATCACACCAAGACTGATACTCATAACAAGTTGTAGTAGCATTTTTTTTCAGGAGCAAATTCAAGTATTAATTGGAGCAAATTTGTGAGCAATTCATAGCAACAACACAGTTTGCTTCCAATGATCAATTTCCAGCAACAATTTTAGAAGGTTTTGCTCCCAATGATCAAACAACTTGCAGGAGGAACTTATTGCAGGAGCATCCATCACAAAATTGGGGAGCAATTTTTTTGTAGGAACAAAAATTTTGAGCAAAAAAAACTCACAGATCGTGGTGGTTCCTCATTGTCCGGATCTTCATTGAAGAAGGATGGAGGATTTCGGACCCCTTCACTCGGGCGCGGAGCAAACCATACTCCCAGGCCGCCGTCGTACAAGCTGGTACTGCGCCTCCTTCGCCGGCTCGCCGGAATCGCTCCCGAGCTCGAAGCTGCCGTCGATGGTGGGGGAACGCTGTGAGGTTGGACAGGAGGTGGGTAGAGCACGTGGTTGCGGACGTGGTGGGCCATCGCGTCTGTTTCGCGGCGCGCCGCCGCGTCGACTGCCGCCGGGCGCCCGCGTCGATCTCCTACCGCGCCGCCCCCGGAGTTCACGGGAACCTGCCCCGATCCGCGTCCTGTCGGGTTTTGCTCCAATTGCGCGCCTTTTTGCTCATCGAAGCAAAAGCGGGGGCTCGTTTCCTTGGGAGGCCATCGTGCGGCCCACGTCCGCCCGATCGGACGGCTGGCGACCCGGGGGATCGGGATGTTTTATCCCCCGGGGGACGCTCAGCGCGTTCCAATTGGAAATATATGATCAGGAACATACTATATACAGGCACTCTAGCAGGTTTGCTTAACAACCAAGTAAGCGCGAAACTCCAACCTTTCAATAACTGATTATCATTAATTAGAGGATGACGACGAACATGACGTAAGGCAAGAACCATGCCATCTGCAAACTGTCCAAAAGGAACGGACATCTCCTTCGCCTCCAGTTGTGCCGTCCAAGAAGCAGGAGGCGGCCGGCAACCGCACCCTCGTCGCATCCCTCCTCTCAGGTTCGATCGATTCTCTCTGAACTCTTTCCCTCCAGGATTTCTTCTTCTTGCTGGATTTTTTTCCCCTGTGACTCGTGGTGATCTCTTTGACCCCGGCCGTTTCTTCAGAATTTCCTTCCACGTTCCGTTTTAAAGCTTGCTGCGGAATTGAAACGGGACCAGGCGATACGGGATCTTAGACTACGATTAGCAATACAGTCATGAGTCGCGACTAATCTTGAAATTCGGGTGTCTGAACTGAAGGTATGGTGGATTTTAGTTTTCTTTTTGCAGGGACGTTGCAGTGCAATCGTGCCTGTTTCCGTGTATTCTTCTTCGGTGGAGCTAGCGGGTAGTGTTGGCGTGTTGCTTACGGTCTTTTACTTTCCGTCTCCAGAAGCTTATTTGCTTGAACGGTTTCAGTGTTACGTATGGCCCATTCTCACCCGATGGCGCATTGGCTTAGGTAGTGGTGCAACCTTGCGTGTCATGGCCTCATGGGGACTTCTTGACCTTGGTGTCTTTATGTTTTGAAGAGCACCAATTTTTTCGCTAAGGATGCTGGCCAAAGCTGTGTGCATTGGTGTTGGCTAGGTGTGTTCTAGTACTTTCTTTTTGAGGGTTAAGGCAGGCGCTTTGCCATTCGATTGGATAGAAAGCAATTTCCTTTGCAGGAAGGCCTCAAAAGAGGCTAGAAAAAAGGAAAATAAAAAACCCAAAGGAGCGACCATAAAGAAGAGGAGGGGTCTACAATGTTCGGTCTCCGGGGTCATCCGAGAGTGTTCTAGTACTTACAAATTTCACATTTTGCCCACATTTTGCATCGATTCAATGTAGGCCACAATTGGTTTTGGTTTAGATACATTTCAGATATATATAGATCGACCCACATCCAGTATTATTTTGAGCAATCATTTTTTTTCCTTTTGAAATTTTCCTGAAAATGTGATTTTTCACATGATTTCATAGACTTAAAATTTCCAGTATATTTTCTGTTCCATAGATTTCGGTCGTTGATGTTCCTTAGTTTCCGTTTTTCAGATTTCTAGTGCCCCCATTTTGAACTATATGTAGGAGAACAAATCTAGAACTAGATGCAGACTTCACCACTTTTATCTCCAGTAAATACAGTCCTGATTTCCTCACTTTCTTCAGTCATCTTTACATCGTAACTAATTTAACTTGTATAGCTACCAGAAGAAAAGATGCCCGTGTCAAGTGTCCCAAAGCAATCGTCTTCCAAACCAAATCCATTCGATTCAGACTCAGACTCTGAACTTACCTCGAGACCTGCAAAAGCGTCATCTTCCTATTCAGTCGAATCTGGCGCCAAGAGCCGATACAAGAACGGCCTCCATGATTCAGGCGGATTGGAGAACAAATCCGTGCAAGAACTGGAGAGCCATGCTGCGTACAAGGCCGAGGAGACTACTCGGAAAGTGAATGACTGTCTTCGGCTTGCTGAAAACATCAAGGAGGATGTTACCAACACTCTGATCACCTTGCATAGGCAGGGTGAACAGATCAACAGAACCCATGAAACTGCTGCAAACATTGATCAGGACCTCAGCAGGGTAAGCTCCAAGCCGGTAGTTTCTTTTGTTCTTACTTGTGTTTGAACTCCTGGTTTTCCTTCTCAGAGCGAGACACTTCTAGGAAGCCTTGGAGGGTTCTTCTCAAAATCCTGGAAGCCAAAGAAAACTAGGCAAATAAAGGGACCAGCATTTATAACAAGAGGTTTGCATTTTCAGTGGGCTCAAACCCTGTTGACTTTGAGCTTTTTCTTTTCGCTGACGTTTTTACTAAATAAAATGAATAGACGATTCCTTCAAAATAAGGGCTAACCACTTGGAGCAGAGAGAAAAGTTAGGATTGTCTTCAAGCTCTAGAGGGAATCTGAATCCTCAAAAATATCCTGATCCTGCTAACGCCATGGAGAAAGTTCAGGTTTGTATTTACATTGGGATCGATGCAGCATAAGTTTTGGCCCTAATGAGTAACCAGGAACAATTTTGTTTGGCAGGTGGAGAAAGATAAGCAAGACAATGCCCTTTCTGATCTTAGCGATGTCCTGGGGCAGCTCAAGGGCATGGCTCTCGACATGGGCTCAGAAATTGATAGGTATGTGCTTCATCGAATTCAGTTCACCACAACTTATTTCATTGGCAAACAGGGGAGAAAATTCAGCCTGTAGAATATCGCACTCAAGCTAAAAAGTACCATTAATGAAATAATATACTACCCTATTAGCCGACCATGAATTGGACATTCCATTGTACAGTTCTTTCCTTGTTTGCTTATCAAAGGATTTATAACCGTTGCCTTTTAAGAGTTTACAAGCAGAAATTGCTCATGAGAACGAAATTCGTGCTTATATAAAACAGTAAATAATGAGTGCATTTAATTGTAAGTTGTTTTTCTTAACTAACCTAAATCCAAGAATTCTAACAGTAAATTAAAGACATTTTTTTTTTCTCGTAGTATTCATGGACATGTACTCTAGAAGTGAAGTTCACTTGCGTGGCTCAACCAAAACTTCAGTCTATGCAAATTTGACTTTTTGATGAAAGCAAGCAACGTCGTGATTTTTTGACTAGATGGAAATGTCATTGCTTTTGGTTTATGCTGGTGTGCTCAAGTTTGGAATATTTTACCACTTAAAACAAAAGAAATCATTTATGAATCATACTGTCGACAAGGACAAAAAAAGAAGCAAACCTTTCACCGTAATAATGTGTTCCTGCTTTCCTTCTACTGACTAAGAAATCTCAACTTGAAGGAATCTACTCGGTGTAAATGTAGAACGTGGCAATAAAACTTGTCTTTCTTTCTTCATGTGGCTTTGCATCCTGCTGAATGGTGTTGTAATCTTACATATTGGAACCGCAGGCAAAACAAAGCAATGGATGGCCTACAAGACGATGTTGAGGAACTCAACTCCAGGGTAAAAGGAGCCAACCAGCGTGCACGCCGTTTGCTAGGGAAATAATATTGCCTTCAAAATGTGGGACTGCATTCTTGGCGTCTGAAGTTGCAGGGTCAAACAATGCTGCTTCTGGATTGCTAAGCATACTCTTATAATTTTTCTTGGGTATGAAATTTTTAAATATATCCTTACAGGTTGCAAACATTATGACATGCACAAATATAACCATCTGTTTTCTGTAATTTTTCATCAACCAAAATTAATTACTCAAACCTCGACAGCCCAATTAACATATCTGTATTTTAATAGAGATTATTCGTAAAAAGTTCGAAAACTTTGAAATTCAACTAATTATTAGGATTTTTAGCCATTGCCATAATTACTGGTGATGGCCGGGATCCTCATCTTAGTCAATTTTAAGGAAATCATGCCGAGAAAGGGTAGTTAGTTTAAGAATTCCCTACTGAATGGAAAGATGCCACTGCACCCCAGTGCGATATCTGCTTTTTTGATTACCTCACCTTTATCAACCGGTGGAGAAGCGTCATGGATGAGGTAGTAAGGATGATTTCTTGGTCAACCGGCGAGTTTTGGCTGGATCGAGTAGAATTTCTTGGCCATGTCATTAGCAAAGAAGGACTGTCCATAATTCCTAACAAAGTGGAGGTAGTGAGTGAGTGGAAGGCACCGATGAATGTAATTGTTGTTAGAGGATTTCTTAGAAGGGTTAGATATTATCGGAAATTCATCGAAGGATTCTCCAAAATAGCATGGCCAATGACAAAGTTAATTAGAAAAGATCGCCCGTTTGTATGGACGGAGGAGTGTGAACGTAGTTTTCATTAGTTAAAAGATAATTTGACAAGTGCCCAACTCACTATAACAGGAGGGGATGCGGCCAGGGCACAACCCCAAGACCCAAGGAGCACCAACCCCTCCCCCCATTGTTGCACCACCACACCACCTCTCGACGTTGTCCCGCTGCCCCGATGCTTCGTCTACGGCACGGGAGCTTTGCCGGATTTCTACCATGGCTTGACCTAATTCTCGCTGGTGATCTCGGAGAGCCCCGGATCTTCATAGACAGTGTCCCCGCATCATCAATGGTGCTTGATCATGTTACGACACCGTGTTTCCGATCATGTACGTTTGGATATCGTGGAGGTAGTTCGGTTGTGGTATTCGTTCGTGGGATAATACATCTCCTCACAATTAGACACGTCTGATTGGGGGCGGGTGGGGGGGGGGGGGGAGGGGGTCGACAATGTCTACTTTCACGTCAACCTCGTCATCAACAATCTTCTGCTAGTTAGATAGACGAGGGTACGTTCCGTTGCCTTCTGTTTTGCATTGGATCTTGGTTATGCTCTAGAATTTTTTTTGTTTTGCATAGCGCGTTCCCCGACATAAGATTCCTGAGTAAGATCAGAGATGTAGCCAATAAATTGGAACAATTAGAAGGATTATCCAAAGTCTGTAATGATTTCATGTTTAGCAACTCCGAAGATGCCAGAAGATTTTAAATCACTTAAAGACTTAGAACTGAAAGCAGACTTATCATACATCAAGCGCCCATTGGAGATTCTAGGAGAATAGTGGAAACAACTCAGAAATAGAGGAATACATTATTGTCGAATATAGTGGAAGAACCATCCAGAATAAGAAGCTACCTAGGAGGAGGATTTGAGAAAGGAATATTGTCAGCTTTTTAGGTACGGATGAGGTAAATTTTAGTAAGAATTTTTCTTCAAGTGGGAGAGGATGTCAGAACCCGTAGTTTATACTAACGTAAGGGTAAAGTTTTAGGTATGTGCATTCACCATACATGTGAAAATACATAAAATTAATAAGCTTTTTTATCAACTAAGACAAAGTGATCGAAGTTTAGCTTATATCAATGAGTTAGAGTTTGACCATTGGTCTAAGTGTGATATATTTCAAAATGACCTTTGTAGATTTAAATTTGTGATATAATTGAGTTCAAATTCAAATTTCGAAAATAAAACATGACATGAGGTCATGATGACATCATCATGTACCATTCGCTTGAATAATTAAAATTCATCTCACATATTAATTTATAGATAACACAAAGTAAATGACAATATTCAATATTTAGACAAGAATAAAATAATATCCTTATTATTTCATATCCTTTACAATTGGAATATTAAAAAATGTACAAAAAAGAAATTACAAGGAAATAAAAGAAAAGCCTAAAGCTAAATAGATCTTGATCTTGAACCTGCAAAATAAACACAAATAAAAACACTTCGATTAAGATTAAAATGTTGCCATCATCATGTGGTGTGGAATTTTCTATATAGTATCTAGCTAGATGGAAACAAGAACTTGCCTTAGTTCCCAAAAGGTTATTAGAGGGATTAATTTCCAAATTCTCCAAATATGGAATTGATCATACTAAATAAGGAACAAAGGATTATTGGATCAAATGGAACATAAGGCGACATTAGGGGGGAACAACGGACACGACAACAATTATTGATCCATATGAAACCAAGGAAACATGAGATGATCGAATTAAAACAAAGACAACCTCATTTAACTCTAAATATTATAGCTAGACAGATGAAGCAACCCACAAGATAATTTACGATCTATTGACACAAATTGGTTAATATGCCAAAATATACCACATGGACTCAAATCCAAATTGATCACTTGATTAAATTTAAGTTGATTCCTGGCTAGGACAGATTCAAGCATCTAGCAGTCCAATGAGAAGCTCTCAACCTACAATTAAATACCACAAGGACAATCCCATGTGTAATACACACTTGACAACCCAAAAATATGGAGAACATGATGTATATCCAAACCACTCGAAGACTTGCGCAAGGAGAACAATCCTACATATTGTAATGTGTAGCCTAGGGGAGGAGGACACCAAAAAGGCGAATAAAAGAATCACTAGGTTGTGTGTCGACCATAGAGCAACATCCACGACAATATATCAAGGACACAACCATACCGGCACACCAGAAAACATCACCGGTGCACAACCATAGAAAAACACCACAAATGGATAACAGTTGAAATAGCTCAGAGGAGCAGGTTGTACACAAGACACAAGTTAATGAAAAATCTGAAGATCAGATGTGCCTTTGGCGTCCATTCCACCCTCGTAGGAATTTAATCCCGATGCTCTCTTCAAAAAGGAGCTTTGTGACTTTCTCAACATCTTAGAGGTTGCTAATTCTGGATGTGGAAGGGTGATTACTTGCCTCCTAACGGGGACGACAATCAAGGGGAAAAGGTAATAAGGCGAGTTATTCCCTCGGGCCGGCATCCGGAAGAAGAATTCCCTAGGTGCAAAGACAAGAAGAGTAGCGACATAGGAAAGTTTCCCTAGATGTTTGATGGATGATCTTCGGTTTCTCAGCTCTTCCTCTCGGTTTGGATCGTTCTATGGATTTGTTGTTTTCTTTTGTTCGGGTGTTCTCACTGAGAGTTTCATTGTGTTACTCAAGTGTCAGAGGTTGTGATTGTTGTGTGTTGGGAGAGTCTGCTGGGTTGCCTAAGCGAATGTGTGGTTTTATTGTTGTGTGAGTAGTTCATTTTGGTTTGTCTGTATGGATTTTCGCCCGGTTTCCCATATTTAAATTGGAAATTCTCTTATTGTTAGTTAATATATCGGGGCAAAAATTTTGCTCCTCGTTCAAAAAGGGTAACAAGTAAGCCTTTAAAATTTTGTTCTCGTGCTGATAGCACATTTTGCACCATTGTATAATCACTAGCCACCGAACACTTATGTACCAACTACCGGCCACTAAAGGAGAGGGGGGAGGGGACTAAGCGGTGAGGCCCCCCGCATCACTCCCTTCCCAAGGTGACATGGGCGGCGGAAGGAGCACGAGCTACCACACCACCTCACTACCCCCCCCCCCCTCGACATTGTCGGTAGTGTTCGCGAGGAAAAGCTTGTGCGGAGCCGGTGGTGGTAGGTCCCACTTCTTCTCCACCTAGGCGGTAGCTTGCTTGCGGGATGGGGAACCACAACGACGAGTGTCACAACAACTCGGGTCGCCTTGACCGGTGCTGGAAGGTACAACGATGGAGGTTTGCACCGTCGAAGGATGCGATGGAGGATGCAGTAGCGGAGGCTTTCGGTGGTTGGCGTAGGAGCTGATGGTGGCGGGACGGCCTGATCTGCACCTAGCTTTGTGAAAGAGCATGGTGCCCCATGTGTGTTTTTGTTAATTAATGATAACTTATATAATAATGTTTGCATTTAGATATTCTTAAAGATTTTTCCATAGGCTTCACCTGAACTCCATGTGTTGGATTCAACGTTATATGCCATCAAGATCATTTATTATAATGGAAATATTTGATATGGTCAAGAAGAAGAATGGTCATGATAGTATTGAGAATATTGCAAGTGTGTCTTGAAGGAGGTTGTGGTGAAGATTCATGTTTATCTTCCAAGACATCATAATTACGAAGAAAGATGAGAATATACATGGTTGGTCAAGTAAAAGTGCAAAGAATGGATTCAAGCTTGATCACCGCACAAAGCTAAATGATGTACCAATTGGGATCATGTGATATCGTGGTATGGTAAGAAATTGTCCATATAGTTTCATGAACTAACTCATGATACATGTGTATGGCGTATCTTTATGGGATTAGGTATCTTCCTGTTGGCTTGCATCAAAATGGATATTTCATATAGCCCATGGAAGATAACGACGTGTGGTGATCGTCATCAAGTGTTTGATGTGGAAGTTCAAGATGAGCATCAAGAATAGTTCATATGCTTGAATCTTTCCACCCATATGGATATTATGGTCAAGTGAAGATGGACATGAGAGAATATCTCTCATATTAGTTTATGGGGTAGCGATTTACAAGTCTTCACGAAGCGAAACACAATCAAGAAAGATGGTCCAAGTTGAGGTGATCAAGATCATCATCATCTAGCTCAAGTGGATTGTACAAGACTTGATGGGGTTTTATTTCTGTCGGTATCATGATATTAGTTGGGAGACCGGGTTATAGGATAGATAACCATTCTATTGAGAGGGGCTTTCGAAGAAGTATCTTGATCGAACCTACCGTAGAGAGCTCAAAACTTTGCATCCTTGACATCATATTTATTGGTTGTTATTTGGATTTTCTGCACGAGTCGTTTGAGAGCGTGTCATGATCTTCAAGATAAGCTCAAGTTCATCAAAAATGTATTTCGTATAAAAAACTTATTGTGTTTTTTTATATTGGATGTTTTATAGGTTCGTATTTTATATAGAAGTCTAAACTTTCAGCATTTGGTTTTATCCTCCCTTGTTGGACTATGATGTTTCTCTACATGATCTTGTAGTGCTTTTCATTGCGATTCCAACAAGCTAAGAACATAAAAAACAGAGTCCAGATGCAAAATTTATGGTCGTTTTGGTATTTGATGTTCCTGATGTTTTCCACGTGGCGGTAGTACCGCTGGCACGGGCAGTAGTATGACCCCCGAGCAGTAGTACCACCAAGTTATGCCCCCAGTGCCGCTGTGGTGCTCTGGAAGGCCATTATGGAGGTAGTGGTAGCGGTAGTACCGCTGTCGGTGGAGGTAATACCCCTCCGTGGAAACTGATTTTCAGCATTTGTGTTCATGACTTTCTAGGGAGCGGTAATACCGCCTTGTACATTTTGAATCCAACAATTGGATATTTGGGTGATCTATTTAAGGGGCATTCTTCCCCAATGGTTTCCCAACCATTTGAGTAAGTTTTGACCTCCATTGTTGAACTCCACAAGTTTGCTTTCTCTCTATCCCTCTAATAATTCTTGCTCCCTTGTCGAATATGCATCTCAACAAGTCCCTCGGGTGAACCGATAGGGTTTCGATTAGTAGAACGTGTAGGCGCTGGTGACAATCGTCGGCAAACAGAGGGGCACGATTTACCCAGGTTCGAGGCCCTCGTAGAGTTAAAACCCTTACTCCTGCTTCTGTCGATCTGTATTAGCAATAGATCGGTTACAATGGGGGGGTGCTCGAGTCGAGAGTCAGATCTCAATATCAAGGCTTTGGTGGTACGATATTGCTTGGTCCCCCTCCCGGTGGTTCTCCTGGCCTTATATAGGTGGCCAGGTCTCAAACCATACCCGGGGGGATACAAACCCTAACCTTAAGACGGTTACAAGTTTCCTTTCTTGACCATCAAGGCCTTGCGGGTGGGCCTTGATTGGGCCTTCTAGAACTATCTATAGCATCTCCCTTCGGGCATAGGTCTTGGGCCTTGGACCGGGTAGCTGAAAGTACACAAAGGTCAACTAGAGGGGGGGTGAATAGGTGACCTACAAATTTTAATCCCTTTTCCAATTTTAGTGGGGGCTTTGGAAAGATAATAACTTTGTTATCTAGATGTGCAACTAAGTAGACACCCTATGTGACAAATAACGAGTAGCAATGGAAGTAAATGCAAGGCACACGATAACAACAAGTGAAAAACATGGAGACAAGGATATGTTTCCCGTAGTTCCTTCTTGAAAGAAGTACGTCTACGTTGGAGAGGTGGGGAGCCACCTAGGCGCTCCTCAATAGCACGGATGTGCACACCTTGTTCTCCTTGAGCTTCTCCGGTGAGGGAGATTCTCGTTTCCACTATGAGGTCGACTTGAAGGCGTTGACCAAACCTTTACAAGTGGTTGAGGCTACTCCACAAGTGCGATGGAGGCTCTCAACAATTCGAAGCTTCTTGCTACAAGGTGGAAGCTACAAGCACTAGGGTTTCCCTTGGATGACAAAGAAACCAAGAGATTACAAGATCCCAAGAGGTATGGTGTGGGAATACAATTTTTGGCTTGGTAGAAAGGTAGATGTAGTCCTCCTCCATGAGATCCTTGAAGGGCATCGAGTTTGGTTGGAGGAGGAGGGAGATCGGGGCGTTTTGAGCTCTTGAACAATGGAGGATAGAGAGGAATGGACGAGCTGCCTATCTAGAGGAAAAAGACAGCTATTTATAGGCTCCTCCAAATTCTGGCCGTTGTAGTGTGCCAGGGCTGGAATATTCCGGCGTTAGCACCGGAAATTTCCGGTCTATCCTGGCCGAAAATTTGAATAGTCTGGGGGCGGATTTTCGAATCTTCCGGGGGCGGAAATTTCCGCCAGACATTCCGCCCCCATCTCTGCGTGCGGGCACCAGCACCGCGCTGAAAATCGCTAAGGACCAGGGCCGGATTTTTGAATAATCCGGGGGCGGATATTTGAAACTTCCGGGCCCGAAATTTTCCGGACAATAATCCGCCCCCATCTCTGTCCGCGGGCATCTGAGAAAACTCCAATTTCTGCTAAGTACCAGAGGGCCGGATATTTGCACAGGAAATTTCCGGGGCAAATTTCTGCCCTAGCTTCTGTGCGCGGGCAGTGGGAGAATAACTTAGCCGTTTCGACGTTGCCAGAAAGGCCGGAATATTCCGGTGCTTGGGCCGGATATTCCGCCCCATAAGCACAGGAATTTCCGGTGTAAATTACTGAAAAATCCGGGGGCAGTAACTCCAGAATACAGAACTCCTCTTTGAACTTTTTATAAGAATATATCAATAATCACCTGAGAGAACAGCTGCACAGACTTAAACAACATTGTTAGAGAGTACATACCCGCGTTGTTATCATCACCAAAATCATTAGAGGGATCATGAGATTTCAATCTCCCCCTTTTTGGTGAGTGATGACAACACGGGTATTTGCAAGGGAAAAAACTAACAATGCAAGCGATGGAAAGTAAAACACCACAGATAGCATATATAGGAGACATGCCTCCTAATAATAATAGTTCACACAAGCAAATTCACGAATAACGAAGTTCGAAAAGACGAAACGATAAAAGGCGAGGAAGAACGAAACCCCACCCTAGCAAATCCCCGCAAACATCTAAATCTTCTCCCCCTTTGGCATCAGGATACCAAAAAGAGAAAAGAGAGCACTACGTCCCATGGAGCAAACTCTAGGCCTGGGCGTCATCATCTGTTTCTTCTTCTTCCTCCTCGCTAGCCGTCGCAATGTCCTCATCATCATACACTCCGAGATCCCAGTCAACGTCGCGGTTGTTCCAGTTCTTGTATGGAATCCTGGGAGGAGGAGGAGCTGGCACATCTGGAATGTTGAGAGCAGTCATGACGGTGCGTTGGTTCTCCAGGATGTGGCGACGCTCGACATAGGCGTTGTAGTTCTCCTTGTGGATGCACACATTCATGCACATAACCTTCTCAATGGCACGAGCAAGCCACGAGCGCTTCTTTTTGCCGGGAGGAGGTGGGCGCATGCGAGGATCACGGTGACCCTGACCCGTGGCGCCAACATCATGAGCAGCCTGCTGAGTGTGGGCGGCCTTCTTGTACAGCATGGCATCCTTGTGCTCATCACAGTCTAAGTCGAGGTCCTCATGGACTTCAGCAGGGTAGCGAGACTTGATGAGCTTCATGATGTAAGGAGCATAAGGAGGCACTTTGCGGTTGAAGAGAGCAAATGGATCCCGTTGAAGATGAAGTCCATCACATCAATCTTATGGTGCTCAGCATCAGTCATGTCACCCTCAGTGAAGGTCAGGAAGGAGTGGTACATGAGGTTAACCAGGCCTCCACGAATAGCATCATTATTGCCCGCGCTCGGGGCAATAGTCTCTCTGAACATACGCAGCAGGATGTCATAGATGGGGTAGAGACCTTTTGCAGAACCAATCACACCAGTAGACCCATGCAGCTCAGCTAACCTGTTCTTCTCATACTCCACCCCGTGAACGTGCATGCGATGGCCCTGAGGAGTGTGAAGACCAGCAAACGGATAACCGAGCTCGGCAGGAAAGTCATGGAAGTTGGCAGTAAGCAAGTGAGGGCCAGACATCCAGGACATCCCAATATCCTCAGACTCATCAAACACCAGAGTGGAGTAGAACTGCTGGATGAAGGTGACGTTGTAGGAACATTTGGTCTCCATGAGATGACGCAGCCCCAGAAGTTCAGCCAGCTAGACAGAGTTGTTGAAGTATGCAGGATTGGCAGCCAAGTGTGCAAAGTTGATGGCTTTCATGGGACAGACTGGCTTGCTCATCACAGTGTACACCTGTTTGAAGAGCGTCTCCTGCTCAACGTTCCAGAAGCATGAGTCGATGGTGGGGTCTTGAGGACCCTCAGTGTACCAGGCTTTGCCCCTCCATGCCTTGAATTCAGGAATAGACATGGTGGCCAGGTTGAGAGCTGACTTCCCTTGCTGCTTATGAGACTTGCGAGCTGCCCTGGAAGCGTCACATTGACGCTCATATTCTTTCTCAGCATCCCTCACACGCCGGCGAGTTTCCGCCTCATCAACCAGTGTGCCCTCAGCATCTTCCCTCAAGTGTCGAAGGCTCTTGCGTGAGCTAGTTAGCTTGGAAGGCCTAGAGCTTGAACCATCTGCGAGGAAGGCCAGGAAAAAACGCAAAGAGAGAACAAACAAAAATGAATCAAAAACGGGGGCTCACAACTCGTAGAAGTGGAATAACAGATATCAGTTAGAGATTCAGGGCAGGCCGGAAATTCCGGTATCTGGTGCGGAAATTCCGGGGGGCGGAAATTCCAGCCTCAGGCGAAATTTCCGGGGGGGGGGGGGGCGGAAATTTCCGGCCTTCGGAATTTTCGAAACAGATCTAAATCTATGGCCTGCAATGAATCTAAAACTACGATGAAGTGCAATGGGAGGAACCCTAGAGGATAGATTATACTAGTATGTGGATGTTCCTCTCAAAAACACATGGAATATCAAAGGACATGAGATCAAATCAACCAATAACCCTAGATTGCGGAGAAAACGGAGCACATACCGGGATTCATGAGGGAGAAAGGGATGTGCGGTCTGTTGATCCGCAAAGGGCAATCAAAAGATGAAGAGGGGAGGCAAGAGGGCCTCCCGGAGGTCTCGGAGGCGGCGGCTGCATCTGGAGGCGAAGAGGAGGCGAAGGGAGGGAGAGCAGTCTGGAACTGCCCCTCCCGTCGCCCTTATATAGCCCCCAGCCAGACGGACCGGATTATTCCGGTATTAAGGCCGGAATATCCGGGGGCCGGAGATTTGGGCCGGAATATTCCGCCCAAATATCCGGTGTGCCTTCTGCGAGCGGACACGCTGGATATTTTGGGGAAGATTCTGGTTAATCTCGAACCCCGGAAATTTCCGGGCCCTAGGCCGGAATTTCCGGGGTTCCCATGCCTTCCGAGAATTTTTGTGGAAAATGAAACAAGAAGTGAGCCTCCAAAAACATGAACCAACGACGAAGAACACACAAACACAAACAAAAACACAAAGAAAGCAAATACAAAGAGAAATGTTCGTGGCCGAAGCCACCGTGTTTGAGTGATACCAAGGAGTCGCGAAGATATATCTTGGACCCAAAAGTATGACTCACGTTTAGGCACAATAAGTCACACAATTACTAGATATGCATGACGCTTTGGTTGTTTTGCGCATGATAGGTGGAGTGTTGGTTCATGAGTTGAACTACGATCCCCTTATGTCCATGCCTACATCTAAACTTGATAGTACATATAATAAAGGTCATTATGCAAGTGTTCAAGAGAAGTTGGACGCATCGATAACATTTAGTTTATTCCTCAAACCCCTAAATCTTGGTTCATCAAGGGCCTTCATGAAGATATCCGCGAGTTGATCCTTGGTTGGCACATAGGAGAGGGCAATATCACCCTTCTCAACATGATCCCGAATGAAATGATGGCGTATCTCAATGTGCTTCGTCTTGGAGTGAAGAACGGGATTGTAGGCGATCTTGATGGCACTCTCATTTTCGCACAAGAGGGGAACTTTGTCGAAGTCGATGCCATAATCTCTCAATGTTTGCCGCATCCAAAGTAACTGAGCACAACAACTCGCCACGGAGATGTATTCGGCTTCGGTGGTAGAGAGAGCAATGCAATTTTTCTTCTTGGAAGACCAACATACCAATGAGCGGCCTAGAAATTGACAACCTCCGGATGTAGATTTCCTATCCGTCTTCTCTCCCGCATAGTCCGCATCCGAATACCCAATGAGCTGAAAGCTTGAACCCTTGGGATACCAAATACCAAAGTTTGGGGTATGAACTAAATATCGAAAGATGCGCTTAACCGCTTCAAAATGACTTTGTCTCGGAGAGGCTTGAAACGTTGCACATTTACCTACGCTATACATAATATCGGGTCTAGATGCACAAAGGTAGAGCAAAGAGCCAATCATGGAGCGGTATACCTTTTGATCTACCTCTTTACCATTTGGGTCGGGTTTCAAGTCAATAGTCGTGGACATGAGAGTCTTCATAGGTTTGGCATCATGCATGTTGAAGCGCTTGAGCATGTCTTGAGTATACTTGGCTTGCTTGATGAATGTGCCTTCGGGATGTTGCTTGATCTCAAAGCCAAGAAAATACTCTAACTCTCCCATCATAGACATCTCGAATTTATCCGTCATAAGATTGCAAAACTCATCATTGAATGCGATGTTAGTAGAACCAAAGATGATATCATCCACATAGAGTTGGCATATGAACAATCCAACCCTTTTGGTGAAAAGGGTGGGATCGATTAAACCAACATTGAACCCACGATCTACTAAAAACTCTTTAAGGTGCTCGTACCACGCACGTGGAGCTTGTTTAAGTCCATAGAGTGCCTTAACGAGTTTGTAGACGTGATCGGGGTGGTTGGGATCCTCGAAACCCGGAGGTTGCTTGACATAGACCAACTCGTGGATGGGACCATTCAAAAATGCACTTTTAACATCCATTTGTTGCAATTTAAAGTTGTGATGAGAGGCATATGCAAGTAAGATGCGAATAGATTCAAGCCGAGCTACGGGAGCGAATGTTTCACCGAAATCAACACCTTCGACTTGAGAGAAGCCTTGAGCAACCAATCTAGCCTTGTTGCGAATGACGATGCCGTCCTTGTCTTGCTTGTTCTTGAAGATCCACTTGGTGCCGATGACGTTCTTGCAATCTTTGGGTCTTGGCACCAACTTCCACACCTTGTTATGCTCGAAGTTGTTGAGTTCTTCGTGCATAGCTTCAATCCAATCTTGATCTTCAAGAGCTTCATAGACCTTCTTTGGCTCAATGTGAGAGACGAAAGCATGAGCCTTGCTAAAACCCGCTAATTGCCTTCTTGTGACGACCCTTCCACGAACTTGTCCAAGAATCATGTCCTCCGTGTGACCGGCATGAGCAAGATTATCTAGCCTTCTCTTTTCCCTACGAGCTAGCATCTCCTCCAAAGTTTCCTTGGATAGCACTTGATCATCACCTTCATCATAGGAGCCTTGTCCACCTTGATTTTGTTCATCAACGGGAGGTGTACCCCTCATGTGTCGAGTTGTATCATCACCATGTGTATCTTGTTCTTGTCCTTCATTGTGAGCTTGGCCTTCATCATGAGCTTGGCCTTGATTGTTAGCTTGGCCTTGTGGTGAAACATGAGGGCTTGGTGCATCTTGTTGGGTAGCTTGAGTATCAATGGATGTAGTCAATGGCTCCACTTGAGTAGAACATAGTCCTTCTCCCTCCGTCATCTGGTAACCCTCAATGGGGATTATTTCACCAATCCCCATTCTTCTTATGACGATGGGAGGAATTGCATCTCCTACAATACCATGATCTATACGCCACCTTGGGACCCATTATCCTCATCAAACACCACGTCTATAGCTTCTTCAACTTGCCCGGTGGACTTGTTGTAGACTCTATATGCGTGAGCGTTCGTGGCATAACCAACAAAGATACCCCCATAAGATTTAGTCTCGAACTTTGACAAGCGTTTTCCTATCTTGCGAATGAAGCACTTGCATCCAAAGACCTTGAACTATGAAACATCCGGCTTCTTGCCCGTGAGAATCTCATAAGGGGTCTTGTTCAAGATCTTGCGGAGATACAATCGGTTGCTAGCGTGACAAGCGGTGGAGACGGCCTCGGCCCAAAAATTATAAGGAGAAGAGAACTCCGCAATCATGGTTCGAGCCGCATCCATAAGAGTCCGATTCTTTATCTCCGCCACACCATTTTGTTGAGGGGTGTAGGGAGTGGAATATTGATGAGCAATTCCTTCCTCGCTAAGAAATCCCTCCACGGTGTAGTTCTTGAACTCGGAGCCATTATCACTTCGGATAGCCATGATGCTTGTATTATGTTGGCGTTCCACCAAAGTGATGAACTCGATGACCCTCTTTTGAGTCTCACTCTTCCTCTTGAAGAGGTACACCCAACAATATCGTGAATAGTCATCCACAATCACCAAGGAATACTTCTTGCCTCCAATACTATCATATGATAGAGGACCAAAGAGGTCCAAGTGAATGAGCTCGAGGATTCTTGAGGTGGTGATGTTTGTCTTGGTTGGGTGAGCTTATCCATGTTGTTTTCCAATAACGCAAGAGCTACACACACGATCTTTGGCAAACTTAGCATTTGTTAGTCCTAGAACATGATTGCCACTTTGTAGGTCATGCAACATCCTCATATTGGTGTGGGCTAACTGGCTATTCCATAGCCAACCCACATCAACTTTAGCCATTAGGCATGTCGCGGCACACGTGTCTCCTTTAGACAAGTCCACTACATACATGCCGTTCTCGACATGCCCAACAAAGGCAACTTTAAGAGTCGTTTCCCAAGTGACAATCACATTCTCTTTATTAAAGAACGAGGTAAAACCACTTTTAGCAAGTTGAAGAACCGATATGAGATTATAGCCAAGGGACTCAACAAGAAGAACATTCTCAATTGACAAGTCATTTGAGATTGCTACCTTGCCTCGTCCCAATACCTTTAGTTCAGAGTTATCACCAATAGTGACACAATTGAGATGAGGTAATGGAGGATGTAGATCACTCATTGCGTCATTGCTTTCGGTCATATGTTGGGATGCACCACTATCCACCGTCCATTTGCTCGAACCGTAAGCACTCCCCTACAAAAGATTAGTGTCTTGATTTAGGTACCCATTGTTGAATGGGTCCTCTTTTGTTAGCGACAAGGGTCTTTGGAACACAAATACTCCAATGATAATCATCACCATACGAAGTACCAACATATTTAGCATACACATGACCATCTCTAGATTTCATAAGAACATAATATGGGTTGTATTTTCCGGCAAAGTCATTATGAGTGATGCTCCCCCTAGAGGTGTCACCACCCACAATGGTGTTGGTCTCCTTTTCCTTGGCCACCTCTCCCTCTTTCACAAATCTTACTTCTTGTGAGGAAGAGGTGACCTTCTTCTTGTTCTTCTTCTTGTACTTCTTCTTTGACTTGGCTACATAGCCTAGTCCCTTCTTCCCATTTGTGACTTGTTGAGGGGTTATATCATTGAGATTCTTCTCACTTCCTACAATATTAGTTGCACTAAACAAGATAGGCAATGTATTCATGCAAGTAGATGATGATGACATAGCTTGCTTGTTTGATTGTTGAGCTAGGAGATTGTCATGAGACTTGGTTAGCTTGTCATGAATTTATTTAAGAGACATGAACTCCTTTTTTAGTTTTTCATGACTAGCAACTAATTCCTCGTGAACAATTACTAGCTTCAACTCTTCATGTTCAAGAGTTTTAATTATAGCAAGAGATTGAGTGTTATCATTCCTAAGTTTAGAGACACTCATGGCAAAGTTTTCTTCAAGACTAGACAATTTCTCCTCAAGAGATGCACGAATGGAACACTCATTTTCAAGAGCCTTTTCTAGCTCTTTGTCATTGCAAGAGTGACCTCCATGGCTTTCTAAGGTCATGATAATTTCCTCCTTTTCATCTACAAGAGAGTTAGCCTCATCAAGTTGCCGTAAGAGGGCATTTACTTTCTCCTTAGTCTCACCTTTGAGGCTAGCTAGCCAAATGCCTAACTCTTTGGCCTCACTGTCCTCCTCACAAACATTCTCAACACAATCCAATAATGAAGAAGGGTTAGTGGCAATGGTCTTAGAGTTTGGAGAGCATACCGAAGTGGCTTTTGCCATAAGACATGTAGGTCGGGTAGCCACAATCTCATTGGGGGATTCAAATAGAGAAATCGATGAAGATGACGCGGTGGCAACGGCGACGTGGGCCACTCCCACAACTTCATCTTCTCCTTCATCTCCGGAGATATAGGTTTCTAGAACCGCCCCTTCTTGAACGTAGAGATCCCTTGGCACTCTTCTTGCGAAGTTCTTGTTTTGTGGAGCCTTGGCCTTGTTTTTGCGAACAAGCTTGCCTTCATTTTCTTCTCTTGGCTCAAAGGGGCACTCCTTCATGAAATGGTTGGCGCTACCGCAGTTTTAACATGTCCTTGGGCGCTCCCCCTTCTTCTTGTAGTTCTTGTTTCGTGGAGGTCTTGGAGAGCCGGCCTTGTGAGCTTCCCATCTCTTCCAATATCCATGCATAGCGAGAGCAATGCACTTGTGAGCTCCCGTATAGGTGTCTTCATAGTATTCTTCATCATCATCTTCTTCTTCACTTTCATCAACTCGAGCCATTTCCTTTGACTTCAATGCGAGGTTGGGAGACTTTCCCATCCCTCTAGAGCGAGCTAGAGCATCATCCGCACTCTTGTGTGATAGAGAGATGGCGATAAACTCACTAAGAACACCAATGGAGTTGAGAGTGTTGTAGTCCGTTCTTGTCCGAATACTAGTGGAGAGATTCTTCTCAAAGGCTGTGATGGCCTTGACAAATTTCCTCTTTATCCACTCATCGGAGATCTCTTCCTTTCCAAAGTCTCTCAATTGGTTGGCGAGAGTGACAACTCTTCTATAGAGCTCTTCGGGAGTCTCATCCTCTTGCATGACGAAGTTCTCGGAGTTGTCAATGGCCACATCATACTTGGAAGATTGAATGCTAGCATTTCCTTGAAACAAGGTGTCAAGTTTGTCCCAAGCTTCCTTGGCGGTCTTGCAACCACGAATGTGAGTGAGATGCTCCCTTGGGAGAGCCTTCTGGATAATAACGAGAGCAGTTTTGTTGAGTTGAGATTCCACATCCTCCCTTGGAGTCAAGTTGCTCGGGTCATGCGGATGAAATCCATGAATCACACTCCTCCACAATGCGGTGCACGATCCAGAAATATGGGACTCCATTTCAAACTTCCAAGAAGAAAATTCGTTAGTGTTAAGCATGGGAGGAAGTCCAACATTAAGAATGTGTGGCATGGAAACAATTGGGTGAATGGTGTCATAATTTTGAGGAGGTGGGACTTGTGCGTGGACCCTGGAACCATTAGCCGTTTGAGACTTGGAGCCACCGGAACTCTCCTTTGCCTTGGCTTTAGCCTTTTGTGTGGCTTTAGCCTTAGCTTTGGCAATGTTCTCCTCGGGTTGGGAATCGTCAGTAATCGTCTCCTCTTCCGAACTATCCTCATCGGTGACATGGGGAGAGTTCGATGGCCCCTTAGGTTTGCCCATCATGTTCTCCAACATCTTCTTGATGGAGGAAACCTCCGAGCCTACACTAGAGCAAACCTTGGACAATTGGGTTTGGATAGTACAAACCGTTGTCTCTAGGTTAGCTATAGTGTCGGCCATTTTGGAGAGCTCCTCCTTAGAAGATTCGGAATCATCTCCGTTGACCATGATACTCTTAGGCGGTTAAGCCCGATAAAAGAGCCGAGGCTCTGATACCAATTGAAAGTACACAAAGGTCAACTAGAGGGGGGGTGAATAGGTGACCTACAAATTTTAATCCTTTTTCCAATTTTAGTGGGGGCTTTGGAAAGATAATAACTTTGTTATCTAGATGTGCAACTAAGTAGACACCCTATGTGACAAATAAGGAGTAGCAACGGAAGTAAATGCAAGGCACAAGATAACAATAAGTGAAAAACACGGAGACAAGGATATGTTTCCCGTAGTTCCTTCTTGAAAGAAGTACGTCTACGTTGGAGAGGTGGGGAGCCACCTAGGCGCTCCTCCATAGCACGGATGTGCACACCTTGTTCTCCTTGATCTTCTCCGGTGAGGGAGATTCTCGTTTCCACTATGAGGTCGACTTGAAGGCGTTGAACAAACCTTTACAAGTGGTTGAGGCTACTCCACAAGTGAGATGGATGCTCTCAACAATCCGAAGCTTCTTGCTACAAGGTGGAAGCTACAAGCACTAGGGTTTCCCTTGGATGACAAAGCAACCAAGAGATTACAAGATCCCAAGAGGTATGGTGTGGGAATACAATTTTTGGCTTGGTAGAAAGGTAGATCTAGTCCTCCTCCATGAGATCCTTGAAGGGCATCGAGTTTGGTTGGAGGAGGAGGGAGATCGGGGCATTTTGAGCTCTTGAACAATGGAGGAGAGAGAGGAATGGACGAGCTGCCTATCTAGAGGAAGAAGACAACTATTTATAGGCTCCTCCAAATTCTGACCGTTGCAGTGTGCCAGGGCCGGAATATTCCGGCGTTAGCACCGGAAATTTCCGGTCTATCCTGGCCGGAAATTTGAATAGTCTGGGGGGCGGATTTTTTAATCTTCCGGGGGCGGAAATTTCCGCCCAACATTCCGCCCCCATCTCTGCGCGCGGGCACCAGCACCGCGCTGAAAATCGCTAAGGACCAGGGCCGGATTTTTGAATAATCCGGGGGCGGATTTTTGAAACTTCTGGGCCCGGAATTTTCCGGACAATAATCCGCCCCCATCTCTGTCCGCGGGCGTCTGAGAAAACTCCAATTTCTGCTAAGTACCAGAGGGCCGGATATTTGCACCGAAAATTTCCGGGGCAAATTTCTGCCCTAGCTTCTGTGCGCGGGCAGTGGGAGAATAACTTAGCCGTTTCGACGTTGCCAGAAAGGCCGGAATATTCCGGTGCTTGGATCGGATATTCCGCCCCATAAGCACCGGAATTTCCGGTGTAAATTACTGAAAAATCCGGGGGCAGTAACTCCAGAATACATAACTCCTCTTTGAACTTTTTATAAGAATATATCAATAATCACCTCAGAGAATAGCTGCACAGACTTAAACAACATTGTTAGAGAGTAGATACCCGCATTGTTATCATCACCAAAATCATTAGAGGGATCATGAGCTTTTAGCAGCCTCACCCGATAGGTCCAGGATTCATCCCCACGTCAGTAGCCCCCGAGCGTTTACTCGATTGAGAATCTGTCGGATAGACTCTCAAATTTTGTCTTGATTTCTCTCGATTGATTGCTTCAACTGTTCGATGTTTAGAGGGTTCCTACTCTGGGCGTGATGCTCTTCTTGTACTCGAGCATCGAGCGATGAATGCGCTTGTGTTTCGGATGTTTTCGCAGAAGGATATGGCTTAGTTGCTTGGCTCTCCCGAAAGCTCAGTGCCAATTAATTGCATCTAGGGCAAAAACAGTTCTGGCCAACACAAATTCGAGACCTCCGACTCGAATTCGGCGAGGTGATCATTGCGACTGGGCCGTGGAGGTCTTACCGAGTCGAACTTAACCTATAGGGGTACCCGTCGCGTCCGCTAGGCTTTTTCTTCGTGTTGTTGACACGAAAATTTACTGGAGGACGCAGCTTGAGTGCGATTCCAGGCCCATAAGAGAGATCTTTAGGTCTTACCTTCGTACTCAAAAGAATACGGCATCCGTATGTGCTTAGTCGGCCGAACGATCCAGGACGGGGATGTGTAAATACATCGTGTGTCAGAGTGGCAGGAACTGCACACTCGCGAGTATTATCTTGAGAGTTTCCGAGTGAAGAGATTTTCCTTTTTGTTGTACTTATGCAAAAGAAAATTTTGCACTTGTAATATTTTCCCCGTACAAAAGAATTTTCGTGTAGGGTCCTTGCTTTACTTATACAAAAGAGATTTCGTGTGTGGGTAGTTATGCGGGAGAGTTCCCGTGTCTTGTCATGCCTATACGAAAGAAATTTTGTGTCAGGGAGCTTATGCGAAAGAATTTTCGCGTCTTGCTGTGCCCATACGAAAGAAATTTCGTGTTAGGGACTTTATGCAAAAGAATTGTTGTGTTTGATGAGGTGCGCAATGATGTCATTGCGCACTTGCCCGTTCTGACTTCTCCCGATGGGACGTGACAGAGCGGAGCAGAGCACGATGGCCCACCTTGTCAGCTTTTTTACTGGAAATGAGAGGTCGTTTCCGACTTTCCTGCGAGCCACGCGCCGTAAATGCGCATGATCTGCTGTAAAGATCGTGGCAGATATAACTGTTCACTGCCGCCTCGTTTCCACTTCACGCGTGGCGGCTGCGATGAGCGCCACGTCACCAGATCTACGGTTCAGATCATCTCGGCTTGTGTATAAGTAGCCGTCCTTAGGCGATGGGTAAATTTCCCTGCCATTTGCTCCCTTTCTTCCTCCTCGCGCACACCTCTCATTCTGCAAGCACCAAAGATCTCTCATGGCTAGAGGAAAGAAGCGCAGCGCCGCTGCATCGTCGTCGAAGGAGGTCGGAGACGCTTCCGCGCCGCCCACCATGAAATCAGGCGATTGGAGCTCCGCCAACACCACTAGGAAGAGCCTCAATGAGATGCAATGAGAGGGGCTGCTGCCTCCTGACGGCGAGAAGCGCGTGCGCCTCCCCAAGAAGGAAGAGGTACCAAATCCCCGCGCAAACGAGCGTGTGATCTTCTCAGAGCACGTCTCGCGCGGTCTCTCTCTTCCTCTCCACCCATTTCTTCTTGGATTGTTGTATGTCTATGGCATACATCTCCATGACTTGCCTCCAAACGCGATTCAGCACATATTGTGCTTTATCGTGCTTTGCGAGTGCTACTTAGGCATCCGCCCGCATTGGGGCCTCTGGAAGGCCCTGTTCAAGGTGCGTATCTTCGGGGAAAAGTCGCGACTAGGCGAGCCGGGGGAGCCACTGCGCACTGGCGGGTTTAGGATCCAGGCGAAGACGGACATCCCTACCCGGAGATGTACTTCGTCGATTCCGCGCAAGGATGGCGGAAGAAGTGGTTCTACGTCATCGACAACAGCGCGGGTGGAGCTCCTGAGTTTCATCCACTCGCGATTCTGAAGCGCAGGAAATCTTGGGCGCACAAGCTTACCCCCGAAGACAGCAAGGTGGTCTCCCCTCTACTCGCGAAGGTGGGGAGCTTCCGCGACAAGGCGATGGGTATTCCGCTAAATGGATTGCATCTGGCGACTGTCTTTCTTCGGTGGAGGATCTAGCCCCTTCAAGACAGGCCTTCGACTATGTGGGAGTATCAAGGTACGCAGGACCCGAGCCGCGTCTGCGAAGACCTTCTCTCGAACGCCGAGTTCGAGAAAAGATTACGGCCATCACCAAGCTGAAGAAAGGAGAGGCCTTGTCGGCCTGTTCTCTCGAGCCATTCGAGGCAGCGAAACCTCCTCCAGCCGATGTAAGTTTTTCTCTGTTCTTGTATGTTCTTTTTATAGTCTGAAATTTTATCGACTGCAATTCTTCTCTCTTTTTCCTCTTCTTCTTTCATAGAGCTTGAAGGTAGCAACATGCTACCCGCCAGTTTCGGCTGAAGATGCCTCGGATCTCTTGGCGAGCAACATCGAGGCCCCTCTCGAGACTAGCGTTGCTGAAGCTGACTCGAGCTCCGAGCACGATTCTTCGGATGACGTGGAAGACTCAGGTAGCGATCAACTCCATCACCGCAAGCGCCGCAGGCACGGGGATGACGAAGCCACTTCCAAGGACAGTTCCTTGGGTGATGGGTCCGGCAAGGCGACTGAGCCTCTCCAGGTGGCGCCTCTAAATGTGCTTCCTCCCCCAGGCCGTAAGTCGAAGGTTCCCACCGCCTGGAATGTGGACATTCTGGATGACGATGATGAGGATGAGTAAGTTTTTCTTGCGCGTTGTCCTTTAGTCGAGAATCTGTTCCCTTTTCTTTATCTTTGTCTGACTTTCTCTTCAATAGCAGCCTTCAAACCATCAGCCCTGGCCAGTATGCTTCTTCGGTTCCCTCTGTGAAGAGGAAAGAAGTTGCTGAGGAAGACGTCCTAGCCGCAGAAGCCACCCGAAGGTCTCCAAGTCCTGCGAGGGCAGCCGTAATTCCTGAGTACGAGCTACCTGGTTTTGCGGGTGGAGCTTCCGCAAACAAGGAGGTTTCGGGCAGCTCAGCGGATCCTGTGTCTACTGCCCAAGGCCAAGTAAGTTTGAATCTCCTTCTTGCAACTTTCGCTTCATTTGGTTGGAATTTCTATCGGGTGCATGACAGTGCTCCCGATGGGAGTAGCCCTCAAGTCCGTGGTTAATTGTTTGCGGTTAGCCACGGACTCAAGTTGAATTTTTTTTCTTGTCTTTCTTTATTCTATCGAGTGCACGGCAGTGCTCACGATGGGAGTAGCCCTCGAGGCTATATTCGACTGTGTACAGTCGTGTATAGGCTCAAGAGATTTTTTCCTTTAACTTGAACTTCTGTCTTGGGCTTTTGCAGACTCTCCTCGATTCCCTTGCTGCCATCGGTCGTCTAGTGCTTTCAGCCGAGGCGGATTGCGTTTCCCTTCGGGTGGATCGCGATCGACTCGTCGAGGACGGCCAATCTCTTCAAGGTAGGTTAATCCGCTCCGTTTTACTGTTTCCGTTGATCACGAAAATTGCTTAAGCTGTATTCGTTGCTCTGTAGCTCAAGTTACCCGCCTGAAGGCCGAGAAAGCTGAAGTTGTCGCTCGGGTGAAAACCCTTGAGGCTGAGTTCGAGTCCTCCCGGAAGGAGCTGGAGTCCACTCGCAAGCATTAAGCTGATTATGAGGGGAAACTCGTCGAGGCTCAAGAGGCGCTGAAGCAATTGGAGGGGGCAGGTGCCAAACACGATAGTGATATTGTTGGCATTGTCTGCCCCTCGGCTCAGAAGTTTGCGGGTAAGCTACACTCGACCATTCTTCTGTCGCGATGTAACTTAATTTTCCGTCTTTAGAGATTTATGGTGTCCTTTTTGCAGATGTCCTTGGGGTTGCACTGGAGCTTCCTGGGAGCCAGCGACTGAACGCCCTTATGGATTCCTGCGCCCAGCTCCAGGAGCATGCGAGTGGGATCTGCTCTCTCGCTGGTGAAGCCACCTGAGTGTTGACGCAGTTTCACGAGCGCCTACTGGTGGATGCGGCTGTTCCTACTATGCTGGGCGGCCTTCTGAAGGTGTTCTTGGAAGATGAAATCTCCTCCAGGCTTACTCAGTCACTCAGTCTGAGTGCGGGGCTAGGACGGCTATCCAATTTGCGCTGGCGCACGGAGTCTCGGATGACCTGGAGAAGGTGTACTCGAGCCTTCCCTACGACGCCTTAGGAAAAAAGGTAGCACTCCATCCCTTTGGCGCTCAGGTTGAAGACCTTGCAAAGAAGCTCTCTGAAGTGCTTGCTCATGCTAGTCGCAAGGGGCAGCCTGCTGCGAGTGGCACCACTTCTGCAGCCCCTTAGGCTAGTTTATTTTTGCTTTTGTCTGTCGATGTAATGAACCTTGGGATGTATTCCCGTATTTATGTTGCGTAATCGAAGTGTTTCTTGGGATCCTCAGTGTCTGATTGTTGCGTCTTGCTGTTGTGTGCTCCCGATGGGAGTAGCCCCCGAGAACATGATAGATAGGTGGTGTGTTTCTCGAGTGGGGTCTTGTGATTTTTCTGAACTTGCTTCATTTCTTTCCAGGTAGTGGATCCTAGCGTAGATTCTTCGAGTGGGTCTGCTGCGTGGGTGAATTCCCTTGTTGCTACTGCTAGTACATTCGCCTCGCTCCGTGACCGCGTTGCGGATGGCGAGCGCAAACTAAAAACGCCGCGGGGCGTGGCTGATGTCGCCAAATCAAAGGAGAAACTTGCAGTTGAGCGTGAAAAGTTTGGGATGGAAGAGCTGGCGTCCGTTGCGAAGGACATGCTTTGTAAGCCTGCAAGCCCCCGAGTATTTAGCTGCTTGCTTCCCTTTCTTTTTTGACGTGTTTGCTGAATTTGCAGTTGTTGAGCCCGACGGGCCTTGTGAGACTCACTGGGTGGATAACCACATTTCCTATGAGGAGGGTAGCTCCAAACCACACGCAACCAATTTTTGGTCAGACCGCAGTCGAGGCTTCGTTTTGGCCACTTTGAAGTATCGGGCGAGCCAGGCGAAGATTCTTCTTGAGTCTTGTCGCGAAGCTCTTTCTTCTGTGCATCGGACGTTTTATCCATTGGGTGCCGTTCCAGAGGGATGGAGCGGTTTGCTAAGAGTCTTTCGTCGAGTAGGAGAGGTTCGGGAGTGCGTTCGCCAGCAACTTATCTGTGGAGCTCAGGTAGCTCTCGCCTTTGTTCGGGTGTGGCATCCTGAGATCAATTTTAACTCGGTGGCGCGGCTTCCCGACTCTCCAGTTAATTTTTCTCCTCATTACGCGGTCGTCCAGCCCGCGGTGGAGCGGATTATTCGACTAACTTCCGAGGAGATCGATCAAATGCTGGCGGAGAGGACTGCTCACCATCAGATGTAAAGTAGGATGTAGATATCCTGTATGGCTCACTCGATATGTTTTAAGGTGTTTATAAGGTGTGAACCTTATTGTACCTTGTATTTGAAAATTTGCATTTTGTGCTAGTTAGGCGTAGCCCCCGTGTGTTTGGGGTGTATACCTGTTGTTTTAGCATGTAAAATGGAAGATACGAATAGCTATGGTTGAAGAACCATGTGTTTTATTGATATGGCTGAGAAGCCATGTATTTGATCGAGCTACAGAATGACTGGTACAGACTTATTTCTTGCGAATAGGATAATCCTAAGGGTAGAACTTGCGGAGATGCGCAACGTTCCACGGGTTGGAGTAGATGCCACCGGTCTCCGGGTTCTTCAATCGGTAAGCGCCACCTTGGATAACTTCGTGTATTATGAAGGGTTCTTCCCATGGTGCCTCGAGCTTGTGTCCTTCCTTTTGCTTGAGCCGCAGCACCAGGTCTCCTACCACGAAGGATCTGTGGCGTATATGACGATTGTGGTAGTTGCGCAGTGATTGCTGGTATACCGTGGATCTTGCGAGTGCGATGTCTCAAATTTCATCGAGTGCGTCCACGTCTTCTGTGAGTGCCCTGTTTGAGGTTTCTTCGCTGTATGCGACGACGCGTGGAGCACTAAATTTGACGTCTTCGGGTAGGACGACCTCGTCTCCGTAGACCATGAAGAATGGTGTATAGTTTGTTGACCGATTTGGCGTTACGCGGAGGCTCCACAGTACTGATGGTAATTCCTCGGTCCAATGCCCTGCTGCTGGGTTCAGGCGATCGATTAGCCGCTTCTTTAGGCCAGCTGAGACTAATCCGTTAGATCGCTCAACTTGACCGTTAGTTTGCGGGTGAGCTACCGAGGCGAAGCTGAGGGTGATTCCCTTTTCCTCGTAGAATTCCTGTGTTTCCTTGGCCGTGAAGTTGCTCCGTTGTCGGTGATGATGTTGTGTGATATGCCAAATCTGCACACGATGGAGTCGAGGAATTTCACGGCGCACTGGGTGTGCGCGGAGGTGACTGGCATAGCCTCTATCCACTTTGTGAATTTGTCAACTTCTACGAGTAGATGCGTATATCCTCCAGGTGTCGACTTGCGTAATGGCCCTACCATGTCTAGCCCCCATTACGCAAAGGGCCAGGCGATGGGGATCATGTGTAGTTCTATGGCAGGGGCGTGTGGCTAGGGTGCAAACCTCTGGCAGGCGTTGCATCTGTCGACTAGATCTTTGGCGTCTCTGGCTGCTGTGAGCCAATAAAATCCTGCCCTGAAGGCTTTACCCACGATTGCTCTCCAGCTGGCGTGGTGGCCGCAGTCTCCTTGGTGTATATCCCGGAGAAACTCCTTGCCATCTTCGGGTGCTATGCATCTCTGCAATATCCTTGATATGCTTTGTTTGTATAGCTCGTCGTTGATCACCCGAAAGGATTTGCTGCACCGTACAATTTGTCGAGCCTCGCAAATGTCAGCTGGGAGCAATTTTTTGACAAGTAGTCGAGGTATTTCTGCGTCCAAACTGGCTCGACCAGAAAAACTTGCCTTGAAATACTGTGGATGAGCTCGATCATAACAATTTGCGGGCTGGCTGCTGTCTCTACTACTGCGGGTGTTCCCGCTAGCTTCTTGACTTTGACTGAACGCTTGATCATTCTTTCGAAGTAGATTCCTGGCGGTATGGGTGTGTTTGTGGAGCCCATGTTTGCCAGCTAGTCCGCTTCCTCATTGCTAGATCGTGCAATGTGTTTCAGTTTGCACCCTTGAAAACTTCCTTCGAGTAGGTTGTACATGTCGCGGTAGGCGATCATGTTATCTGCGATGGCGTCGCACTCCTTCATTGTCTGTTGTACGATGAGGTTGGAATCTCCATATATCATCAATCGGGTGGCTCCGCAAGCGATCGCCATTTTCATGCCGTGAAGGAGGGCTTCGTATTCTGCATTCTTGTTGGATGCTGGGTCCTCGGGTGGGAAGTCCAATCGCAAAACATACTGCAGCTTATCTCCTCTAGGGGAGATGAGAATAACTCCGGCTCCAGCTCCTTCGTTCCTTTCGACCCGTCGAAGTACATAATCTAATTGCTCGTGTACTCTGGGGGTCCTGGCGTCCGCAGCTCCGTCCAGTCGCTCAGGAATTCTACGACGACCTGAGATTTTACAGAGTTGCGTCCTACGTATATGATGTCCTAGGCGCCTAGCTCGATGCTCCACTTTGCGATTCTTCCGGATGCCATATGGTTGTTCATGATAGTATCGAGTGATGCATCGTTTAGCACTGTGACGGTATGTTCCTGGAAGTAATGCTTGAGCTTTCGGGCTCTGAGTACGACCCCGTATGTGAGCTTCTGGTAGTGGGGGTATCGCTGTTTGCACGGCGAGAACACCTCGCTGATGTAGTAAATTGGCCGTTGAACTCCATACGCTTTGCCATCCTCTGGCCGCTCAACCACGATCACCGTGCTGATGACTTGGTTTGTTGCAGCTAGGTATAAGTACAGTTGCTCCCATTCTTGTGGCGTTGCCAGAACACGCCTACTCTGTAGTGCTTGCTTTAGGTCTGCGAATGCACGTTTTGCTTCGGGTGTCCACTCAAACTTATCCGTCTTCTTCAGCAGCTTGTAGAAGGGCAATGCTTGCTCGCCTAATCTCGCGATGAATCTGCTTAGAGCGGCTAGCCGTCCTGCGAGCTGTTGTATGCCGTGAAGATTGGTTGGCTCCTTCATTGTCAGAATTGCCTGAATTTTCTCTGGGTTGGCTTTGATTCCTCGAGCGGACACCAGATATCCGAGAAGTTGTCCCGCGGGGACACCGAAGACGCATTTTATCGGGTTAAGCTTGATCCTGTACGCGTTGAGGGCGTCGAATGTCTCCCTGATATCCTCGAGGAGTGTGTTCTCCACTCGAGTTTTTATGACGATGTCGTCAACGTACACTTGTACATACTTGCCAATGAGCTTGGCGAGGCATTTTTGTATGCAGCGCTGGTATGTTGCGCCTGTGCTTTTTAGCCCGAAGGGCATCGTTGTGTAGCAGTAGACACCGTGAGGTGTGATAAACGCTGTCTTCTCTTCGTCCTCCTTTTTCATCCTGATCTGATTATAGCCCAAGTAGGCGTCCAAGAAGGAGAGGCGCTGGCAGCCTGCTATAGAGTCCATGATCTGGTCGATCCGTGGTAAGGGGAAATTATCTTTGGGGCAGTGTTTGTTCAACAAAGTGTAGTCGATGTACACGCGGAGGATGTCGGTGTTTTTTCTTCGGGACCAGCACTGGGTTTGCTAACCAGGTGGATATCTTTATCTCTCGGATGAATTTTGCGGCGAGCAGTCTGTTCACTTCTTCTCCAAGTTCCTTTTGCTTTGGCTCTGAGAACCGTCGAGTTGTTTGCTTGATAGGTTTGGCGTCTTTGAAAACTTCGAGTGAGTGCTCGGCGAACTCCCTGGGTATCCCTGGCATATTTGAAGGCTACCAGGCAAAGATTTCCCAGTACTCACGGAGGAGTTCGACGAGCGCGCCTTCCTATGCGGGTGAGAGGGTGGTGGACACCATCGCCGTCTTCGCGGGCTCCGTCGGGTGTAGTTGATGATTTCGAGTGTCACTGTTTGCTCTGAACTTGAGTTCTGGAGCATTCTTTTTGTTGAGAGGCATCACGGAGTGGTCCGTGGTCATTGCCAGTTCTAATAGTTCCTCCTGCATCCTGAAAGATTTCGCGATCTCGTTGAACTCGATGTCGCACTTGTCAGATTTTTGGAAGTCGCCATCTATGGTGATGGGTCCGTATTCTCCAGGAAGTTTGAGTTTCAGGTAGGCATAGTGAGGTACTGCCATGAATCTCGCGAACGCTGATCGGCCGAGAATGGCGTGGTACTGTGAGGGCCAGTCGACTACTTCGAAGTCGAGGAATTCTCGTCTGTAGTTTCTTCGGTTACCGAGCAACACCTCCAAATTGATTGTTCCGAGTGGTCGGACTGCTTTTCCTGGTACTATCCCGTGGAAGGATGACTCAGATTCTGCGAGTCCGTCCAGGTTCTTGTTCATCCTACGGAGTGTGTCCGCGTAAGTTATGTTGATCCCGCTGCCCCCGTCCATGAACACTCGGGAGAGTTCGTAGTTGCCTATTTGCGCCTGGATAACGAGCGCGACGTGTCCCGGCCGATAAACTCGCGGAGGATGGTCCTCTTTGGAGAAAGTTATCGGTTGGTCAGCCATCTTCAGGTACTCGGGTTTGGACGGTGGAGCTTGGACTGCCATGACTACTTCTCGTGTGTTTTTTCTGGGCCCTGCGGGACGGACAAACTTTCTGTATCATTCCAAGGAGTCCTGCTGAGTTCGGGTACCCGTTGCCTCCCTGGTTTGCGGCGGGTGGCGCTGGTAGCGCAGCCAGCACCGCGTTTTGGTTTCCTGGTGGAGGTAGGGCTTGTGGCGGGTGGAATCCCTGGTGTCCTCCTCCTGGTAGTTGTGGGTAGCCATGACTGACTGCAGCTCTGTTTTTCTTCGAGAAGGCCTCGTGTATGTCGAGGAACTTTCGGCAATCCTTGAGGAGGTGTGTTGCTTTGGTCTTGCCCGTGCGCTTATCTGTAAATAGATGTAGCGTGCAGTAACCGTCAAGGTCCTCCTCGGGAGTTTTATCCTCTGGCTTTGGCTTCCATTCGCGATTTCCACGATGTCCGCTGTCACGATTTCTCGTAAACTCTACCGCCGCCAGTTCTTCTCGATCGTTGTGGTCATAATGCTTTCTCTTTTTTCTTTCGACCGTGACAGTCGTCTTCAGGTACTGGCAAAGATGCCTTTTCGTTGCGCACCGAGTCCTCACCGTTGGCCCATCTGTCGGCTATAGCCATCAGCTCTCCGATGGTTTTGGGTGCGGCTCCCCCCAGTTCTTCTCTGAAGGCGGTTCGTCGAGCTCCTTTGGTGAAAGCTTCAACTGCGACCTCTTCCGATATGTTTCCCGCCGTGTTTTTGAGTGTGGTCCATCGCTGGATGTACTCGCGAGTAGACTCACCACTCTTCTGCTTGCAAGCCCGCAGCTCCTCGATTGACGCGGGTCTTTTATATGTTGCCTGGAAGTTTTTGCGGAAGTCGAAGGTCAGATCGTCCCATGATCTGTAGCACGCCCTCGGTCTTCCTTCGAGCCAGCTACGCGCAGCGCCTACAAGATGTAGGTTAAGGTACTGCATAGCAATGGTCTTGTTCCCACGCCGGCATTTTACTGCCGTGAGGTAATCCGATAGCCAGGATTTGGGCTCCAGCGAACCGTTGTATTTTGGCACTTCTGTAGTAAGCTTAAATCTTCTAGGCATTGGTGCCTCGCGGATCTCACGAGTAACGCACAATGCGCCGCAGGCCTCCTCGTCGGAGGAGGTGGACGGGGAACGTGCTCGGTTCCTGGCTGCTCGGGCCTTGTTGATTTTGTTTTGCGCGATGTCAGATCGCGCGTTGTATCCAGGCTGGTCGCGATCAACCTCCTTTCGCGGATCCTTGCAGCGGTGTCGCGAGCGGCTGCTATGATGCAGTGGGTTGCGATCTCGATCTCTCGGGCTGTCGTCGTTGCTGCTCGGGCTATCACCGCGTCGACGGGCTTCTTTTCCTCGGGCGCGACGAGGTGACTTCTCCCTTCTGGGCGATGTACTCCTGTGTCTGCGGGGTGTTTCTTTGTCCTTCCAAGGGGTTTTCTCAGTCTCTTGCGTCGTCGCGTTTTTGCGACCTTGGGCTGCGAGTCTCGCGGCTGCCATGCCTAGCCCCTTCTGGACTTGCCTGTATTGCTCTGTGCGGGGGTCGTTCTCCCCTGGCTGGTTTGCCTGCAGGTATGTGGCTACAGCCAGGACTGCGGCGGCGGGAGTCGTCGGGTGCACGTTGCCGTCATCGTCGACACGCATAAGGGAGGTTTCGAGTGTTCTGCTGACCCCGCTGAGATATTCGCCATCCATGGCCGCGGTCTTCAAGACGTATCTTTTCTTCGGGGGGTTGTTCCCTACCGAATATGTTTTGGAAAGAGCCGCGCGACGTAAACTTGACTCGTCCACCAGCTTTTTTCGTTCGTCCAGATCTTTCCGAGCTTCTTTGATCAGGGATGCTGCTCTCACTAGATGGTAGTGATATGCAGTTAGATCTTCCTGAGGGGCTCCTTCTTCAATCGGTTGGCCTGAGTGTACATCCGTCTTTGCCTTGACCCAGGCTTCTCGCGATACTTTAATGAGCTCTCGTTCCGTCGCGCTTTCTTGCGTTTCTTCGGGTGGGTCGTTCGATCGTGCCATGCAGACCTGAGCCAGATATGGCTCCTGAGTCCTAGGCGTGGATTGACGAGTTTTTCCAACCCAAGAAGGTTCCTCTGCAGCGATGGTGTGGACGTTGCGAGTGCTGGGGCGGACGGACCTGCCGCTGGTCGCTAGGTCGCAACCAACGTAGTTGGGCAGCGAGTCGAGAGTTTCCGGGCTCGATACCAACTCCGAGTCCGATCCTTCGAGATCAGTTTGCTCCGGGAAGTGCAGGATTCCCGGTTTGTTGGCGTGGGAGTGGAAGCTCCCGAACGTTAGGGTGACGCTTTTTTCCAATCCACTGAACACCGGGCGTGATTCCGGCGAGTGGGGCGCGGCGATGATTGACCCGAATCGGATCGGATCTGCTGAAGTCGGAGTTCCGGGGCTCCAGCTGAAGGTTGGCGATGATGAGGCCGAATATGCCGTGGATCCAGCGCCCGCCGTTCCCACAGACGGCACCAATTGTCGAATTATGCATCTCAACAAGTCCCTCGGATGAACCGATAGGGTTTCAATTAGGAGACCGTGTAGGCGCTGGTGACAATCGTCGGCAAACAGGGGGAACGATTTACCCAGGTTTGGGGCCCTCGTAGAGGTAAAACCCTTACTCCTGCTTCTGTCGATCTGTATTAGCAATAGACCGGTTACAATGGGGGGGGGGGTGCTCGAGTCGAGAGTCAGATCTCAATCTCAAGGCTTTGGTGGTACGATATTGCTTGGTCCCCCTCCCGGTGGTTCTCCTGGCCTTATATAGGTGGCCAGGTCTCAAACCGCACCCCGGGGGAATACAAACCCTATCCTTAAGACGGTTACAAGTTTTCTTTCTTGACCATCAAGGCCTTGCGGGTGGGCCTTGATTGGGCCTTCTAGAAATGTCTATAGCAACTCCCTTCGGGCATAGGTCTTGGGCCTTGGACCGGGTAGCCTCACCCGATAGGTCCATGATTCATCCCCTTGTCATCCCTCTTGTGGGAAAAGAGAGAGGAGAGATCTAGATCTACAATTTCTACCAATCAATCTCTCCTCGTAGTGAGAGGAACCTATTGGATCTAGATCTTGAGATTCATTTGTTGATTTCCTTATTCTTTCTCACTTCTCCCTCCATAGTATTAATTGCTTTAGTGAGATTTGTGAGTGAAGAACTTTGACCACTTTGTGTGTTCTTACCATTGCATTACGTGTGTCGGTTTGAGTTACTCGCGTGATTCATGAAAGTGAAGTATGATAAGATTGTTACTCTTGGGTGCATTGTGCACCCTAGACAGTTAGTGATTGGTACTTCACCTTGGTGCAAGAAGCTTTGGGGGTTTGTTGGGAGCCTCCAATTAAGTTGTAGAGTGGTGCCCCAACCTTGTGTAAAGTTTTGGTTAACGCCTTTAAGTCGGTCTTATAGTGAGAACAAACTCCTTCTTCACCGGAGAAGCTCAAGGAGAATAGGGTAAGCACAACCGTGCGTTGGAGTGTCTTGGTGGCTTCACAACTCTCCAACAAATACATATTTCCTATGTGGAAGGAACTCCGGGAATCTCTTTGTTTTCTTCATCCCTCGGTTATCTTTATACCCTAACGTTTACTCGTGCATTTACTTTGTGTTAACCGTTGAGCTTGAAGTTGTATATCTTGTTCTCACATGTTTGCTTGTATTTCTTAGCATAACTTGTTGGTGCATGATAACCCACAAGTGTAGGGACCGCAATAGTCTTCGAGGAAAGTGTAACTCAATTTATTGATTCAATATAAGGAGAGTCAAAGAATACCTATAAGCCTTATGAGCTGAGTTGTCAATTCGGCCACACCTGAAAAAACACGAGTAGCAACCGTGTTGTGAAAGTAGCAGCATTTTGAGAGCAATAGTAACAACAAAGTAGCAGGAGTAGTAGTAACAACGAAAGAAATGATGATTAAAGATAGAGCGGGGACACAGTTTCACTAATGGCGTCTCTTCAAAAGATAAACAAGCAAACATGGCGGGTGAACAAATTAAATCTGGACAGTTGAAAAATCATGAGGGCATAACAATGCTATTATGACAAGTAAAATTCACCGAAATATTCATGTAGCCATTGCTTCAAACTTATCTAGACCACTATTTAGTATGCATCTATAACTAATAGTCCACCTTATGACCTCTATTCAGTATGCCTCTCGTTGGTATTAATTTGCAAAAGCAATGGATAATTGCACCAAGCACAGTACATAATTTAATCAATATTTATAATCAATAACTAGAAGTAAACACCGATGTTTTACCCTTAGTAGTGATGCTACGTGTTGGGAACCCCAAGAGAAGGGTGTGATGAGTGTACGGTAGGAATTTCCCTCAGTTAAGAACCAAGGTTATCAATCCAGTAGGAGAAATAGGATCTTTGGAAGGTTGATGCCACTGACGGTGGTGATGGCGCCTCACCGGTTTCAGCAATAACGTGGAACCTACACACAACACAACCAAAATACTTTGTCCCAACGGTACAGTGAGGTTGTCAATCTCACCGGTTTTGCTGAAAACAAAGATTAGACGTATAGTGTGGAAAATAATGTATGCTTGCAGTAAGTAAAGAAAGCAGGAAATTGTAGTGGTTTGTTTAACAGTGTAAGAAAATGGATCGGGGTTCATAGGTTCACTAGTGGTGTCTCTCCATAAAAGAGAGCATGATGGGTGAACAAATTACAGCTAGGCAATTGACAAATAAAGGTTGCACCGTAGTGCACATCCATGACATGATGACTACTATGATATTTAGTGCGGGCATTACACCAATATACATAGGCCGTAATCCAACTGCATCTATGACTAATAATCCACCCTCAGGTTATCATCCGAACCCCCTTAGGTATTAAGTTGCACGCAATAGATAATTGCATTAAACAAAGTGTGTAAAGTAAGCAATGATTGTACACGCGGGCACTCACACCGCTGTTTTCTCCCTCGTGGCAACAACACATCCTCCCCCGTCACGTTTCTGTCACTCGAGCACAGGCGAAAAGGAGGCATGAACCCACTATCGAGCATAAATACTCCCTCTTGGAGTCACTAGAAACTACTTGGCCAGAGAAACCACTAGCAACGGAAAGCATGAAAAATCACAAATAGCATATGCAATAAAGACTATAATCAAGTTGGCATAAGTTCGATATTCATCGGATCCCAGCAAACACAGCACATAGAGTTACATAAGAACAATCTCGATCATGTTAGGAAGCTCACGAGATCTAAACATGGAGGCATATGAGGAGAAGACAATTATCTAGCTACTGCTATGGACCCGTAGTCCAAGGATGAACTACTCACGCATCACTCCGGAGGTAGGTATGGTGATGGAGAAGCCTCCGGTGATGATTTCCTTTCCGGCAGGGTGCCGGGGGACAGCTTCAGAACCCCCCTGATCTAGGGTTGACGACGATGGTGGCTGCGGAACTTTTCGGGGATATTTGATTAGGTGCTTAGGGTTTTCCATCTGTGGGGAATAAATAGGCGAAAGGGCAACGACGGTGGAGCCCTGAGGGCCGCACACCACCAGCTGGCGCGGCCAAGGGGAGGCACAACCACATGGTGTTGCCCTCCTGGTGCCAGTCTTCGACTCCTCTTCGGTCTTCTGGATGTTTCCGGGGAAAATAGGCACTTTGGGCTTTGTGGGGTCCAATTCCGAGAATATTTATATAACAACTTTTCTGAAATAAAAAACAGCAGAAAACAGGGAACTGGCACTTGGCATCTTGTTAATAGGTTAGTCCCGGAAAACGTGTAAAAATGCTATAAAGAAGGGAGAAAACATGTAGCAATTGGCATAATATTATCATGGAGCATCAGAAATTATAGATACGTTGGAGACGTATCAAGCATCCCCAAGCTTAGTTCTTACTCGTCCTCGAGTAGGTAAACGATAAAACAATAATTTCTGAGGTGACATGCTACTAACATAAACTTGATCATAAAAATGTAAAATCATATGTAAGCTGAGATCATAGAACTTTTAACACAAACATGATAAATAGAACTTTAATAATAAAGCATAGCAATCACTTTTCATCATGAAGAGTATCTCAAATAAAGGAACATGAATAATAATGCAAAAAAATATAAATGTTTGTTTCAAGTATAGATAAAGCATGTCAAAGTGGTATTTCGCTAGTCCTTAAGAGTGGGACAAAACATAAATGCCAGGACACCTTCAAAGTTCATGAGGAAGACTAGATAAAATAATTTAAGAACAAACAATATCACATCATGAATCAATTATTGATGTTTATGGTACAAATGCATGTAGAACTCAGAATGGAAAAAAGCTCTCTCAACTGTGCATAAAGTTAGAAGATGGAGACTCAACATAAAAGTAAAAGAAAGTCCCTTCGCGGAGAGAAGCAGGGATCACTCATGTGTTAGAGCTTTTTATTTTATCAAACATAGGTATTAAAAGTTTGACACTCCTCGCATCCATCTTTCACAAACCATGGCTAACCGAATCCTCGGGTGCCTGCAAACAATCACATACCGTGGAGGAGTGTCTATATTTTGGGAGATGTATGCTAATGTCAACGAATGGTAAACAGAAAATACGGTACGTCAGAAGCCAACTGGATTCACAAGAGCGGCTCCCATGTGAAGGACGCATCTGGGTAGAAGGTCATCCCTCTTTCTCTTTTGTTTACACAATTATGCTTTGACTGATAAATCAGGGGCAAAAATAGTGAAGAGAATTTGTTTGCATTAATTTGGGGTTGGGCACCCCGCTGCCAGCTCATCTATCATTTGGATAAGCGGATGAAGCCACTAGTCCACGGTGTGAAATCCAATCAACAAGTGAGATAAAGATTCTCTATTGACGTCTTCATGAGCAAAAACAGGAACATAAAGCAGGAGTAGTAAAGGTAACACATGAGCAATTTACTTTGGAGTGGCAGTTAAATACCACATATAGGTAGGTATGGTGGACACAATGGGAAAAACTTTGGTTTAAGGGAGTTGGGTGCACGAGTAGAGCTCATACTCAGTACAAGTGGAGGCTAGCAAAAGACTGGGAGCGACAAATCAAGAGAGCATAAGAGTCATAATCATGCATAGCGACATAAACATCATTAATTAAAGCATAAGTGGCATCAAAAGTTCAAAAACTAAGTGGTCATGGAGGCTATTCGTGACTGGTTCATAGTCATAAATATGGTGTGAGCATGCGCCAAGTCGACCAAATAAAACATTCGAAAGAGAATACCATAAATTTATGCTTTACTATGACAAGAACAACTCATGAATCTTTCAATGGCATATTAAACACTCTCAGTCATTTGAGTCTATTCATGCTACTCAATAACCACAAGGCTTTAAAACTAAAATAACATTTAGCATGGCATGAAAAAGTTCTAGCCACGGTCTATACAAGCCTCTACTTGCACTGTTATAAATTCTACTTCAAGCAGCAGTTTCTTTTCCCAACAAGCACCATACAAGATATGTTTTAACAAAAATACTCTTTATGATACAGCAAGAAAACATGAGAGTACTCACATAACACTACTAAAACTAACAGCTCTGATAAGAGATGCATGCAAAACATGAGCTAAATAAATACAGCAGTCAGACAAAGATTAAGAATACAAAGTATTCTCATGAAAAAGCGGAGCGTGTCACTCTCCAATAAAAGAATGCTGGGGTCCAACCAAGCTTATTGAAAAAATAAAAATAAACTGAAAGCAAAAAAATAAAAGACGCTCCAAGTAAAGCACATAATATGTGACCGAATAAAAATATAGTTTCACTAGAAGTGACCTGATAATTTGTCGATGAAGAAGGGGATGCCTTGGGCATCCCCAAGCTTAGACGCTTGAGTCTTCTTGGAATTTGCTGGGATGTACCACCGGGGCATCCCCAAGCTTAGGCTTTTCACTCTTCTTGATCACGTCATATCATCCTCTTCTCTTGACCCTTGAAAACTTCCTTCACACCAAACTTCTCACAATCTTCATTAGCAACGTTAGTGAAATCGAAATAATAAATTCACATGGTTCAGTTTCAACATATTCCTAACATTCAAAAACACATTAGATACTGTCAAAAATTCTTTTAAAACTCTTTTTCTCAAAAGAACACCAAAAGAAAACGATTAAGATGCAAATACAATTATTGGCAGAAATCTGTCAAAATAGGACAGCAGATAAAGATGATTTTTTCGAAAATCTTATGTTACTCAAATAAATAATTGGTCAACTAAGAAAAATTGTGTATACAGCCCAGGATTACGCACAAAAAAACTCAGGTCATTTTGAATTTTCTGTGATTTTATATGTAATAAACAGTGGACAGCAGAAATCTGTTTCCTGCGCAGAAATCCGAAATATAGTCTCAACTTTCCACTAGAGGCTTTTCTTGGCTCAACAAAAACACAAAAGAAAAGATACAGCATGGTTGCTAAGGAAATAGACAACCCCCAGGTGCAAAGCACACAAAATAAAACAAAGAAAAACTGGTTGAAAACAGAGAAATAAAACGGGTTGTCTCCCGGTAGCGCTTTTCTTTAACGCCTTTCAGCTAGGCATAGAAAGCAACTCAAGTATTTTCAAGTGAGGCATTCAAATCAAGATTTGGCAATTCTTTAGTAATGCATTGTATTTTATCTAAGTGAGTTTCAGAGGCTCCTCTCTTAGTACTTTTAGGCTTACTATCTTCATCAAATAAATTCTCAGGAACAATCCAATCAAAATTCTTTTCTTGGGCTTCGTACAGTGCCACAAATTTAAAGGGGATTGGTATTTTATCCTCGTTTTCGTTATTAGATTCAGTTTTTTCTAGAGCACCAACAATGTCTACACATGAGCCAAACATATTGAAACGATCAAAGACTTTTCTAGCCTCTATAGCAACATCTTCAAATTGTTTAAGCATAGTTTCTAAGATGAAGTTTCTTTTCTCAACATCTTCAATGTTATTCAAGTTGGGAACATATGTTGTAATATGGGATGGAGGTTAACAAACCTAGCTTCTAGCATGTGAACTCAAGAAGTTGCAGCAGTCTCGTAATTGGGATCAAGTTCTAATACAGATTTTTCCTCAAAGTTAGCATGCTTACTAACATGATCAAAGAATTCTTTGATAGTGTCCTTTCCAAGTATAGAACCACTTCCTACCGGCAAATCTTTCAAGGTAAACTTAGGGAACAACATGATGAAAAATAACAACATAGTGACAAAATAACAACTAGAATAAGAACTAATTTTTTGTGTTTTGATATAAAGAAGAAAAACAAGACAAAAATAAAACAAGACAATAAACAAAATAAATAGGTTGAGAGTGAGAGACTCCCCTTGCCAGAAGACTTCTTCCTCCCCGGCAACGGCGCCAGAAATTTCCTTGATGCTACATGTTGGGAACCCCAAGAGGAGGGTGTGATGAGTGTAGCGGTAGGAATTTTCCTCAGTTAAGAACCAAGGTTATCAATCCAGTAGGAGAAAGAGGATCTTTGGAAGGTTGATGCCACTGACGATGGTGATGGCGCCTCACCGATGTCAGCAACAACGTGGAACCTGCACACAACACAACCAAAATACTTTGTCCCAACGGTACAGTGAGGTTGTCAATCTCACCGGTCTTGCTGAAAACAAAGATTAGACGTATAGTGTGGAAAATAATGTATGCTTGCAGTAAGTAAAAGAAAGCAGAAAATTGTAGTGGTTTGTTTAACAGTGTAAGAAAATGGACCGGGGTTCATAGGTTCACTAGTGGTGTCTCTCCATTAAAGATAGCTTGCTGGGTGAACAAATTACAGCTAGGCAATTGACAAATAAAGGTTGCACCATAGTTCATATCCATGACATGATGCGTACTATGATATTTAGTGCGGGCATTACAACAATATACATAGACCGTAATCCAACTGCATCTATGACTAATAATCCACCCTCAGGTTATCATCCGAACCCCCTTAGGTATTAAGTTGCACGCAACAGATAATTGCATTAAAAAAGTGTGTAAAGTAAGCAATGATTGTACACGCGGGCACTCGCACCGCTGTTTTCTCCTGAGTGGCAACATCACATCCTCCCCCGTCATGTTTCTGTCACTCGAGCACAGGCGAAAAGGAGGCATGAACCCACTATCGAGCATAAATACTCCCTCTTCGAGTCACTAGCAACTACTTGGCCATAGCAACCACTGGCATATGCAATAAAGACTATAATCAACTTGGCATAAGTTCAATATTCATCGGATCCCAGCACCATCACATAGAGTTACATAAGAACAATCTCGATCATGTTAGGCAGCTCACGAGATCTAAACATGGAGGCATATGAGGAGAAGACAACCATCTAGCTATTGCTATGGACCCGTAGTCCAAGGATAAACTACTCACACATCACTCCAGAGGCAGGCATGGTCATGGAGAAGCCTTTGGTGATGATTTCCTTTCCGGCAGGGTGCCAGGAGACAGCTTCAGAACCCCCTGGTTTAGGGTTGACAACGACGGCGGATGCGGAACTTTTCGGGGATATTTGATCAGGTGCTTAGGGTTTTCCATCCGGGGGGAATAAATAGGCGAAAGGACAGAGGCGGTGGAGCCCTGAGGGCCCCACACCACCAGTTGGCGTGGCCAAGGGGGGCGCCACCCCATGGTGTGGCCTCCCTGGTGCCCGTCTTCGACTCCTCTTCGGTCTTCTGGATGCTTCCGGGGGAAATAGGCACTTCGGGCTTTATGGGGTCCAATTCCGAGAATATTTTCAGAACAACTTTTCTGAAATAAAAAACAGCAGAAAATAGGGAACTCGCACTTGGCATCTTTTTAATAGGTTAGTCCCGGAAAATGTGTAAAAATGCTATAATGAATGGAGAAAACATCTAGCAATTGGCATAATATTATCATAGAGCATCAGAAATTATAGATACGTTGAGACGTATCAAGCAGCAACAACACATCCTTGTCCTTAGACGTTTCTGTCACTCGTGCCCAGGATCGGAGGAGGTATGAATCTACTATCTAGCACAAAACCGTATCTTGAGGATATATGTAATCACTTGATCAGGGCAGCCACACACATCGGAGAGCATGCAAGAACGTAAATAAATCACTAATACTATAATAGTAACAAAATCATATAAGAAATATGAATAATCTAATCATAACTTCACAATTCATCGGATCCCACCAAACACAACAAGTAGAAATTACATAAAGGTGATTTTGATCATTTTAGGTAGCCCACAAGATCTAAACATGGTGGCACAAGAAGAACAGACAACCAACTAGCTACTGCTACATTCCTGTAGTCCATGGGGGAACTACTCACAAACCACCATGGATGCAGCACAGTCGACGAAGATGGCTCCAAGGTCTATCCCCGTAGCGGCAGGGTTCCGGAGCAAGAATTTCTAACCCCCAAAACTAGAGCTTGATGGCGGTGGATCTCCGAAGCATTTCTGGAATCCTCCGAGGGTGTTAGTTTTAGGTCAAGAGGCAACTTATAGGCGAAAGGGGGGGAGGGGTCCCGAGGTGGTGCCCGAGGTGAGTAGGCGGGTGGTGGGCATGGGTCAGGGCCCACCGCGCCCTCAGCCCGCCTAGGAGCTGTGGGGCTCGCCTCCGGCTCTTCTTTGGACTCCTTTGTTCCGGGTAAAAACTGGCCTCCGTGAATTTTCAGATCTTTTCACGAATATTTATTTAATATTTTATTGAAACAAAAAGACAACGGAAAACAGAAACTGGCACTAGACATCTTGTCAATAGGTTAGTCCGGGAAAATGCCCCAAAATAATATAAAACTATAATAAAAACATGTAGCAGTTATGAAAAACAAGTATATAACGATACAAAATTATAGATACGTTTTGTACACATCAGTGCACGCAGGTGAACCTATATTATTTAGGTTTTGTACTTGTCAAATTAAATATTAGTTTTATTTCGTATTTATTCAAAGCTAAGTCGTAATTATTTTAAACTGCCTATTCACCCTATAGGCGGCATCCTTGCACTTCCGCTTGGGTCGGGCGGGTCAAGGCCGCCGAAGGTGATCTTTTTGTTCGTAGGAGCTTGCGGGGCAGTGAGGAGGCGTGGTGGCACAGGAGCTGTTGGATGTGGCAGATCAACAATAGAGGCGTGTGGGTTTCTTCAGCATGGTGTAATTCAAGCCGAGGGGAGAAAATTGGAGGGGTTGGGAGGGGGGGCTGGTTATGCCAGGCATCTATCGTTGTCGTTGTCCAGCGCCATGGTTGCGTACGACTTGCAGCTAGGAAGCCGGGGCGGCGGCCATGGACCGATGGTTGCGTTCAGGCGGAGGCTGCTGCATGGTCGTCGCGGATTGAGGTTTCTTGACCGGGATGGCACACGGAGGAGCTTGGCGGTTAGCGGCATGGCTTCGATGCCCATCTTGCTTCTCATCTCTCTCTTTGCGGTTGGCTCGATCCCTGGGAAAAAGCCTTGCACATGCCTCGTTCGGAGCCGACGACATCGGCGCCTTCAGGCGTCGTTCTCCTTCTTGATTGCGTTTTTGTGGAGTTTCAATCCCAAACGACGCGAGTGGTTCTATGATCTCTGGATGAAAGCCTAAGATCCTTCAAAGTGGGCGGTGGCGGCGGACGCGTCGCTTCCTTCTTGATGGCGTCGCCTTGGGAGTTCCTAGACCTCGCGGTGCGATTGATTCGCGATAGATGGGAAGGATGCCTCTGTTGCAGGCGAGGCGGACGCCCCGGACGGTGGCGGTTCGTCGAGGTGGCGGCATCGGCCTCCCATGAAGCGATGGCCCTATGAGGTAGAGTCGTGTCCGAGTGCGGTTTGGATGGCGACCTCGTGTTGTGCGGGAAGCAAGTGCGTCGACTCGGCCGGTTCGACTCCGTGCGACATGAAGTTTCGATCTGGTTGCCACGTTGGGGCGACGATCCCAGATTTGGTGGGACGTTTGTGGTCTGTAGGGTTGTCGTCTTGGTAGCGGGGGCTAGGGCGGTTGTGACTCGTGTGCAACTTTGGTGCCGAATGGTGTAAGTTACGACAACGTTTGTGGTGTTTGTCGACTAGCGTCGTGTGGACAACGGGTCTACTCGCTCGTGTGGTTTTTGATCCAGTTTTTATTGTGTAGTTTGTATGGTCTAAACTGGTATTTCTTATAATCTGGGTCAACTTTGTTCTATATAATCAGGCTATGAGTATTGACCACGTTTAACTAAAAAAACACTACTGGCCAGTCTTGTTAGTGGAGTTGGCACGATAATTCCGGTGCATCACTTGAGGCAGGACAAGCGACAGTTGCCGGGACCGTAAAACCTGTAGAAACATGAAGACATACACGCGGGAAATAATCCTATGAGAACAGGTCTATCTCCCAATCAGTGTAGACCTCATCTAAATTAGGCCACGCACCATCATCAATCTCAATGTATCCTTCTTCACCAATCTGTCTAATCTCTTCGTGACTTTGCCATAGCCACGTCTCAATGCATCCTTTAGTCGTCACATGCCTGAAACTTCACCCGCCATCCAGCACCATGGCCCAAACCACCGAAAAGACAAAAACGAGTACAACACTAGACAAGAGACCTTGGATGTATTCACGTACTTTGATGGTTGTACTAGCGGCAATCACAATTATTCTCAGCCTAATCAAATTCTTTCGGCGGGCGGCGGCGAGTTAAAGAACTGGAAAATAAAAGGCACCTATACTCCTATTTCGAAAAATCCTAACCCTAACTCTAGCCGCTCGGCTGGCGCGCCGCCTCTCCCTCCCTCTCTCCACCTCTCTCCACCGCGCGCCCTAACCCTAGCCGCCTCCGCCGGCCGGCGCGGCGCCTCTCCCTCCCTCTCTCCACCTCTCTCCCCCGCGCGCCCGTCGCCCCCGCGGCGGCGGCGCGCGACACCCCACCTTTCCCCTTTCAGCCTCTCCTCCGTGCTCCTCCCCCGTCGTCGCCACCGGCAGAGGCTGACGGGCCGTGTCCTGGTGGCGCCGCCGGCGGCGGCTTGTCTCTACCCACCCCTATTCAAGTGGATGCGAGGATCCCTCGGGCGGCAGCGGTGCACCCCAGGTGGCGGCGACTCGGTTCCGGCCGAGAGGTGACGCTACGCCGGAGGCGTCTGCAGATGTGGGGCGGCGCAGTGGTGGATGTGGATGTGCGGCGGTCGACGGGTCTAGGCGGCCCAGATCTGGGCCCACGGGCCCCATCTGGGTTGGGACGGGCCGGTTGACCCGCGACACATTCTAGAGATAGAGATGAGGGTGAGGGGGACGCGGACAACGACGACTGTGGCCGGCATGTTACAGCGCGGCTGCGAGCTTTATGGGCCCGCTCTGGGCCCAGCCAGACCCCACTAGGACTGGTATGCCCTCGCGTGGGATTTACGGGCCCGTTGGGACCGGCTAGACCTAACGGGACTGGTGTGCTCTGTAGCCGCATTCGGTCGACTAACGTCCTCGACGGTGGAGGCAGTACCTTCCCGCTCGGCCGTGGTTGTGTTGTTTCCGGGGTATCCCTTCCCTCGCCTCCATCTGTCAGACCTCGTAGTGTCGACCTCGGAGAGATAACGGTGATGGCTTTGTGACCGTGGTGGCGCGTGTTGGTGGGCGGATGGTCCAGTGGTGTCAAGGCTCAGCCTTGAGGGGCTCCTTTGTTCCGATCGTCGGGCCTGTGGATAGGGTTTCGGGAGAAATCCTTGTCGGCTCGTCTGACATCGGCGCGGTGCCGCCTCCGGGTGGCATCGTTCCTTCCTGAAGGGTGTCGTGGCTACCATATGTCCGATATCCCCTGTGTGCCGGGGGAAACACTAGGACCCGTGTGCTGGTCCGGGCAACAATGTGGCTTCTTCTTGAAGGTGTTGTTCGACACTCGTCGATTCGTAGCTAGAAGTGTGGTGGTACTCTGTAGGAGGGCGCAGCGGTGGCGGGTCATCGTCGTTTAGTCGATCCGCCTATGTCTCCTTTTATTTCTTTATTTCTTTTTCTTTTGTGTGTGTTGGCTGTTGCCTCAGCCGATGTGTTGGTTCGGCTCTATTGTTTCAAGTGGTTGCTATATTGGTGTAAAAAAAAAGTGGTTGCTATATTAATATAGCGAGGCTTCGGCCTATTTTGACAGTTAAAGAACTGGAATATACCAGGCAATCACAGCAACCATCGACTACGTATTGGAATGAATAACGAGCACGCACACTCTGAATAGGTTTCGCCAGATGTGCCGACGGTACGAGCAAATGTTTGGATTTATTATATAATTTCTAACCGAACGCTCCATCGCGACGAGAGGTAATTGAGAAGACATTAACAGAATGGGGAAGATGGATGTTTTGAGATCTAAGATGACACGTGGCGTGATTTAAATAGGGTGGTCTCGTAGGATTATTTTCCGACATACGGAGATGCCAATGCCGGACTCTTGTTTGCACGTACAACTTGTGACCTCGGATTTGTCATACGATGGCTTTAGTGGGCAGAAAGATAAACTACGTTTTGTTTTTTCTCGTTGGATGAGGAGAAGACGTTCGTCATGCGATGTTAGTAGTGGCACGTCACCATGGCTTTGCTGATTGAAGAAGCTAGAAATTCTGCTATACCTTTTATGCTTGTGGATCAAACTTTTCTCTTCTTTTAGTTACATGCGACCATTTCACTTTTTCAATATAACAAGAAGACGTGCACATATGCATAGTGTCACACCCACACGCTCACGCAAAACATAACGAGGAGAGAAGTTGTGGTTTTAGTTATCGCTACTTTTAGCACCACGGAAATGCTAATAGTGTGAGGTCATTTGGCCGTTTGCCACGTCGTATTCAGCCATCGAAGGGAAAGCTAAGAAATACTCCATGCCTCCTAAATAAAAATTCTGTGAGATCATCCTCCATATTAAAATGTAAGATGTTTTAGTTTTTTTTTGACAAAATATATTTAGACATGTTTTAGTGTGTAGCTTCATATGCATCTTACACTAAAATATGTCTAGATATATTTTATCTAAAAAAACAGAAACATCTTATATTTTGATATGGAGAAAGTATATAATAAGATAATAGACCACACAAGCGGTCAGTTTATCAAAACAAGCCGGAGGTAGTTACTCGGTAATTTTGCTAACTGGACAGTTCGGAAATTCCTTTCTTTTTCCGCGTGTCGATCCAATTAAGCTTAGAAAAAAAGTTTGGACCAGAGCATCTCCCTCCGCCCCCCCCCCCCCCCCCCCCACACACACAAACACACACACACACACCGCCCCGAAGCCACCTTTTTCCCGACCAGCGAAATATTTTTCTCCTAGTCGCCCTTTCAGGACGTCGCTTTCCGCCGGAGTGGGCCAAATTTTCATCTGCCGTTCCCAGGCCGAACTCAATGCACCGGGGGGCGACTTGAGGCTTCGGCGGAGGAAAAAAAATGGAGTGGGCCAGCACAGTCGGCGAGAGAACGTTTTTTCCCTCACAGATTCGCCCAACTGCCGGCGCAGAGACACACTTCCCCTTTGTCGTCGTTTCGCCGCTATTACTACCCCTCTTGGCTCCGCCGCAAACCTGCCACTAGAAAATTTCGCCTTCATCTTCCCAAACCACCACCCACTGCTAGCTGACTTTCAGCGGTCGGGCGACCTCGCCGGCGGTTTCGCGTCGGCCGCACCCACGAAGTGTTTGGCTTTTTGCCTGCTCGACGATGGACTTTGACACGAGAGATGTTCGCGGCCCTGCTGGAAGAGAAAGCAGAAGCCGTCGCCGATGGTGAAGAACACATGGTGATCCTCGTCTCTCTAGCCGGTTTATTCGTCCGGAATGCAAAACCGCGATGCGGTGGCTCGGCGCCAGGCTGTCAGAAGAGCAAGGTGAGGCACTGGCTGGAGGGGTACTGCATACTCTACGCCGACTACTTTGCCGACGACCTGTTGCACGACGAGACGGTGTTCCGACGCTGTTTCAGGATGAAGTGGAAGTTACATTGTGCATTTCATCCGGGAGTTCGACATCTATTTTCTTTGCAAGAAAGATTGCACCAGCACAGTTGGATTCACCTAACTCCAGAAGTGCACGGTCATCATGAGGATGATTGCATACGGAACTCCCGGTGATACACAAGATGGACTATCTACGCATGGTCGAGTCCATCACCATTGTTTGTTCGTACAAGTTCCGGATAATGGTGGCAGAGTTTGGATCAAAGTTATGGATGGCAATGGGGTACGAAACCCGCAAACCCGACGGGTACCCTCCTTAAATGGGGGAGGGTTTGGTAAAATGTTAGACCCGCCAGGTCTAACGGGGCGGGTGTGGGTGTGGAAAACCCGTACCCGCATACCCGCTCTAAGCCCTAATCATATCCCTAATAATCATATGGCTAACCACACGTCCACGAGCTATGCACCACACAACCGACACATCGCATGCATGCGTTGGAATCGGGAGTCCCGGAGACAACACACGCACACACGTGTCTATTGTCACCAACTCCATCCAAATATTCCATCGTTATATTCCCCACATACGTCAGTGTCACTCCTGAGATGGGTACCCGTTGGGGCCCCAAACCCGAACCCAGCGGGTGCTTTCAGGAATCACTTTCGATCACCCAGTGCTAAAGACACTGCTCAAATTCTAGCACAAAATGAAGCAAGAGTATTTAGATATTTGGAAACATCGACAACATGCACCGGACAGAAAGAACTGTCCATTTAATTGAAAACTTGTTAAATTTTCTTTTATGTTGATTTTTTGGTTAACTATGCGATAAATATAATGTTGTTTATATAATTTCGGTAAAAAAATAGCCCTCGCGGAAATTAGCGCGGGCCGAAAAACGCACTTGAAGCGGCAACGGCAGGAGAATACGTCGCATAAGAAAAAACTGCAGCTGCTCAAAACTGGTTGACTGCTACATAATTCATGGAAACTAAAGTCAGACTTATTCAGGCCAAGTGCCCATGGTTGTTAAGGAGACCTTGACCTGGGCATTGACTTGGCTGGCGAGTCAAGGTCATACACAGTGGTGGCCCACCATATATAAGTGACGCTAGCGATGACCTGGGCCAACTAACAAGGTGACATCACCTAGGTGAAGGAAGCGGATGACGTCACTCGTGGTTCTTGGTTTTTAATATATGGCCAGTTCTTTTCTGGGATTTCAATTCAGCACAAGGGTTCTCTTTGGCTGTTACAAATCAGCTCATTAGTCATCACTAATATAAGTACTGTACTTGGCCCATGTACAACCATGGCTTTCTTTTTACAATGGAAAAGGTGGAATACTGTACATTCTTAGTTGGCCGGAATAGCAAGATGCTGGTGCTCGACGGACGGCCGGGAACGAAAGTTGTAGCACTAGAACGATGCTTCGAGGCCCTCCTTTTCTACTACTGTGGCTAGACTGTAGTAGGATTAAAGCAGGTTGTTCTAGGCAAAGGAAAGTAAGCCGGGAGTGGTTGAGTCATGGCATGTGATTGTGGCACTTGAACCTTCCACTGTAACTAACCATTCTCCTCCTTTTTGAGAGATTACAAGATGCAGAAAAACAAACAATTCTTGCGGAGAAAAGAAAATCAAATACTAGTAAGTATATGATCAAGCTCAGGAGTAGCAGTAGCATGGCCTGCAGCTAACGAGTAACGACCTAAATGAAGGTACAGTATCACCTCACGTGTATACATGTCCGATGCAATGATGATTAATCGAATCAATCAGAGGACTCGTCTGACAAGTATCACCTGTTCAGAAGAGGAACATCGCGGGAGGCATCTCTACTATTACTCCGACATGTAAAGGGCTGATTAAGCATACCTAATTACTACCACCGTTGCAGTTGAAATGAGAGACAGTAATTACCAAGATCATCATCAGTAAGATCGCCGACATGTACAGAGCGCAGTTGTCGCCGCAATTAAGGACGTGCGCACTCTACGCGTGGACGCGCTCTGGGCGCGGCGTGGCCGGCGCATCGGGCTCCGGCTCGGCGTTGAGGTCGAGGCTGACGCCGGCTGGCCGCCGCGGTGGCGTGGCGTTGCCGGCGACGCGCTCGTCGACTGGTGGCCGCGGCAGCGCCGTCGCCGGAGCTGGTGGCGCGAAGTCCTCCCACGAGAAGCTGGGGCACCACGCCGGCGCGCGCGCGGGGACCTGGGCTCCCGCTCCAGCTTCGGCTCCGGCACCCGCGGCCAGGCGACGTGAGGCGTCGCGCATGCGGCGCAGGATGGCGTAGAACTCCTCCACCTCGGCGTCGGACACCTCTTCGGCGGCGGCGGCGCGCTTGCGCTTGGCGGTGGGCGCGTCCATGGTCCAAGCGTGGGCGGGTGCGCGTGCGCGTGTGCGTTTGTTAGGCGGGTGGAGTGGGTGCGTGCATCTGGACGAGTGTTTCCGAAGAAATAAGGAACCCAGAAGCCTACGCTTATATGCGACCAAGAAAACAAGGGCCAGTTGCATTGCAGAACAAAAAAAAAGCTCTCTTTTTTACTTTATACGGCGTGACGGCGACTACGTACATAAACTCTCCGCCTCGCTCACGGACTATACTACCAGTACCAAGTGCAAACCACGGCGGACCCATGTCCGAACATCTCTGAAAATCTCAAACCATCAGACGGAGATTTCATGTCACCATGCGTACGTCATTTCTCTCGTTTGATTCCCCGGCTGTTGCGTGGCGGTGGGTACAAGGAACCGGGGCGTGGGAGCACGACGACCGGACGGCCCGTGGTCTGGTACTGTTGCTCGTCCTGTCAGATGTTCTGAACTTTCAAAGATGCCCGAACAGTGCAAAACAACGCCCTTCCAGTTCCATGCATCGGGATGGTATCTTGATCTTGGGGGTGGAGAACGCTCGATCTAGCCAGTGGAGTGATACGCCACCGTAGGTTGTTCACGGATCAACTGGAGGCCGGAGAGGACGGCAGCCAACTTCACTGATCAAAGATCAATCCGGCTACCACCGATGCCTGATCGAACTCTGTTTAGGTATCTGAGCAGGACAGACCTCTATTGACGAGGCATAAAGTGGAGTAACACAGAAGAGAAAAGATGAATGTACATTTCTAGGTCGGCTGAAAAGTCTTTAGCGAATTCAGGGAGAAGAATAGCTAGCAGGGCATCAAGTATGCAGTATGCGTCACTAGCTAGCTACAAGCCCACACGCTTATCTGAAACCTCATGGGCACCAACGGCTGATAAGATCACAGGATATCCGTTGGAAGCTTGCCGCATACGTTCACCAAGTGGGCTGCGTCAGCTTCATCATACCGTACACGATCGAGTAGTTTCTGCCAAGAGAGAGTTGTTATTGCGGGCACTTTTCAGGACACCGGAAAATGTATGCACCACTCCCAAAAAGGAAGAGAAAATCGTCACCGATGTCCCTTCATGTACCAAATCTTTGTTTTACTTTTCACTCATCCTGAGGCCGAGACCATGCGGTAGTCCTCCTAGTTTAAGATTATCATACGTACGGTACTACTCGAAATTCCTGTGGAAATCCGATCGTGGTAGACAACTCGACAATCAATGAGCAATTGGGCGCTTGGGTCAGGAATTCCTCAACTTTCTTCTGGCCATCATGGATGGCATGCGGATATTAGAAAAATCTGGCCAATGATTCCCAGCTAGTCCACACTTAATTATGAAAAAAAAAATCGAAAAGGAGGAGACCCTCCGATATCGGCAGCCATCAATTGTCCATCTTGTGTATCCCTTGTGATTTTAGGCCTCCTCTTCCTCTACTACTATGTGGTAGTTTAGTCTAAAGAGACATGCATTGGGGTGGTTGTCTTTTAGATTAAACTACCACATTTTAAGTTTACAAATTTTGATTTTGACTAAACCCATAATGCATGGTAATTGAGAACGGGACAATGGTCTAATGGTTGGATTGCGGTGGTTACACCGCAACAACCGGAGTTCGATTCATGTGAGGAGCGGATTTTAGGAATTCTCGCCCAGCAGTGCCTCTTGTTCATGTGATGCCATGGCGCTCCTTTTCCACCGGTCTTGTTTTTTTAATGTGCATGGTAATTATGGGCGAAGCGAGTATGTTACTCTTCCGTTCTGGTTTAAAGGGCATGTTTCAAAATCATGCAGTTCCAAAATCCCCCACCTCCTAGACATGTTTGTATTAATTCCCTCTCAATTAGGAGCTGGTTGCATCACTATACCTATTTTGAATGATCCATGAATTGTATTATACTTAATACTCTTTAAACTTGGTAATAGAAAATGGTTGTGTGCATCGCTTCGATGCAGCGGCTGGGGCATGGCTGATGATGGCATCCCTACCTCTTTACCATACTCTCCCATTAATGATGTTGTTGTTCAAGAGAAGCCCAATAAAGTGAGGATTTGACCAATAACAAGAGTCGTAACTAAACTATTAGAACAACAGGTAAACTCACTCTTGATAGAATATGGTGTTTGTGATTATGAGAATTTTATACTATCTAAGTCTATGCATTTATGTATGATCGGCTTTATTGGTAACACAGAAACTAGTGGAGGAGAACAGTAAGACATGGTGGAAAACATCAAGGAGGACAAGGAAAACATAGAAGACATGGTGGAAAACAAGGGGGAACATATGGGAAACATCAAGAAGGCCACAAAAAACAGAGGGAAACATGATGGGAAACAACTTTCTACAAGTGCTCGAGGGAGGAGAGGGAGGCAGGAGTGAAAGTGCAATTTCGATATCTCTATGTTTTGTGTGTTTGTTAACAACATAAAGAAAGTTACTAACCGTATGTGCTATTATGTCAAAGGTTTTGGTCTTAAATCAGCTCACATACGGTATCGAAGAAATGGTGAAGAAATCGATGATCTACGGATTTTTCCTGGCCAGAAATAGCATTTCCAAGTGAAGCCCGGAATTATTCCGGGTGATTCCGGATGCGCGGAATCATTCCGGCCACAACGGGAAATTGCTCTGTGGCAATCCAGAATATTCCGGGTGATTCCGGGTGCCGGAATTATTCCGGTCCATTCCGGCCACAATGGCAAATTGCTCTGTGGCAATCCGGAATTATTCCGGGCCATTCCGGAGCTGCCCGAAATCATTCCGACCGCAACGCAAATATCTCTGTCGGAATCCGGATTGCTCTGGAATTATTCCGGTGTCCGGAATTATTCCGGGCCATTCCGGCCTGGTCGCATTGGGCAGAAAAACGGCTAGTTTTAAGTGAGGGCTATAAATAGGCCCTCTCTTTCTTCCCCAAGAGTCAGCTCCTCCAGCATTGAAGACTCCATTGACTGAGCTCACCCACAAAGCTAGATCTCCCTCCTCCTCCACCCAAACTTGTTGATTCTTTGAGGATTGAAGGAGAAGCCCCGGATCTACATCTTCACCAACTGGTTTTCCATTTCCCCCCTCATTAGCTTGAGGGATCTTGGCCTAGGGTTTCCTCTTGTGGAGAACCTAGGCTTCTTGCTACTCTTGGTGATTTGTGATAGTTGGGATCCCCCAATTAAGTTGTGGGTGTGTGCCCCAAGCTTGTTTGTAAAGGATTCGATCCCCGCCTCAAAGGGGTTCAATAGTGGAAGGTGAACTAGGCCTTTGTGGCGGAAGTTCCTCGGAGAATAGTGTGAGGCCTTTGTGGCGTTGAGTAGGCCTTCGTGGCGAGCTCACACCCCTCTAACGAGACGTACTCCCTTAACAAGGAGGAACTCGGGAATACATCGTGTCTCCGTGTGCTTCCATCGGTTACCTCGTTCCTCACTCTTTACTTACTTGTACTTGTAGCATTTATTGTAGTACTTGTTGTATTAAGTGTTGTCCTAGTTGCATTAATTGCTTGCCTTGCCATATAGGTAAATTCACCATTAGTTGCACTATCTAGAGAATTTACCTTTGTGTAAAGCCTAAACCTTGTTAAAAATTAAAATTGGTCGTAGCACCTATTCACCGCTCCCTCTAGGTGCCCATACATTACTTTCAATTGCTATCGGAGCCTCAGCTCTTCTATCGGGCTTAACCGCCTAAGAGTTTTAGTATGGGAGAAGATTTGGATACCGAAACGTCCGTTGGCAAGGTGACCATGGATGATCTCAATGCTTTGAGAACTTCATTGAACTCATCCATAGACACCAAATTTGATGAGTTGCGTAAACTCATGGCACAACTCCTCAAAGCAAAAGGACCGGAGGTAGTCGAATCTTCTCTTATGGAAATTCCTCCGGAGGGCGCCAAGAAAGGGGTTGATGGTGATCCATATAAAAATGCTTCCGCCGAACTATCCACTAAGAAGGGCGTGGTGGGAGAGGAAGGATATCACCCCGTTGAAGGATGATATTCTCCCGATCCCCCCGTCCCTCATCCTCATATAATCCCTAGGGGAGACCCACCTAAAATTGATGCTTTTTCTTTTCGTGAATGGCAATACTACATGGAGACTCACTTGAACTCTTCTTGTATAGATCTTTGGAGGATCACTCGTGACGGATACAAGCCATTTGATCCCAAGAATCTCACAAGAAGAGAAGCCGTAGATTGCCAACTCAACTACACCGCTTTGTCCATTCTTCAACAAGCCGTGGGTCCTAACCACATGCCGCATCTTCAACAATATTCCACCGCCAAGGAAACATGGGATGCTCTTGTCGTAATGTTTGTGGGCAATGAGAGCATGCAAAGGAATAGATATGATGCCTTGACCAATGAGGCCGAAGGGTTCTATATGCATGATGGAGAGGATCATGTGGACATGCACCGAAGACTCAAGACTCTTGCCACCGCCTTCTCAAATGTTGGTGCCACGTACATTGATGATGCTTGGATCAAGAGGAAGTACATGATTGCCATAATGCCATTTGAGGGCGCGGACATGAAGAGCATTCAAGGGAGACATGATTTCTCCTCCATGACCTCAACTCAAGTGATGCAAGAAATGTGCTCCTACAAAGTGCAAACCAAGAATGCGCTTGACAACCGTGCTAGGGCCATTGGAATGCACCAAGGAGCATCCATTGCTTTGAAGGCCAAGGTGTTGTCAAGAGAGGTTGAGAATGAAGAAGAAGGAGAAGAGGCGTTGCCTCCTTTGAAGGAACAAGATTATGATCCCGTTCTAAAGGATCTCATTGCTCTCACCGCGCAAAAGTTTTGGAGCAATCCTCCCAAGGGCAAGAGATTTGTTGAAGAGAAGACAAGGTCTCGCTATGGCAATGATGGGGCTCAAAAAGTGAGGTATTGCTTCAATTGTCAAGATAAGCATCACTTCATTGCGGAGTGCCCTTATGAGAATAGAGAGCTCCATAGTGGCAAGCTCATTTGCAAGGACAAGTCCAAGGTTGAGTACAAGAAACCTCATTTCAAGAAGAAGCCATTCAACAAGAAGTCTCCCACCAAGTTTGTGCTCTTGACTCAAGGGGAGTATGATTCCGGGAGTGATGAAGAAGAAGAAACCACAAGTGAAGTGGCCGCTCTAGCTATTGCTTCTACTCCATCATATTCATCTCTATTTGAATCCCCCAATGACGATCTTCCTCAACGTAATGCCAAGTGCTTCATGGCAAAGGCCACAGAGGTATCACCTTCCCCCAACTCTAAGACCCCTAGTGAACTTGAACATCTTGCTAGTCTTAGAGAAGAAGAAGAAAGGGTCTCCTTGGACCGTTTTATGTCTAACATGCAAGGGGAGACCAAGAAGTACGCTGAGTATCTCATGAGGCAATTGGGAGAGGCCCAAGATGCTCTTGAGAAGAAAGGTGATGTTGAGAGAAGGGATGCAGATGAAATTGCATCTCTCTCTATGACTCTTGAGGAAGAGCATGATGGTAGAGTTTCTCTAGAGGATGAACTTGAATCTATTGAATTAACTCATAATGAACTTGTCTCAAACATCACAAAGGAACGTGATCTTGCTATTGCTAAATATATAAAATCTAAAAAGGATAAGGTCGAGTTTGGGGTTGGTCATGGTAAACTAACCGAGGAGTTTGAAAAGCTAACTGAGGCTCACAAAGCTTTGGAAAGCCAACACTCATCCCTCAAAGAGTTGCATGAACAACTTCAAACTCAACTTAATCAAACTAACAATCCTAGCACCTCTACTTCTTCTTGTGATCATGCAAATATTATTGAGGAAAATTCTAGGTTGAAAGATGAGCTAGCAAGGCTCAAGGGTAAAGGCCCTCAAGTTGAGAAAGTTGTGACCCCTTCCCCACAAGTGGTTGCCCCTAACTCTAATGTGGTCATCGCTAGACCACAATTGAGTGCTCCAGGGCAACAAGTGGGCAAGCAAGGTCTAGGCTATGTGGCCAAGAAGAAGAACAACAAGAAGAAGAGCAAGAAGATGACCAACAATGGTGCTTCGAGTGGTATTGTCATTAGGGACAACACTACTCTTAGTACACCCGCTCAAGCAAACAACATTGCCTCGAGTAGTAGTGTCATGAGGGACAACACTACTCGTAGCACCTCCGTGGGAACTAACAATCCACACCATTTCTTATATGTTGATTATTATGGTGTTGTGCAAGCTAAATATGTTGGTCCTATTGAGGGTTTCGTTGACTATACTATTTGGGTTCCAAAGACCCTTGTTGCTAACATGAAGGGACCCTCCTCGGGTCCTAACTCTAGTCAATGATCTCTTGCAGGACTATGCTTCCGGTGGGACTAAATGGATAATTGATAGTGGATGCACTAGCCATATGACCGGAAGCAAAGAACTTGTGACGGAGTTGCGCCGAAATGACATACAAGCAACCGTCACTTATGGAGACTCGTCCTCGTCTAAGGTATCCGGATTCGGCAAGGTTGTGGTCGCTCCCGATATCACTATCGTGAACGTCATGCTTGTTGAATCCCTTGGTTACAATTTACTTTCCGTCCGCTCTCTTGGAAAGATGGGTTTCTCCGTCTTTTTTGATGTTGATATTGTGGTCCTTTTGAGGAGCAAGACTCTTGACGTCGCTTACGTGGGACATGTTGAAAATGAGTTGTTTGTGGTGGACTTTTCGAAGTCTACCAACACTCAAGCAATGTGTCTCTTCGGAAAGGCGGACTTGGGATGGTTGTGGCATCGCCGCCTATCCCATGTCAACATGAGAACTTTGCAAAGTCTTCACAAAGGTGGCCTTATTGTCGGACTAAAAGAAAATGTTTCCTTTGCAAAGGATCGCGTTTGTAGGTCGTGTGTTGAAGGGAAGATGCATGACAAGGTGCACAAGGCCAAGACTATTATCTCATCAAAGAGGATCTTGGAGCTTCTCCATGTTGATCTCTTTGGTGCCGTGCCCGAGGCAAGTCTTGGTGGCAAGAAGTATTGCTTGGTGATTGTCGATGATTATTCAAGATACACTTGGGTTTATTTCTTCAAGTGCAAGAGTGAAACTCAACAAACCATCATCGACTTCTCCAACGAAGTGCAACGTCAACACAATGTGCAAATCATGGCTATTAGGAGTGATAATGGTTCGGAGTTCAAGAACTACACTTTGAATGAATTCCTTAGTGAAGAAGGCATTCGTCATCAATACTCCGCCACTTACACTCCTCAACAAAATGGTGTTGCCGAAAGGAAGAATCGCACCCTCTTGGATATGGCAAGGACCATGTTGGCGGAGTACTCTTCTCCCCAATATTTATAGGGCCGAGGCCATATCCACCGCATGCCACTCCTCCAACCGCCTCTACATCCGCAAAGGCTTGGACAAGACCCCATATGAGATCCTCACCGGCAACAAGCCCAACGTCTCCTACTTCCGTGTATTCGGTTGTAAGTGCTTTTATTTGATCAAGGGTGTTAGGTTGTCTAAATTTCAATCCAAAACTATTGAGGGTATATTTGTTGGTTACGGTGCCGAATCCCACACTTATAGAGTCTTTGACAAAGCCTCACGGATTGTCATAGAATCTTGTAGTGTGGCTTTCGAGGAAAATGATGGCTCCCAAGTGGCGCAATTTCATGTTTCTAATGTAGATGTTGAAATACCTCAAGAAGCCATAGGAAGGATGGGTGTGGGATTTTTCCGCCCCATTGAGGGACACCTTATGGCGACTCGAGAAGGACTATGCTCTACTCAAGTGGAGCCCTCTTCTACAATAGAAGAACAAGCCAAGGAGCCAAATGTTACACCTAACCAAGAACATGTTCAAGACCCTCCTCTCATTGACCAAGTGACTCCGCAAGTCGTACCCACTCCTCTCACTAATGCGAGTCAAGGTCAAGGCCAAGATCAACCATCCTCTTCATCCTCTCCTCAAGTTGAAGCAAGTGTTGAAGATATTGTTGTTGTTGATGATGATGATGATGATCAAGGCCAAGTTGGTCAAGATGGGGACCCAAATGATCAAGATGATCAAGTGATCCCTCCTCGCAATAATGAGGAGATCGAAGCCCGTCGTGTCAAAAGGATAAGAAGAGCTTTGAAGCAAATTGATGCCCAAGACAACAAGGTCTTGGAGGATATTCAAGCTCGAAGATCCACAAGAAGGCAATTGGCACATTTTAGTGAGCATCAAGCTCATATCTCTATGGTGGAGCCTAAGAAAGTGTATGAAGCTCTTGAGGACTCCGATTGGGTTGAAGCTATGCATGATGAGCTCAATAACTTTGAGCGCAACAAAGTTTGGAGATTGGTTGAGAAGCCCAAAGATTGCCACAATGTTATTGGCACTAAGTGGATTTTCAAGAACAAGCAAGATGAGCATGGCATTGTCATAAGGAACAAGGCTAGATTGGTTGCTCAAGGTTACACTCAAGTTGAAGGCATTGACTTTGATGAAACCTATGCACCCGTGGCTCGCCTTGAGTCCATCCGTATCCTCCTTGCTTATGCATCTTCTCATAATTTCAAATTGCAACAAATGGATGTGAAAAGTGCTTTCTTGAATGGTCCACTAAAAGAGGAGGTATATGTTAAGCAACCTCCGGGGTTCGAGAATCTCAACTTTCCTAACCACGTTTACAAACTTGACAAGGCTCTCTATGGTCTCAAACAAGCACCTCGTGCTTGGTATGAGCACCTTAGGGAGTTGTTAGATGATCATGGTTTCGAAGTTGGGAAGATTGACCCCACTCTCTTCACCAAGAGAGTAAAGGGAGAGCTTTTCATATGCCAACTATATGTGGACGATATCATCTTTGGCTCAACTAACCAAGCTTTCAATAATGAGTTCTCTAAGCTTATGACTGACAGGTTCGAGATGTCTATGATGGGTGAGCTTAAATTCTTCCTTGGCTTTGAGATCAAGCAATTGGCTCGTGGGACCTTCATTTCTCAAGCCAAGTATACCCAAGATATGATCAAGAGGTTTAATTTCCAAGATGCTAAGATCAAGACATCTCCTATGCAAGTCAAGTGCCACCTATCTCGTAATCCAAAGGGGAGTAAGGATGTGGATCAAAAGTTGTATCGTTCTATGATTGGTTCTTTGCTCTATCTTTGTGCATCTAGGCCCGATATCGTTTTGAGTGTAGGTGTGTGTGCAAGGTATCAAGCGGCTCCTAAGGATAGCCATTTGATGGCGGTCCATAGGATCTTTCGTTATTTGGTTCATACCTCAAGATTTGGTTTGTGGTACCCAAAGGGGGCACAATTTTCTCTCAAGGGCTACACGGATTCCGATTGGGAGGGTGATCAAGATGATAGGAAGTCCACTTCCGGGGCATGCCAATTTCTTGGTAGGTCCTTGGTGAGTTGGTCTTCCAAGAAGCAAAATTGCATATCTCTCTCCACCGCCGAAGCCGAGTATGTAGCCGCCGCAAGTGCTTGCACTCAATTGCTATGGATGAGGCAAACTCTCAAGGAGTATGGAGTTCATTTGGATAAGGTGCCTCTTTTGTGTGACAATGAAAGTGCCATCAAGATTGCATACAATCCCGTGCAACACACAAGGACCAAACACATTGAGATTCGCCATCACTTCATCCAAGACCATGTGGCAAGAGGGGATATTGCACTATCTTATGTGCCCACCAAGGACAATCTTGCGGATATTTTCACGAAGCCACTTGATGATGCAAGATTCTTGTTCTTGAGGAATGAACTAAATGTGATTGATTCTAGGAGTTTGACTTGAAGATCTTGCACACACCCCTATAGATGAAACGTGTTCGAGTTTAGGTGTAGGCATGGACATAGGGGGAGTGTTATCCTAACACATTGGGTTCTCCCTCCCCCCATTATGCCCAAAGCAAAAATTCATTGTTATCTCTCTTTTTCTAATGTTGAATTGTGAGCTTCAATGTCGAGTAATGGCAATGCCCCCAAGATATATCTTCGCGGTTGCATACCATGAACTCTTACATGGTGGCTTAGGCCACCAACCTCTTCTCTTTTGAAGAGTTGGTTCTTAGTTGGATATCTTTTGGGTTATTGTGTTATCCTTCCAAATACTACTTCTCGTTGCTATTTCGATCTTATTTGCATTTTCCCCGAGAAGTAAGACTAGGAAATCTAACCCCTTTGTGTTTTGCTCTATTTTGTCCCTCCTATGTTCATCTATGCATATGCCTTACTCCACACAAAGTCACATCTCTCCTAGCCATTCAAAACTGTCATTTCTGGAATAGTTTGGTGTCTTTCTGGTCTGCCCCGGAATTTTTTCGGATAGCTCGGATTGATCCGGAATAATTCCGGCAGCCGGAATTTTTCCGGGCTATTCCGGACGTGCCAGTTTTCCTTATAAATAGACCCGCACGCACGGGGGACAGTTTCTTTCCACTTTTCCCCACTCCTCCCGTGCCCTAGCCACCAAAACTCGACGAGTTCGTCCCCGTTGCCCCTAGGGAGGATTGTTTGATCCCTCCTTTGGACAAGGACTTCCCCATGGATGGTATGTGTTTGGCATCTCTCTCTTTTTCGTTTTGGTTGGTTGTTTTTGGCTCTAGATGAAATCTCACCTAGGGTTTGATCTAGATCCGAGTTCTATCAACTTGTTCATCATGCCTATGCCTACCTAGATGCCATGGTTTCGTAGATCTAGTCTATCCACATTCCAATCTAGACTTAGATCTATTTCAAATCTTCGGTCACTCCCACGATTTCCAGCACGTAGATCTGCTCTAGGATCATCTCTGTGGTACCCCTAGATGTTTGCTACAGTTTTTAAGTCAAGATTTCGAGTTTTTGGGCTTTTCTCGAGTCAGATCGAGGAGCCCGGAATATTTCGGACCAGTCGGAATAATTCCGGACCAGTCGGAATATTTCCGGATCATTCCGACCCGGTCGGAATAATTCCGGGCTCAGCCGGAATTTTTCCGGATGCTGCCAGAAATTCGAAAACTTGCACTGTATCAAACCTTTCTGGAGTTCCTTTGTTCCGTTTGGCATATGCACTTATCTTTGCTATTCCTATATCCTCTATTCACAGGTCCTGGAGCTCGCACTGGTTTGAAGAGGAAGTACTCAGCTGGGAGGGGTGCTCGCCCCTCAAGGGGTCGCACCTCCGGTTCTCATGGAGGGCATCGTGTTGATGATCATACTGAGAGGGTGCCCGAAGGTGATCTGAAGGCCTGCACTATCCCTCAGTGGAAGCACATCAAGCGGAAGAACCCATACCGCTTTGTTGAGTCCACTTGTGAGGATCCTCGCTTCTGGACCAACCTTCAGCTCAAGTGTTGGGAGGATTTCTATTCTGTTCAGAAACCACTTGTCTGTGAGCAGACTCAGCTGGACATGGACTTCTATCATAGGCACAAAAATGGTGATCTCCGTCATGTGCATGCTTGCCTGTTGAAGATGGGTCTGATTCCTCTTCTGGATATTGAGTGTGAGTATTGCCCAGAGTTAGTTGCTCAGTTCTACTGTACTCTCCATGCCACTGGTGATGCCACGCGTACTATGACTTGGATGTGTGGGGAGCAGAAGATCTCGAGCAATTTGGGTGAGTTTGCTGAGGCTCTTGGATACACGTGGACTGCCACTTATGCAAATCATGGTTTCAAAATTCATGACAATCCAGAGTATGACAACTCAAGCTTGGAATTCTGCTATCCTCCTGATGCTCAGGGCAAGACTAGGCCATTCAACTCCAGCATGTACCCCTACTACAACCTGCTGTCAAAGATCTTCCGTGCCACCATTGTGATCAAGGCTGGTGACTACTCTGCCATCAGGGCATTCATGGTGAACCTCATGTTCATCACCAGGCCTCAGAACCAGAGGAAGATTGATGTGATGGATTTCATTTACCGTGAGATCTGCATTGGTGTCATGGAGAAGAGGAAGCCCGCTTATGGCCCACTGATTCAGAGGTTCATTAATTCCAAAGTGGGGGTTGAGATCATGGATAGCTACACAGTGGTCAAGGGCAAGAGGATGGTTCCTTCTCTCATTCGTGGTGTGGAGATTCCGGAGTACTCTAGGTCCAAGTCCAAATCTCCCATGACCACTCCTTCTGCTTCCACGAGTGGTACTTCTGAGCGTCCTTCCAGTGGCATTGCAAAGTTCTTCAAGTCACTATTTGGTATTTGCAATGACACTAGGGCGATTGCACATGAGGCTAGGGAGTTGGCCAAGGAGACTCGGCGCATTCAGAACGCCGACCACAGAGCTGCTGGGGTTGCTTTACCTGAGGATCCTATCTCTCTTGCTGCTGCTGAGTATGTTCCTGTGGAGATGCCTGAGATCCATGATGATGACTTCTACTTCGGGGTGCCTCCAGCTGATGTTGATGATGAGGAGTTTTCTGATGATGAGGACAACTTCGATACTGCTGGGCTTGGAGGTCGTGGTCATGAAGCTGAGGAAGAGGAAGATGATGATGAGCACCGTGGAGAAGACGACGACATGGAGTGATCCCTTGGGACGTTAGTTGGACTCGTTTTTCCCTTTTTGGCGTCTTGATGCCAAAGGGGGAGAAGGAGTCCCCATATTAGGATTCCACGGGCTTTGCAAGGGTGGGAGCACGAGTCTTTTGCCTTTTGATTTCGATCTTATAGGCTTGTGCTCCGTTATCTTTAGTTCGTTTTCTTCGTTTGCAAACTTCGTTTTATTTGTGTGGAACCTCGTGACGTAATTGTGTCATCCTACCCGTGGTTATGCTACTATTATCATGCGTGCTAATATCTCTATCATTATCTATGCATGTTGTATGAACTTGTTTAGTCGGCTTCGTGTCTAAAACATAGGGGGAGCAAAGCCTATGAAGTGTGTGCCTCATGACACACATCGAGGAAGACCTCCGTCTATTTTTTGGACACCATTTCTTTAGTTCATATTGTTTCCTCTTGTGGAGAACCTAGGCTTCTTGCTACTCTTGGTGATTTGTGATAGTTGGGAGCCCCCAATTAAGTTGTGGGTGTGTGCCCCAAGCTTGTTTGTAAAGGATTCGATCCCCGCCTCAAAGGGGTTCAATAGTGGAAGGTGAACTAGGCCTTTGTGGCGGAAGTTCATCGGAGAATAGGGTGAGGCCTTTGTGGCGTTGAGTAGGCCTTCATGGCGAGCTCACACCCCTCCAACGAGACGTACTCCCTTAACAAGGAGGAACTCGGGAATACATCGTGTCTCCGTGTGCTTCCATCGGCTACCTCGTTCCTCACTCTTTACTTACTTGTACTTGTAGCATTTATTGTAGTACTTGTTGTATTAAGTGTTGTCCTAGTTGCATTAATTGCTTGCCTTGCCATATAGGTAAATTCACCATTAGTTGCACTATCTAGAGAATTTACCTTTGTGTCAAGCCTAAACCTTGTTAAAAATTAAAATTGGTCGTAGCACCTATTCACCCCACCTCTAGGTGCCCATACATTACTTTCAAGTAGCACATGGAGAGAGACTTGAAGATGGCACCCCAACACATTGTTGCTACGCCAAAGGAGGAGTCCTACTAGTAGTAGGAGAGGGCATGCGAGTCTTTTATTAGCCGAACCCATCATGGGTCGTTTTGTATCCCTAGTCGAGTGCAAGTTTGAGTCCAAACCGAGTTGGTCCATGAGGTGGTGCGTATTGGCTGTTCGTGGCTGCACCCCCTCCCCATAAATAGCTAGGAGCTCCGAGTTAGAGAGGTTAGACTACGTTCAAACATAAAACATAGATTTCAAGATTGAACACATGTTCCTTAGAAATTATCATCACCAATTCGCATCGATCTGGTGTTTGTTACCACTACAAATTATGTGGTTTATCTGTTGTTCCATCGGGAATTACGAGGTACAGGACCGCTTCATAGTCGATGGCTACGTGCGCAAGTGTGTGGAGTTGTGAATATCAAAGGGGTTGAAAGCCGTCGCATTGGCAACGAGGATTGACCGGAGATTTTTCAGTAAGTCACAAGTTATCATCCACCAAATTATCGTGTGCTCAGCGAGAAGATCGGGCCACCCCATATCATCTTGGTATCAGATTACTGGATTTACTTGGTGAGAAATTTATCCCAGTAGTTAGCTGTTTTTATTCCTATCCAGAAAAAGCCAAAAACAAAAAAAATTAGGTTTAGATCATTTTCATAGCCTAGATCACACAAATTTGCATCTCTTAGTTGCTGCTTTTGTTGATCTTTGCGTTCCTATTTTCTCTTTTGTGTCTAGTTGTTTAGGTTAGGTTTAGGGTTCTTGTTTTTCCTATCGAGTTGTAGACAAGAAAATCCCAAAAAAATAATTAATTTGAGACCTAGTTGATTTCCTGCCGCAACTCCAAAACTCAAAGTTCCAGACATTTGTTAAATGAGAAAGAGACCCCCGAGGGCAAAAGTATGATAAATACAAGATATAGTAAAGAAGGCAATGCTTTCTTTTTTTCATTTTTGATCTGTAAATTGAGTTGTTAATAAACCTGCTTCATTCACTGACTCTATTTCATTCCCTGACTCCATCCATATGAACAATTGTCTGCCGCCGCACTCCTCTCCTAGTCGCTCTCGGACTCCTGCCGCGCCGACACAAGAACTAGCCAAATCGATGCCGCCGGTTCCTAGCCTAGTCGAGTTCGGTTTCCTACCGCGACATAGAAACAATCAATTTTCTGCCTCGCCGTTTACTACTAGTTGGACTCGAATTCCTACGGGGACACAAAACAGCGCAAAACACTGTCGTGCGATTTTCCTACACTATCCGCTCTCGTTTTTTCTGCCGTGCCCGGCACAAAAACGAGCAAATTCTCTGTCGTGGGTATTAGTGAGTCTTTTAGTGTTTCCTTTTAGGTATTGTGTAACTTTTTAGGACTTCAATCTTAAACTTGAGAGCCTTAGACACACCCTTTCTACACCAATAATTTAGGCACTTACCCATATAAGACTAGTACACATTTTTTGCTCAACAGGCTGCTCATATTTTCATTTTTTTTTGTCTTTTAGCTGTTTATTTTCATATTGCTCCTTGTTGACACATTGGCCATTGGAAAAAAAAAGAGTATATAAAAAACAGAAAAACAGAAAAATAAAAAAGAGGCCAATTTGATACATATTTTTGGAGTTGAACTTGAGACATACACTGCGAGCTACCTGCTAGTGTATTTCGAGTTCATTGCAACAAGAGCTATTTTCTGGTCATTACCATATTTTTGTGCTCATCCCTATAGTTTCTTTGCATCATTATTCTTCACGTGTGTGTGGTCTTTGTGAGTTTTTGTATGACATAAGCAACAGATAGGATTTGTATTATTTTGGTGTTGTTAGGTATCCCAACCAGGCTCCACCATATACCTTGTTTTTTTTGTCTTGTGATAGCTAAAACCCCCGGTATTGTCTTCTTTACATTCGTACATGTGTTGCCTACTAGTTTGGTAAGTCCTTTCTATTCACTTTGGAACTATAAGATTACATCTTTATTTTCTGTTTTGAGTGATTTGAGAGAGAGCATCCACCTATACTTATTTTATTTTTCACTAACATATTAATCATGGATGCTTCTAGTGATGCTTGTGTGCAGACAAAGAAGGGCCATGATGAGGTGGTGAAGTGGAATGAGTATGAGGCCCTATATGACCACTTGACAAAGAAATTTGAGATGGAGAATGATAAGCTTGATGATACTATTCAAGGTGGGGATCTCAAGGTAGAGGGATTGACTAAGACAGTTGAAGATACTCAAGGCCAAGTTACTAGTTTGAAAACTTCTATTACCACTTTGGCACAACAAGTTGCTAAATTGACAACATTGGTGGAACAAAGGCTTGTTGGTGATAATGGGAGTGTTCATAGTGATGCTCATAATGCTTCCCATGAACATGAGGAGATTGACCTTCAGTTTTCCCGTGGGGGAGAGGTGGACGTCGAGCTCCACATGGCCGAGGTGGTCACCAACTAGGTGCAAGGCATGTTCCTCATAATGAAGGTGCTGAAATTATTCGAGAAGATGATACTTTGAGCAAACCGATATTCTCTATTCCACACTTCAGTTTTGATACCAATGATGTTGAGGAGTATGTCACTTGGGAGCTAAAAATTGAGAAATTATGGCATTTGCATGACTACACTCAAGACAGGAAAATAAAACTTGCTTCTTCTGAGTTTGATGGCTATGCTCTTCGTTGGTGGGATAATATTGTGCATCAAAGAGAGGAAGATGGTGATCCACCTATTGTTACTTGGAGGACTATGAAGCAAGTTATGATGGAAAATTTGTGTCACACAAATATATTTGCTCTCTCTATGATTAATTGCAACAATTGAGTCAAGGTACTATGACAGTTGATGCATATTTTCAGGAGATGGAGATGATTATGCAAAGGGAACGTGTGAGGGAACAATTGGAGCAAATAATGCCACATTTTCTTTCAGGTTTTCACTACAAAATCAAGAGCATTGTGAGGCACCACCAATACCATGATATGAATGATATGTTACATCATCCACGTGATGTTGAAATGCAATTAGCAGAGGAAGCAAAGATGACAGCCTGTAATACAGCTAGGAGTCGTTTTCCTTCGAGAACACCTTGCCACGCCTACACCATCCCCTCTATCTACTATGTGTGGTAATACATCTTTTAGGGTTGATTCTAGTGTTTCCAATGCAAGGAAAACACTACAACTAGTGCCACTGGTTCTTCTATCTTTACCACACGTAATAGAGACATGTCATGTCACACTTGTGGAAGAAAAGGGCACCTCAAGAGAGATTGTCCCATGCAAAGGTTATGATTGTTAATGAGGACAATGAGTGTGAAACAGGAGATGTTGTTGATCCTATTGATGATGGTTATTCGAGTGAGGGACCATTGGATGCTTCTTCCACACATATTCCTTCCACTGTTTGCACGCAAAAATCTTTGAGTGTTACACCAAGTCCGTAAAATCAGCGTTGCAATCTATTTCAAACCAAAGCTGTTATTGGTCCTAACATGGCATGCAAGGTTATTATTGATGGAGGAAGTTGTAAAAATTTGGCAAGCAAATATTTATGTCCAAAGATGGAACTGAAATATATACCACCCCAATCCTTATTATATTCGCTGGTTGAGTGATAGTGGAGAGATGAAGGTGAGCTACATGGTGCGTGTGGAATTTCAAATTGGACCATATAAAGATACCATTGAGTGTGATTTGGTTCCTATGACTGTTTGCCACTTGTTATTGGGGAGACCATGGCAATTCGGCAAGAGTGTTGTGCTAGGAGAGAAAATATATACGAGTTGAATTGGCGTGGGAGAGGCATTATTCTAAGTCCTATGACACCAAAAAAATTGTAAATGAATCTCGTAAAAAAACTGAAGTACATCTTGAGAAGGAGAGTGAGAGAGTAGAAAAAAGAGGGAATAATATTTCTATGGGCAAAAATAGTAAAACCAAACTAAGTGGTAAAAATAAAAGTGAGGGAGTGAACGTACTATGCATGTTATCCACCAAAGAGGATTTGAGAGAGTTTAGGGAGGATCCCACTTTAGTCCCTATTATGCTTATTCATAAGGGAGAAATACTTGTTTCGCATGACATGACGCCTCTCCCTATTGGTGTTTCTAATGTGTTGCAGGAGTTTGATGGTGTGTTTCTAGAACAGATACCCTCGTGGCTACCACCATTGCGAGGGATAGAGCACCAAATTGAAATGATTTCACGAGCATCATTGCCAAACTGAGCTCCCTATAGGACGAATCTCCAAGAAACGAAGGAAATTCAGAAACAGGTGCAAGAGCTTCTTGATAAAGGGTATATTCGAATTAGCTTAAGCCCTTGTGATGTTCCAATTATTTTAGTTCCTAAGAAAGTTGGTACTTGGCGCATGTGTGTAGATCGTAGATCAATTAACAACATCACTATTCGTTATCGTCAACCTATTCCACGTTTGGAAGACATGTTAGATGAATTAAGCGGTGCTGATATTTTCTCTAAAATTGATTTGCGTAGTAGTTACCATCAAATTAGGATGAAAGAGGGGGATGAGTAGAAAACATCCTTTAAAACAAAATTTAGTTTATATGATTGGTTAGTGATGCCTTTTGGATTAACTAATGCACCTAGTACTTTCATGAGATTAATGAACCATGTTTTTCGTAATTTTATTGGCGATTTTATGGTAGCATATTTCGATGACATGCTAATTTATAGCCACAATGAACCTGAACATATTGATCATATTAGACAAGTTTTGCATGTTCTACGTGAAAATAAATTGTTAACGAAGGCATTGGATAAACTAGGAGTATCATTGGAACAATGTTTCTAAGTGATAGATATATTTTATATATCAGAGAAAATTTATAACGAGGTCATTGGATGTCTCGGAGTGATAGAAATAGTTTCTATTACTACCAAAATTTATTCTGGAGTTGTTATGAAAGAGAAATTGAGTCTGCACATTTTAGGGAGCAAATGTAGGGGGTCATGAGATGTCCTGGGATGTTGTAAATATATTTCTGACATCGTTAGATAATATCGATAATTTTATCTATAGGGGTTAAGTGGTTGCGAAGAAGTTTCAGAGACTTTCCATATATGGGGGGAGTACCGGGAGGGGGCATATTCCCCCCTCATGGCCAAGCCCTAATTTTGGGGGCTTCTAGGTGGGCTCCAGTGGCTCCACAAAATGGTACTCATCGTCCTGGTATTTTCTCTGATTTTATTGGAGATAAAACGAGAAAATAAAAAGGAGAAAAAGAAAAAGGGAAGGATTGGGAGGTGGAGTAGGACTCCACCTCACCAATCCGAGTTGGGCTAGGAGGGTGGTGCCGCCACCACATGATGTTGCGGTGAAACCCCTCCTAGCACAACTAGGACTGTCATCCCTTTTGGCAAGTCTCTCCCCTCCTCCTACTATATAAAGCACCACAAGGCTCCAAGCAAAACACAAAATTGACTCTCAAGCCCCTCTCTCTCTCTTTCTCTAGAAGAATTAGTGGACTAATTAGAGCCCCTCTAATTTAATTAGAGATTACCCTAATTTAGTTAGAGCTTCTTCTAATTGGTTTTAGATGTGTGATACGTCCAAAACGTATCCATAATTTTTGATGATTTCATGTTATTTCAATGCTTTTTATAATTATTTTTATATTAAGTTTATGACTAACCTACTAATAGTTGCAAAAGTGCACAATGTTCTTGTTTTACACTTTGATATGTAGGAATTCCCAAAAATAGAAGAAGAAACCTTGTTGGAGTCGAATTGGAGTCGAATTGGGACTTTCCTGAAATCTGTCTGAAAACACTTCTTAAAGATTGCCACGTTACGGGTCGAAGACAGCGTCAAACGGAAATCTAACAGAAGACAAAATTGTGGAAGATTTCGCGGCGTACGTTCTATAGTTAAGAATCTCCTGATTCCGAGTCCGAACGGCTGAGATACGCCCGATTTACCGCAGCCCTAGATGGGATGACGGAAATCCGTGAGACTATATAAAGGGAGACACCCCATACCACGAATTTCCAGCCACCAAAGCCACGTTTTAGCCTCCCCCATGGATCCCATCTCCATGGGGGAGGGCTCCCAAGTCCATGAAGGAAGAGGGCTAAGGGGCGGCGCTCCCCTATGATGCCGGCGGCGCGGGGAAGGAGTCCCTGCGCCACTGCCGGCACCGCCGCCGCCCTGGGATGTCCTCTCCGCCGTCTTCACCGCCATCTCCATCGCCAATTCCTTCTTGTCTACAGTGGTTCATTCTCCCACACACCTCTGTACCGCCCTATGTAAACATGGTGTTTGACGTTATAAATTATTTGCAGATGATCTATTGCATCTATGCCATGTTTGTGTAGATCCTTTTTGTCATATGATTGATTGTTGAATCTCTACGGATGGTGTGAGCTATATATTGAATTTGTTACAGTCCTATGGTGCCATCATATGTTTACGCGCGCACGGATCACATCATAGGGTTTGTAGTATGTGTAGAAAACTAGAGGGAGGGCTGCTTGAGTGACAGAAACATGAGCCTCAATCTAGTGATTGAATCATATGGGATAAAGAGGACCTTTTGATCTTAATGCTATGGTTGGGTATTTTTACCTTAATGTATCTTCTAGTAGTTACGGATGTTTGCTAGAGTTCTGTAACACCTGGGGTGTTTCCCTAAGTTAGAAAGTTGGTTGTTTTTCTTTTGCTTTGCATCACATGCATCATATGCATTGCACCCTGTTTTCAAAAACAACTCAAAAGTTCAAACCAATTTAAACTTTCAAACATGTCCAAAATTTCCAATTAAAAGTTGCAAACTAAACAACTCAAAATGTTTCCAATAGTTTGAATTTGAATCAATTAAGAAAATGCTTGATAATAGAACCCCTTTTATTAACACCCTAATGGTAAATTCAAATTCAAATCAAAATCTTTCATACTTGGCATGTTCCAACTGTGGTTAAAAATTAAAATCTTGCAAACAATTAAATTTAATAAGTTTTCATAATGGTTTGAGCTTATTGAATAAAAATTGGTTATTTCAAATCTATGTGAAACCCTATTTGAAATTCAAATAGCAAATTCAAAACAAATTAACATTTCAAATTTCTGAAATTAATGTTAACATGCTTTGACCTTGCTGTTTTGTAAATCACTAAAAATGATTTCATAAAACTAAAACCCTAACCATCTAATTCTATTTTTTCCCTCCTTTCCTTTCCTACAAAAAAAAGAGAGAGAACAAAAGAATAAAAAGAAAAACCCCTCGGGCTGGGGAGGCAGGCCAAGGCCCACCTACAACCCAGCCCATTCCCCTCTTCTTCCAGCCCACCTCCCACGTCTCAGCCCACCCCTTTTCTTCTTCTTCGTACGGCAGCACATCGACAGTGCCCATGTCGGCACTGCGATGGTTTGACGGCCGCTGCTGCTCCTCCCCCCTCGTTAAAGCCTCACCCCCTTCCCCTCCAAAACCCTAGCAGCTCCATCTTCCTCTCCTCCTTCCGCCGCCGCCACCATCTCTCTTCTCCCTGTCTTTTTCTTTCCTCCACCGAGACCACCATGGCCGGAGAAGCCAGCCCACGGGGGCGGGGACAGGGTGGCCGCGACGAGCTGCTGATGGCGGGAACGGAACCGCCGCGACGTCTTCCTCCTCTATGCCTCCACAGCCACCCCCAGAGTCCTCGACACCGCCACCACCGACCACGTCCGCGCCATCGTCGTCGTCTGTATCTGAACGTCGTCGCCGTCTTCTGCTTCCCCTTCAACCGGTGTGAGCGCCCCTGCCTGTCCTCCTTCCTCTCTGTCTCCCTCGCACACGCTACACACGCACGAGCACATCCCGCACCTCGCCACGGATCTCTCCCGCTCGAGTGCTCCTGTTAACCGCGAGCATCCGTCGATGGTTCCGGCAGAGGCCAAGTCTGAACTTTTGCGTTCAGTTCAGTTAGCACCACGTAGTAGGTTCAAAACGGTACAGATCACGTATAACTCAAACAAGCCGCAGCAGCCCACTGGTTGCGCTCGCTGCGCGCGCATCAGGAGGGCGTGGGTTCGACTCCCTCCCCCGCACGGTTTAAACACATCTTTTTGTTTTATTTTTTTTCCAGATCCAGAACAACACCCTTCTCGCACCTAGGTCCCTGTTAATTTTCTTTCCAAGTCCCTGTAGTTACTTTCTAGGTCCCTGGTTATTTCTATAAACCATAAAAATGCTTAAACTTGGTAATTTAATAACTTTTGTTTGGAAACTCAAATTGCAAAACTTTCAACATGAAAACCACTCCATTTTAAATGCTCTACCACATTATCAACTTTATTTCTGTTTTTGAATAATTGAAAATGCTGAAAACATTTATTACTTGTTAAATGCTTTAAATATTGCAAAATTCATAACTTGGTCATAAAAATTCCAAATTCAACAAAGAAAATATGTTTTCTGTACCAAATTTAATTCTATACATGTTTAAACCATTTGTATACTGTTTTGAACCTTTCAAATGGTTTCAAAAATTCAAATTCAAACAACTCTTCCAAATTTGGTCAAATTCATAACTAATTCAAATTTAATTCAAATGACACATGTAAAATATGTTTTCCATCCAAAATTTCATGCTCTTTCCAAATATAACACTTGTTTTCTGTTTTGGATAAATAAAACTAATGCAATTACTTAATGCTTTAATTAAATCATTTAAATGGTGAAATTCATAACTTGCTCAATTAAAATCCAATTTCAACAAGTAAAATATGCTTTCCACTCAAAATGAAACCACCTTTATGAATATCAACTTTGTTTTGCAATTTGGACAATTAAAATTAATGTCATTTAAAAATGCCTTAATTAATTAATTAAAAGTCCTAATTAATAACTTTCACATGCTTGCTCCAAATTGAAAACCCAAAACATGAAATCCATCCAAAATGAAATGCTACACTTAAATATCAACTTTGTTTTCTGTTTTGAATAATTTAAATTGCTTAAAACAACTGTTTCTTAATTAATGCATTTAAAATTGTCAAATTAATAACTTGCTCATCTAAAATCCAAATTCAACAAATGAAATATGTATTCCATCTAAAATTTTGTGTTCTTTCCAAATATAAATTTGGTTATCTATTTTGAACAACTAAAATTGGTGAAAACAACAAATGCTTGTGTAGATCATTTAAGAAGCCAAATTTCATAACTTAATAAATAAAATTCCAAACTTGGTAAACAACATATCAAACTGAAGCTATTGTTGTTTTCTTATTGTTTTCTTCATCCATGCATCATTCTAATCAACTTTCACATAATGGTTAGTTGTAGATCATTTAATTCAACCTTAATTCTTGAGCTTTCCATAAGCAATCCAAATTGCATATGGGCCCATTTAAACATGTTTACCATGTCAACTAGTTTATCTTTGATGCATCCTTAAACTTGTCATGCATCCATATCTTGATCATGCTGGATCTTTTGCCGTAGAAGTAATTGTTGCATCCGGTGTTTGTTCTAGTTCGTTGCTTCTTCGCGGATAGGACGTTGAGATGATGTGAGCAACGACAAGTTCTGCGGTTGTACCTCTACTTGCTGGATTCCAGGCAAGTATACTCACTTGCTGCCAAATGGCTGCCTTTGATCACCTGTTACCGATTCTTTCCGTTGTTCTTATTCTAGCCTTTTGATTCGATGCTTGTGTCTCGATCCTATCATATGTTTACCTTGCAGCCATGATATAGCCTTCTTTCCACTTCCTATTAACTGTTGTTTGTTTACCTTGTTGGCCCTGTGTCGTAGTTGCATGCTTAGTGTTGTTTGCGCTCAAGTCTTGTTGTGCGTCTTATCACCTGTTTAGTTTGATAGTTGGGAATCAATTCCATCAACAACATGTTAATGTTTTGGGTAATAATAATTTGATGATAAGGCACCGGCAGGAGGCCCGGCGTGGTTTTGAGGCCTGCTAGTGTCGACCCTAATTAGGAAAAGGGTCTTGTCCATCGATCCATGATGAGCGCACTAACCGCATGTGGGAAGCGAGTATGGGCGCCCCCTGCAACTTTGATTCGATTCGCATCTCGTCCAAATCGCCTCATTTAGTTCGAGTTTTCCATTTGCCGCATGCATATGCAGGTGCGAACCCTTGGCGCCAGGGTGGAACTTTGGTAGTCGGCATTTAGGGAGACACGTTCTTAGAGTGCTATGAGGGTCCCCTTTTCTTCGTGGGGCTTGATTAGCCGTGCGCTCAATTGCACGGGGTTCTTTGGGCTTGATGCGAAGAAGAGTTGGGTTGTGTTGAGTACCTCGCTTGGTGGGTTGATCCCCCGTCTGGCGGGTTATTCTTACGTGTACGGCCAAATTGGTGCATCCCTGCAGGGTTAAATCTTCTCGAGAAGCCGTGTTGTCCGCGGTTATGGATGACTTGGTGAAAGTGCTGGCTAACAAGTACTCAGACAACTTACACTTAACGATGGTAACTTGACTAGTAATATAGATTACATCCACCATAAAAATGAATGTCACCTTAATCAACAGTGTGAGTTTCCTTGGGTTGCTTCCTTAGTAGGGGGTAACATTGGATGGGTATTGTTTGGTGAGTAGTTTTAGTTGGTTCTGATACGCTATCTTATCCCTTTCTTTTAGCCGGATGTTGTAGCGAGTCTCTGTAGTTAGTTAGTGCAGCCCGCTGCCGCTTCTTTGCAATAATCCTTTCCTTTCCGTTGTACCCAAAGTATTTGTATCTTGTGATGATTGGTTACGCTGGCATCTTGTGAGTATGGGTTATCCACTTGCCAGTACTTAACCGTACTGACCCACGAATCCTTTTCGTGGCTGCATATTCCACATTGCAGTCAACAGGTTTGAAGTCTGACGACGTTAGCTTGGGAATCCCTCCAGCTTGGCCTGGGCAGGGATTGGACGCCATCGGTTATCTTCAGGACTCTTAGTCCAATTTGTATCTTTTTCGTAGTCGGACGCTATGTTGTTTCTTCCGCTGTTATTTGGATCTTTGTATTGTATCAGTTGTATCCTTGACTCGTTTGAGTCGTCGTGTATATATCTTTTCTGTTGTTGTTGCGGAATATTCGTGAAATGTTGTAATGTTATCACAAGTGGCAACCTGGAATCGGTTATTATGTGGATTTTGGCGGGAATGCTGAAATCTGCATAGTGCCCGATCCCGGGGCGTCACAAATGGTATCAGAGCCTGGTTTCCGATTCCCGATATTGTTTCGATACGAATGGTTATCGAAGCAACGGGTCCGCAAAGCCTGTAGGATAACCACGCTAATGGTCGTTGTATCTAGAGTGTCGAAAACTATTTGTGCAAAACCTGTTTTGGAAACATCTCAATAGGATTCTTGTTTTCTCCTTATCCCTATTCTATTTCCCCTCCCATCTTATTTGTTTTGGAGTCTCCCCCCTTGTCTATCTTTCAAAGTGTTAGGATCCTACGTGGGTGGACGTTTTCTGAGCCTTTAACCTAATAGGTTCGATCATCGGAAGATTCCTGGTGGGAGAACATCGTCGTCAATCCGAGCAAGAATCTCTTGTTAGTGGTGTCGAGAAACCCTTGTTAGTGGTGTCGAGGAGATCATCTGGAAGCATGGAGAATCGATAGTCGAACTTCTTTCCCCTCCCGGGTTAGTGGTGGATTGCGAGGGCGCAATCCCTTGTTAGTGGTGTCGTCTGTAACACCTGGGGTGTTTCCCTAAGTTAGAAAGTTGGTTGTTTTTCTTTTGCTTTGCATCACATGCATCATATGCATTGCACCCTGTTTTCAAAAACAACTCAAAAGTTCAAACCAATTTAAACTTTCAAACATGTCCAAAATTTCCAATTAAAAGTTGCAAACTAAACAACTCAAAATGTTTCCAATAGTTTGAATTTGAATCAATTAAGAAAATGCTTGATAATAGAACCCCTTTTATTAACACCCTAATGGTAAATTCAAATTCAAATCAAAATATTTCATACTTGGCATGTTCCAACTGTGGTTAAAAATTAAAATCTTGCAAACAATTAAATTTAATAAGTTTTCATAATGGTTTGAGCTTATTGAATAAAAATTGGTTATTTCAAATCTATGTGAAACCCTATTTGAAATTCAAATAGCAAATTCAAAACAAATTAACATTTCAAATTTCTGAAATTAATGTTAACATGCTTTGACCTTGCTGTTTTGTAAATCACTAAAAATGATTTCATAAAACTAAAACCCTAACCATCTAATTCTATTTTTTCCCTCCTTTCCTTTCCTACAAAAAAACAGAGAGAGAACTAAAGAATAAAAAGAAAAACCCCTCGGGCTGGGGAGGCAGGCCAAGGCCCACCTACAACCCAGCCCATTCCCCTCTTCTTCCAGCCCACCTCCCACGTCTCAGCCCACCCCTTTTCTTCTTCTTCGTACGGCAGCACATCGACAGTGCCCACGTCGGCACTGCGATGGTCTGACGGCCGCTGCTGCTCCTCCCCCCTTGTTAAAGCCTCACCCCCTTCCCCTCCAAAACCCTAGCAGCTCCATCTTCCTCTCCTCCTTCCGCCGCCGCCACCATCTCTCTTCTCCCTGTCTTTTTCTTTCCTCCACCGAGACCACCATGGCCGGAGAAGCCAGCCCACGGGGGCGGGGGACAGGGTGGCCGCGACGAGCTGCTGATGGCGGGAACAGAACCGCCGCGACGTCTTCCTCCTCTATGCCTCCACAGCCACCCCCGGAGTCCTCGACACCGCCGCCACCGACCACGTCCGCGCCATCGTCGTCGTCTGTATATGAACGTCGTCGCCGTCTTCTGCTTCCCCTTCAACCGGTGTGAGCGCCCCTGCCTGTCCTCCTTCCTCTCTGTCTTCCTCGCACACGCTACACACGCACGAGCACATCCTGCACCTCGCCACGGATCTCTCCCGCTCGAGTGCTCCTGTTAACCGCGAGCGTCCGTCGATGGTTCCGGCAGAGGCCAAGTCTGAACTTTTGCGTTCAGTTCAGTTAGCACCACGTAGTAGGTTCAAAACGGTACAGATCACGTATAACTCAAACAAGCCGCAGCAGCCCACTGGTTGCGCTCGCTGCGCGCGCATCAGGAGGGCGTGGGTTCGACTCCCTCCCCCGCACGGTTTAAACACATCTTTTTGTTTTATTTTTTTTCCAGATCCAGAACAACACCCTTCTCGCACCTAGGTCCCTGTTAATTTTCTTTCCAAGTCCCTGTAGTTATTTTCTAGGTCCCTGGTTATTTCTATAAACCATAAAAATGCTTAAACTTGGTAATTTAATAACTTTTGTTTGGAAACTCAAATTGCAAAGCTTTCAACATGAAAACCACTCCATTTTAAATGCTCTACCACATTATCAACTTTATTTCTGTTTTTGAATAACTGAAAATGCTGAAAACATTTATTACTTGTTAAATGCTTTAAATATTGCAAAATTCATAACTTGGTCATAAAAATTCCAAATTCAACAAAGAAAATATGTTTTCTGTACCAAATTTAATTCCCTACATGTTTAAACCATTTGTATACTGTTTTGAACCTTTCAAATGGTTTCAAAAATTCAAATTCAAACAACTCTTCCAAATTTGGTCAAATTCATAACTAATTCAAATTTAATTCAAATGACACATGTAAAATATGTTTTCCATCCAAAATTTCATGCTCTTTCCAAATATAACACTTGTTTTCTGTTTTGGATAAATAAAACTAATGCAATTACTTAATGCTTTAATTAAATCATTTAAATGGTGAAATTCATAACTTGCTCAATTAAAATCCAATTTCAACAAGTAAAATATGCTTTCCACTCAAAATGAAACCACCTTTCTGAATATCAACTTTGTTTTGCAATTTGGATAATTAAAATTAATGTCATTTAAAAATGCCTTAATTAATTAAAAGTCCTAATTAATAACTTTCACATGCTTGCTCCAAATTGAAAACCCAAAACATGAAATCCATCCAAAATGAAATGCTACACTTAAATATCAACTTTGTTTTCTGTTTTGAATAATTTAAATTGCTGAAAACAACTGTTTCTTAATTAATGCATTTAAAATTGTCAAATTAATAACTTGCTCATCTAAAATCCAAATTCAAAAAATGAAATATGTATTCCATCTAAAATTTTGTGTTCTTTCCAAATATAAGTTTGGTTATCTATTTTGAACAATTAAAATGGGTGAAAACAATAAATGCTTGTGTAGATCATTTAAGAAGCCAAATTTCATAACTTAATAAATAAAATTCCAAACTTGGTAAACAACATATCAAACTGAAGCTATTGTTGTTTTCTTATTGTTTTCTTCATCCATGCATCATTCTAATCAACTTTCACATAATGGTTAGTTGTAGATCATTTAATTCAACCTTAATTCATGAGCTTTCCATATGCAATCCAAATTGCATATGGGCCCATTTAAACATGTTTACCATGTCAACTAGTTTATCTTTGATGCATCCTTAAACTTGTCATGCATCCATATCTTGATCATGCTGGATCTTTTGCCGTAGAAGTAATTGTTGCATCCGGTGTTTGTTCTAGTTCGTTGCTTCTTCGCGGATAGGACGTTGAGATGATGTGAGCAACGACAAGTTCTGCGGTTGTACCTCTACTTGCTGGATTCCAGGCAAGTATACTCACTTGCTGCCAAATGGCTGCCTTTCATCACCTGTTACCGATTATTTCCGTTGTTCTTATTCTAGCCTTTTGATTCGATGCTTGTGTCTCGATCCTATCATATGTTTACCTTGCAGCCATGATATAACCTTCCTTCCACTTCCTATTAACTGTTGTTTGTTTACCTTGTTGGCCCTGTGTCGTAGTTGCATGCTTAGTGTTGTTTGCGCTCAAGTTTTGTTGTCCGTCTTATCACCTGTCGGATATATACCAAATAGGGGTATATAAGATGGTAGATAAAGTGTCGTATTACCAGGGTGGCCTAAGTGGTAGTGGGCTCAGGTCCATTAGGCGGCCCAGTAACCCGACGCACAGAAGCTGGATTCTAGAAGAACCCGGATCACGGCCCAGGTGATCTGGCTTGGAGGAGAAGACGGATTCCTTGCTTTCCAAGTTACGAGTTACCGTAGTCCTCTAGGTTTCCTATTCTGTAAGCCCTAATCCGGCTATTATATAAAGCCGGACGGGAGATAGATTAAACAAGAAACGAATAACAGAGAAGCTCTACGCCAACTCGGCGAGAAGCTCATCCTCGTCGAGTAGCTTAGATCTAAACCCTCACATTGTAACCCTGTTTACGGGCTTTAGTCCCGATTAGTGAGAAGTGCAGGAGTAGGCACGTCGTACTGTCGCGACGTACTGAACCTGGGTAAATCATGTGTTCTGTGTTCACTACGCGATCCCGTTACCCCACGTCTCTACCGTAGTCTCATGGCACCCCCGTCTATGAAAACTACTACGATGTCTCGACATCACCTGTTTAGTTTGATAGTTGGGTTTCAGTTCCATCAACAACATGTTAATGTTTTGGGTAATAATAATTTGATGATAAGGCACCGGCAGGAGGCCCGGCGTGGTTTTGAGGCCTGCTAGTGTCGACCCTAATTAGGAAAAGGGACTTTTCCATTGATCCATGATGAGCGCACTAACCGCATGTGGGAAGCGAGTATGGGCGCCCCCCGCAACTTTGATTCGATTCGCATCTCGTCCAAATCGCCTCATTTAGTTCGGGTTTTCCATTTGCCGCATGCATATGCAGGTGCGAACCCTTGGCGCCAGGGTGGAACTTTGGTAGTCGGCATTTAGGGAGACACGTTCCTAGAGTGCTATGAGGGTCCCCTTTTCTTTGTGGGGCTTGATTAGCCGTGCGCTCAATCTGTAACACCTGGGGTGTTCCCCCTAAGTAGAATTGGTTGCTTTCCTTTTCTTTTTGCATCACATGCATCATATGCATTGCACCATATTTTTCAAAACAACTGGAAAATTCAAACCAATTTAAACTTTTAAACATGTCTAAAATTTCCAATTGAAAGTTGCAAACTAAATACCTCAAATTGTTTTCAAATAGTTTGAAGTTGATTTATTTAAATTGCTTGTTGAATAAAAACTCCCTTTAATCAACACCCTATATGGCAAATGCAAATTCATTTCAAAATCAATCATAATGGGCATGTTTCCAATTGTGGCTTAAACACTAAATTCTTGCAAACAATTAAAATTCAATAAATGTTTCCATAAATTGTTTGGATTTATTGAATAAATTGTTTAAAAATCAATCTTTATGAAATACAATGGAAATGCAAATAGCAATTTAAAAACTCAAATTAATGTTTCAAATTTTTGGACTTAATGTGCACAATTGCTTTTACTCACTGTTTTGCAAATTAATAAAATTTATTTATAAAATAAAAACCCCAAACCCTATTTGAAATTCAACTAACAATTTAAAAAATCAAACTAATATTTCAAAGTTTTGAAATCAATGCTAACATTGCTTTGACATTTCTGTTTTGAAAACTAATAAAAATATTTCATAAAATAAACACCCCAAAATCTATTCTATTCTCGCTCTCTCTCTCTTTCATCCCTTACAAAAAAAAAGGAAAAAAAACAGCAAGGAGAGAGGCAGACCAGCCTTCTCCCTTTTTTCCCCAGCCCATCTAGTGGCCTAGCCCACCCTCTCCTGGCCCGGTACCCTTTCGAGGGCATCTTCTTCCTCGTGATGTCGTCATCCCCTGTACGAACCCCTCCTTCACCGTAAAATCTTCCTCTCTCCCCTCCCGATGTGCTGTCGTACCGAGCTCAACGCCCCATAAAACATCCACCATCCCCTCCGGCAACCCTAGACCCCCCCTCTCCCATCTGCCGCGCCGCCATCTCTCCCTCCCACCCTCGCCTCTGAAGTTTTTCCCTCCTCTGAAGCTCACTGCACCCACCGAACGCCGCCGTCAGAAACTCGCCGCTCACCGTCGCCACGGCCCTCCTCGGGCTGCACCAACCACGGGGATGGAACCGTGGTGGTTCCACCTCGCTCCTCGCTTCCTCGCCGTAGGCTGGGAGCCCCTAGGGAGGCCGCGGTGTCGCCCACCTTCTCTCTACAGCCGGCTGCTTCGCCGTCGCCGCCCCGATCCTCTGCATCGTCTACACGCGGGGGTGAGCGCCACCCCGTAACCCCCCTTCCTTTCCTCTCCCCCCTAACGCTTCTGACTGCCCGCCCCACACGCATTCCGCACCATCCCGTTGATCGCAGCCGATCATCTGTCTGTCGCCGACGAACTGAAGATGGTTTCAGTTTCGTCAGGTGGCGCAAGGCCTGGCCTTTTGTCTGAAAAAACAAACGCATCTGTATCTGAACACAACAGCAGCAGCAGCGCAGTGGTACTGCATCACGGGCGCGCACAGCGAGCCGCGGGTTCGATCCCCCGCGGGCGCATTAAGCCCCTTTTTTTGTTGTTTCCCGCGCGCAGGGGCAGGACCCACTGGTCATTGGCCCCTGCTGCCACCTCACTGCGCACACACGCACACGTGGATGCCACAGAGGCACGGGCCCGCACTGCAGAGGCCCAAGCCAGGGTGCCTTGGGTGAAAAACGCCTCAGGGGCCCATCTGCGCTCCTTTTTCTTTTTTTCAGGTCCCTGCAGTTTGCAGATTAGTCCCTGTTTTAAAAATGCACATAACTTTTATTTTACAAATTCAAATAATGTAAATAAAATATGTATTCTGCCCCAAATTTAACACTCTATCTGATTACATCACTTGTTTTCTGTTTTGCACATTTCAAATTGTTTCAAATTTCAAATTCAAACAAATCATTTCAAATTTGATTAAATGCATAAATAATTCATACCTAATTCAAATAACACAAATAAAATATGATTTCCATGCCATTTTGAACCACCTTTCCAAATATAAACTTTATTTCATGTTTTGAATAATTAAAATTGGTTAAATAATTTAAACCTTGTTTAATTCATTTAAAATTGCTAAATTAATAACTTGCTCAACTTAAATTATTTTTGAACATATCAAATATGTTTTCAAACCAGAAAATCATAACCTTTCCAAATATGAGTTTCATGTAATGATTTGAACAAATAAAATTCAAATAAATTCCTAATTGAATTAAATTCATTTAAATCTTGTTTAAACTTGTTTAATTCATAATTAATTCATCTTAATTCCTTGTTCAATAATTGAAACATGCTTTCCACCTAAAATTTTGTGTTCTTTCCAAATATGAACTTTGTTATCTATTTTGATCAAGTTAAATTGGTGAAAACAACAAATGCTTGTGAAACCCCTTTAAGAAACCAAAATTCCAACACTTAATAAATAAAATTCCAAACTTGGTAAACAATATTTCAAATTGAGCTATTCTTGTTTTCTCATTGTTTTCCTCATACATGCATCATTCTAATCAACTTTCACATGATGGTTAGCTGTAGATAATTTAATTCAACAGTAATTCATGGGCTTTTCCATATGCAATCCAAATTGCATATGGGCCCATTTAAATATGTTTATTATGTCAACTAGTTTATCTTGATGCATCTTTAAACTTGTCATGCATCCATATCCTGATCATGCTGGATCTTTTGCCGTAGTAGTAATTGTTGCATCCGGTGTTTGTTCTAGTTCGTTGCTTCTTCGCGGATAGGACGTTGAGATGATGTGAGCAACGACAAGTTCTGCGGATGTACCTCTACTTGCTGGATCTCAGACAAGTATACTCACTTGCTGCCAAATGGCTGCCTTTCCTCACTTGTTACCGATTCTTTCCGTTGTTCTCATGCTAGACTTATGATTCGATGCTTGTGTCTTGATCCTATCATATGTTTACCTTGCAGCCATGATATAGCCTTCCTTCCACTTCCTATTAACTGTTGTTGTTTACCTTGTTGGCCCTCGTGTCGTAGTTGCATGCTTACTGTTGTTTGCGCTCAAGTCTTGTTGTCCGTCTGATCACCTGTTTAGTTTGATAGTTGGGTTTCATTTCAATCAACAACATGTTAATGTTTTGGGTAATAATAATTTGATGATAAGACACCGGCAGGAGGCCCGGCGTGGTTTTGAGGCCTGCTAGTGTCGACCCTAATTAGGAAAAGGGTCTTGTCTACTGATCCATGATGAGCGCACTAACCTCATGTGTGAAGCGAGTATGGGCGCCCCCCTCAATTTGATTCGATTCGCATCTCGTCCAAATCGCCTCATTTAGTTCAGGTTTTCCATTTGCCGCATGCATGATCTTGCGAACCCAGGCCAGGGTGGAACTTTTGTAGTCGGCATTTAGGGAGACACGTTCTTAGAGTGCTATGAGGGTCCCCTTTTCTTCGTGGGGCTTGATTAGCCGTGCGCTCAATTGCACGGGGTTCTTTGGGATTGATGCGAAGAAGAGTTGAGTTGTGTTGAGTACCTCGCTTGGTGGGTTGATCCCCCGTCTGGCGGGTTATTCTTACGTGTACGGCCAAATTGGTGCATCCCTGCAGGGTTAAATCTTCTCGAGAAGCCGTGTTTTCCGTGGTTATGGATGACTTGGTGAAAGTACTGGCTAACAAGTACTCAGAATAACTTACACCTAACTAATGATAACTTGACTAGTAATAGTCTTATTGACACAATAAGTTGAACATCATTAATCCAACAGTGTGAGTTATCCTTGGGTTGCTTCCTTAGTAGGGGGTAACATTGGATGGGTATTGTTTGGTGAGTAGTTATAGTTGGTTCTGATACGCTATCTTATTCCCCTCTTTTAGCCGGATGTTGTAGTGAGTCTCTGTAGTTGGTTAGTGCAGCCCGCTGCCGCTTCTGTGCAATAATCCTTTCCTTCCCGTTGAACCCAAAGTATTTGTATCATGTGATGACTGGCTACGCCGGTATCTTGTGAGTATGGTTTATCCACTTGCCAGTACTTAACCGTACTGACCCACGAATCCTTTTTCGTGGCTGCATATTCAATATTGCAGTCAACAGGTTTGAAGTCTGACGACGTTAGCTTGGGAATCCCTCCGGCTTGGCCTGGGCAGGGATTGGACGCCATCGGTTATCTTCAGGACTCTTAGTCCAATTTGTATCTTGTCCGTAGCCGGACGCTATGTTGTTTCTTCCGCTGTTATTTGGATCTTTGTATTGTATCAGTTGTATCCTTGACTCGTTTGAGTCGTCTTGTATATACCTCCTCTGTTGTTGTTGTGGATTATTCGTGAACTGTTGTAATGTTATCAAAAGTGGCAACCTGAAATCGGTTATTATGTGGATTTTGGCGGAAATGCTGAAATCTGCATAGTGCCCGATCACGGGGCGTCACACAATTGCACGGGGTTCTTTGGGCTTGATGCGAAGAAGAGTTGGGTTGTGTTGAATACCTCGCTTGGTGCGTTGATCCCCCGTCTGGCGGGTTATTCTTACGTGTACGGCCAAATTGGTGCATCCCTGCAGGGTTAAATCTTCTCGAGAAGCCGTGTTGTCCGCGGTTATGGATGACTTGGTGAAAGTGCTGGCTAACAAGTACTCAGACAACTTACACTTAACGATGGTAACTTGACTAGTAATATAGATTACCTCCACCATAAAAATGAATGTCACCTTAATCAACAGTGTGAGTTTCCTTGGGTTGCTTCCTTAGTAGGGGGTAACATTGGATGGGTATTGTTTGGTGAGTAGTTGTAGTTGGTTCTGATACGCTATCTTATCCCTTTCTTTTAGCCGGATGTTGTAGCGAGTCTCTGTAGTTAGTTAGTGCAGCCCGCTGCCGCTTCTTTGCAATAATCCTTTCCTTTCCGTTGTACCCAAAGTATTTGTATCTTGTGATGATTGGTTACGCTGGCATCTTGTGAGTATGGGTTATCCACTTGCCAGTACTTAATCGTACTGACCCACGAATACTTTTCGTGGCTGCATATTCCATATTGCAGTCAACAGGTTTAAAGTCTGACGACGTTAGCTTGGGAATCCCTCCGGCTTGGCCTGGGCAGGGATTGGACGCCATCGGTTATCTTCAGGACTCTTAGTCCAATTTGTATCTTGTCCGTAGTCGGACGCTATGTTGTTTCTTCCGCTGTTATTTGGATCTTTGTATTGTATCAGTTGTATCCTTGACTCGTTTGAGTCGTCGTGTATATATCTTTTCTGTTGTTGTTGCGGAATATTCGTGAACTGTTGTAATGTTATCACAAGTGGCAACCTGGAATCGGTTATTATGTGGATTTTGGCGGGAATGCTGAAATCTGCATAGTGCCCGATCCCGGGGCGTCACAAGTTCCAATCATAAGTACTTGCAAGCTTTGCCTCTCCCACATAAAAGAGGAATATCAACCATGTATTTGATTATTTGATCATGGACAAATCCACCACAATTACCACCATTTTTCCACACTCATGGTACTGTTAGTTTATGGTTACTTAGTATACTTGATTGCTGCAGCACTAACATTTACTTTCTTGTATTTATTATCTTGCAAAGCTATCTCTTATACCCGTATTATTGCTCTAGTATTTTCCTAGATAAAGTAAACGTCTAGTGTGCGTAGAGTTGTATCAGTGGTTGATAGAACTTGAGAGAACATTTATTCTACCTTTAGCTCCTCGTTGGGTTCGACACTCTTGCTTATCAAAAAGGCTACACACGATCCCCTATACTTGTGGGATGATGTGTTACTCTGTCGATTATACCTACCTTCTAATTACCCTCTCTCTCTCATGTGTTGAGAACTCCACCTTCATATACACCTGCGGCGCCAAATCCTGAATGGCAAAGCGCTGCAGAATTTGCCCTGACGTATGTGTGTATACTCTCGGAGGGGTAATACGTGAGACCCTCACTCTGTTGGATCAAGGTGCTGGAGACGGGGAGTCAGCAACATCCTCACTCATAGGCTTGTGTCTGAGGATCTTCTATATAACTCATCGACATCGTCATCGACACTTCTTCCGCTACTATGGTGTCTCCTACATGATCTCGGGAATTAGATCTTGGAATTTATATCCACTTATATCTAGATAGCAAGGTCTTGGTTGTTGCGTAGCATGCATTGCAAATTTTTAAAAATTCTCGTTGCACAACTCACCTGTCAGGTGCGACCGTATCACTGGTCGTTAAGTGTCTCGCGAATGCATCTGAAATTTCTCCTTCGGACTTTGATCATTTCCTTTCTTTTAGTCCTGATTACCAGTGATTTCCATGTCCAAAACGGAAATAAAAAATGACACGGAGATTTGCAATTGATTTACAAATTAGTGATTAGTGGCAAGTATGGAGTGATATCTCATCATTTTCATCACAAAGATACATTTTAAACATGGATACAAATGCGTACGTTTTACACGCATCAGTACTACATCAAGGGGACATCAGCATTGAACCTCTGAACCGAACCCTCGAGCTGGATACTGAAGCGGTCCTTCTGCAGCCTACCCCGGACCGGCTATAAATTCTCCGCGTCTCCTCCACACTTGAACGTTTTGGGGAGGTCACGAGCCTCATCATAAACTTCGCCAAGAGCTCCATCTCCCCTATCAGATGTGATGATATTGACTTAACATTGATTATGAAAATTTTCCGGCACCGATGGTGCAGTTTCCCATCAAGTTCCTTGGTATGCCTCTTTCTTTGGGTCGCCTTCGACACGCTGACCTTAAACCCTACATCGATAAGCCCCCTCCCCCCCCCCCCCCCGCATGCAATCCTAGAATGGATGGTTTAGAAACAGGAAGGGCTGCACGACGTTGGTCAAATTTGTTCTCTCATTGATGCCTATTTTTGTCCTAACTGCCATCAAAGCCGATAAGTGCACCCTCAAGGATTTCGATAAGCTCAGAAGGGGCATGTTATGGAACTACAGCGACACATTCGGTGGTGTCAAGCCGCGATATTCTAAATTTGGAGAAATTCTCTAGGGTTCTTAGCTTGATTTGGTTATGGCAGGACAGTCTTCTCCTAACAAACATTAGGTTGGATTGGAAATGCCAAATGATTGCACTAGCAGTAGTCTATTCAGTGCATCCACTAAAGTGACGATAGGAAATGGACTAACACTAGTAGAAAACGGGCCTCTAGTCCCGGATGGCCATCCGGGACTAGAGGCCCCCCTTTTGTCCCGCCGGCCCACGAGCCGCGACTAGAGGGCGGCCCAAGGGGAGCTCCCGGGCGCCCTCGGCTTGACTTTTTTTTCGATTTTCCTTTTCATTTAGTCTCTATTATTTCTACCTCTAATCATTCTCCCTTAATCTCAATTTGTTAACTCTGATCACTCTTCTTTCACTCTGATCTGACACTTCCCAGGAGGTCACCCATCCTCAGACTACTCCACTCTCAGCACGCTTAACTTCTGGGTTCCTTCACTCTCAGCTTCCAAGAATCAAATAATGTTTTACTGACAATAATATGGTGTCAATCATGTTAACCTTTGAGATATGATGTCGCACATCTTTATTTTCTGAATCAAAAAATTATTTAGTTAAACATAAATAAATAAGTAATAATAGTCTTGAATTCAAATAATAATTATTTACTCCAAATTGTTAGTCATTTCAACATATTATGTTATCTTTTGATAGATATATTTTTTCTCTTACTACGAAATTTTATCACATATATATACATCAATTTCTTAATCAAGCGCGCTCATATCGATCATGCATATATATAATTAAACAAGGACATTTAAAATAGATATATATAATTAATCATGTACACGTACATATGTCTTTTAGGGTTCGAATATATATATAAACATCACACACTAATCAATACATAATATGTATATATATATATAGGAAAAATGGTTTCTACTCCTGGGTGTAGCTACACCCACGTCTCATATACTGCCGTACGGAGGTATGTGTCATACTTTTTCGGTCAAAGTATGTTCATATACTATATCTAAGATACTTCAAAACCAATTTCGTGAAAATTATAAAATTGAGCTTATAGTTTGCACTATATATTCAAAATACGGGTATATATGTACATATAAAAGGAGTATGTAGAAAAATTACACATACTACGTAAAAAGTAGTATATATACTGCCGAAATAGTAATATATACTGCATACTACATGTACATACTCTCCGGTATGATATATATATATATATATATATATTGCGTAGGAGACTGCTTGTCCTCTGAATATATATATATATATATATATATATATATATATTCCTATATATATCGAGGGCTCCCATCTACACGGACTGCTTGTCCTCTGAATCGTCCCAAACAGTAGGAGACCGGGGGGTAAGGTGACGCTACCCGTAGCTGAAGACACTGATGATACGGTAGAGCTCGTAGGAAAGGTACCCATCGACAGCTGCGTACTCAATGTTGATCTGATCAAGTCGGCACTTCTCCCAATATTTGTGCCTCGAACTATGGAATTTTTCCTTCATGGTACTGTACTTCTCATCGAGATATGGCAATATGCATATGGAACTCTTCAGATAGTCAAGCTGGAACATGTCCTGGATATCAATATGGCATTGAGATGGTATCTCAACACGCGAGGTGTTCCACATCTTCTTCTTGTCATTCGTTATGTCAACGCTAGCAAAACGTATGCCACTGTTGACTAGGAAATCCATCAGTTCTGGACAATGCTTGTCACTACCGCAATAAAAAAATGGAACAAATGTTAAACAAATAATGTTATATATGCAACAACAAATTGGATCAAATGTTATGCAACAAGTATAAGTTTCAATGCAACAAAGTATAAGTTTCAATGCAACAAGTATATTATTGTTTCAATGCAACAAAAGTATATACTTTCCAACGAAACATTGGTATATGAACATATTGCTTTCAATTCCTATACAATTTCGGCCATCCAATACATTATTGCTATGTATGAATACAAATGGAATTTTCCAATACACATTGCTATATGAATATAAATGATGAATTTCTAAAACACATTGCTATATGAATGTACACATGGATACATATATTGCTTTCTATACAATTTCGGCCAATATATATATTATTGCTATATGAATACAAACGGAATTTCCAACACACATTGCCATATATATGAATACAAATGGATACACACACGTACATGTTGCTATCCTATACAATTTCTGATCTAATCAAAATAAGATCAAGGAGAAACATGGGAAAAAGAGAAAGAGAGGAGAAGATCGATCAGAGTGCTTACCTTGACCATTGGAAGAGAAATACACACCTCTTGTGAGCAAGTTGGATGAGAGCCACGTCCTTTTGATTGGCCGTGTACTCAAGATCAAGGCCTAGAAAACCCCCGCCATCCTCGTGAAGCCATTTCTTCATGAGGTCAAGATAGGCCGGAACCCTTCTACTCTCGTTGGTGTATACGACATCAAGTTTCCGACCATGTGATTCCACGTCCATAATCTCTAATCCCATGGTGGAGAATGTGGAAGAATGAAGAGAGGAGAGCAAGGAGGGAGAAGAGGGGCGCTCAGTACTGTAGCAATGGCGCGTTTCTCTGTTTTTAAGTCTCCCCGTGGATCAACTTCCAAAGCGCACGGGAGACAAACGGTTTGGGCATTTAGTCCCGGGCCATAACACCACCCGGGACTAAATGCTCTGCGGCTAGGCGAAAGGTTGCCACGAAGACTTTTAGTCTCGGGTCGTGTTACGACCCGGGACTAAAAGTCTGCGATGCGACGTGAACGGTTGCCAGAGGACTTTTAGTCCCGACTCGTGTTACGACGCGGGACTAAAAGCTTTCGAGCAAGGCGGGCCGTTTCCCTACCCACCCCCCCTCTGGTCCCGGTTGGTAGGCTCATGGGGACTAGAGCTAAAAATCGTTGGAGGTTTCTCTACTAGTGTAAAAGCTTCTTTCAAGGAATCCTCCGGGCTTGACTGACTGCCCCCCCCCCCTCCCAAAGTCATCGTTAATTATTTGGCTTTCAGGCAAAAAAAAATAGAAACGACCATGACGCCATCACTGACTACAAGTGGATTTTGGATCTCTCCGTGGACAACTTCTCCACTGACCATATTTTGCAGTTTCACATCTGGGGCCTCATTCAGGAGGGCGCCCTTAATACTGAGATCGATGACTCCATCTGCTAGACCCTGACGTGTTCCGGGATCTATTTGGCCAAGTCGGCTCACATGGCGCGATTCATTGGTGCACCGTCCTGCCCCTTCATGAGTGTTGCCTGAAAACTTGGGCCCATCCAAAGTGCTCCTTTTTTGCTTGGCTGGCTGTCCATGACAGGTTTTGGACATCAGATCGTCTTGCTATTAGAGGATGCCTCATCGCCCAATGTGCCAACTTTGCAGATGCCAACCGAAGACTAGAAGACACATCCTGTTCGAGTGCCGGTTCTCGAAAATAATCTAGGCGGACATGGCCGTTTTGCTCAAATGCCCTACGATCTTCGACTATTGGAAGGACCCGGTGGCTGCCCAATCCCCCTCTCACAAGGGCCTCAAGACCGCTATCATCCTTATCTCGTGGAAAATCTAGAAGGGGCGAAATGCGAGGGCATTCAACAACAAATTTCTGATGTCTTCCATCCTCTTCCAACTTATCAGAAGGGAGAACAAGGATTGGATCCTCGTAGGGGCTAAGAAATTAGCAGAAAACTGGCTAGCCTTGACGTGTGTCGGGTCCTCGTGATGTAAATCCTTTTCTTTTTTGCCTCGTCCTTGGCTTTGTTTGCTCCTCCTATGTTTAAAAAAAACGACTACCCAAATCCCATCTATTTCATCAACTGTTGTCCTTGGTGGTTTCTTCTCCACATGTTGCCGACATGGCTCCAGAAGGCCGTCGGAGGTACCCAGCTTAAGGCTCACTGTATTTTGTTTAGCTACTTCCTATGTAAGCTTTGTCATCCTTTGACGTTTGTGTCGGTGAAAACAACATCATACGGAATAAAGGTCTCATCACTTCATCGTATATAAGCTTAAAGGAGCGATTTGTAGACCGTATTGTGAATGGTGTGTCTCCTGCCATAATAAATTCAATTTTCTCATGTTTCACCACTTGAGCTAGATGCTCTTTAGAACCTTCGAGATTTTTCGGCTTGTTTAGGTCTTTTTCGTTAATTTAAAGGCAGGGAGGAAATCCAAGATGTCAAGGCTTGAGTTAGAGGTGACCACTCAAAATAAGTATTGAGACAACTTCAGTTTGCTGTGTTCGATCCGGTTTCAGTAAAGAATGTGCATGCAAAAGTTCAAGAGCTCGCCCGAGACTCTGTCCCGAAACTAACCTCCTGTTCGTGTGCTACTTCACACTTATCCTACCCATCTTTCCGTTTTGCAACGGATCACTATCTTTTCTGTGTACTGAATTGACTTTACTTCAAATTCTCGTATATAGCTCCATGCAGATCCATGGAAGGCGCCGTCCGGATTACCCCCGAGCTCGAATTAGTTCCCTTCTCTGCTAATGGCCGGTCCGGCTGGGGCCCTTTGCCTGTGTGCCCTCTCCATCCTCCTTCTCTTTTCCGGCCCAAGCGCAGCCTCCGCCGCCGCCGCCGGCGAGAAGGCGACCGTTTCGGTGAGGGCGGTGACGGCCATCTCGCGCACCGACGACAACTTCATCTGCGCTACCCTCGACTGGTGGCCCAGGGACAAGTGCAACTATGGCATGTGCCCCTGGCACGACTCCTCCATCCTCAACCTGGTACGCATGAAAACATGATAAGGGCAACATGTTCATATATTTGTCCATGCAAGTTTAATCCTACTGACTTTGCATCGTAATTACACGCAGGATCTGTACAACCCCATTTTGTACAATGCAGTTAAAGGTAATTTTAGAAAAAATGTACCAATCATTCTGAGGTCGAATCAATTATTTGATTGATCGATCAGTACGTGATGTATGCATGATCCAATTGATGAAAATCCGTACTGCATGGCAGCCTTCAGATCGTTGCGGATTAGGCTTGGAGGGTCGCTGCAGGACCAGGTGACGTACAAGGTGGGCAAGCACTACGACGACTGCCACAGCTTCCGGCGAGAAGACGGCCGCCTCTTCGGCTTCACCGACGGCTGCCTCCCCATGAACCGCTGGGACGAGCTCAATATCTTCTTCCGCCGGACCAAGTAAGTTAAGCAATCACACATGCAACATGCATCTCAGCTGCAATCATTTCATGGCTACCAGAGCTGAGGTTCACGTGGCAGCACGACGCTGACGTTCGGCCTGAACGCGCTGAGGGGCCGGCGCAAGGTCGCCGGCAACGCCAGCACCCTCCACGTGGGAGGCTGGGACGGCCGCAACGCGCGCGACCTGATGCGGTACACCGTGGACAAGGGCTACCGCGTGGAGTCGTGGGAGCTGGGCAACGAGCTGTGCGCCGGCGGCGTGGAGGCCAAGGTGAAGGCGGCTCAGTACGGCAAGGACGTGCTCCGGCTGAAGAGGATGGTGCAGCGGGTGTACAACGGCACCGGCGGCCGCCTCCCCAAGGTCCTTGCGCCGGGTGGCTTCTACGACGGGCCCTGGTTCTCCGAGATGCTCCGGGTCTCTGGCCCCGGCGTCGTCGACGGCGTCACGCACCACATCTACAACCTCGGCTCCGGTACTGACTCAGTCGTCGCCGGGCCGGCCGTCACGCTAACTTCCGTAGCGTTCTCGATCGTTTGGTGACGCGTACGTGCGTGCGTGCATGCAGGGAAGGACAAGGACCTGATCTACAAGATGCAGGACCCGTACTACCTGGACAAGGTGGCGCAGACGTTCAGCGACATGGAGGCCACGGTGCGGGCGTCCGGGCCGTGGAGCTCGCCGTGGGTGGGCGAGTCCGGCGGCGCGTACAACAGCGGCGGGAAGGACGTGTCGGACAGGTTCGCGGACAGCTTCTGGTACCTGGACCAGCTCGGGATGTCGTCCGTGTTCGGCACCAAGGTGTACTGCCGGCAGGCCCTCGTCGGCGGCAACTACTGCCTCCTCAACACCACCACACTCGCCCCCAACCCGGACTACTACAGCGCGCTGTTGTGGGACCGACTCATGGGCCCGGGGGTCCTCCAGACCACCGCCGGCACCTCCTCGCCGTACCTCCGCTCGTATGCGCACTGCTCCAAGAAGAAGCCCGGCGTGACGGTGCTCCTGATCAACCTCTCCAACTCCACGGCGTTCAACGTGACGGTGGCTGGCGACATGGACCTGCACCCGCCGCCGCGAAAGTTGCTGGAGGCGGATGGTGCTGCCGCGGTGTGCGGCGGGCCGAGGGAGGAGTACCACCTGAGCCCGGAGGGCGGCGACATCCAGAGCCAGGTGATGCTGCTCAACGGGGAGCCGCTCGCGCTCGGACCGTGCGGCCAGATCCCTGAGCTGCGGCCCGCCGTCGTCAACGACGGGTGCGCGACTCCGCTGCGCGTCGAGCCCCACTCTATCGTGTTCGTCAGGTTCACCGGCTTCAAGGCCCCCGCCTGCGCGTAATGCATGCGTGTGAGCCGAAATTGGTGCGAGAGTTACCATTTGTACTACTCCCTCCGTCCACTTTTATAAGACACACTTCTTAGCATTCAAATGGAATGCTAAGAAGTGTGTCTTATAAAAGTGGACGGAGGGAGTAGTTAGCACACTTAGCAGTAGCACACGTGACATGTCACAGTTATTAGTGAGTTAGTCCACTCATTCCATAGCTTCATTTGGAGAAATAATGTTGCTGAGTTTTATTATTCGTCGAGGACTCGAGGTTGGATACCTTACCTAACGATCCGACCAAGATTATATTGAAACACACACACGAAAAGTAGACATACAAATAAACACAAGGTGCAAGATGGAGCTCTTTCTTCGTTATTTAGGTCTTGAGAGAGAATAAATGTGCATAGAGTGCAAAAAGAAAAAACCCGGCTAAGAAAAAAAAAATGGAGAAAGGATACTTGCATACCAAGTTTGTATTGTGCGAAGTTTTTTTATTAGAAAAGGGGTTAAACCCCGGCCTCTGCATCAGAGTGATGCACACAGCCTTTATTGCAAACATTCTCAAACTATAGTTATAGTTTACATCTCAAGGACCACAAAATAAATTGAGACAGGCCTCAACCAGCTACTATGAAAACACACACGGAACACTACGAAAGCCTTTTAATATGTTGCCACGTATGCTGGGAGAAGAAATCATGTGCCACCATGATGAGCCGCGAGCACCCATCCATCATAAGATTGCGCTGGTTCGTACGCAACAGGAAAGCCCATAGTTGGATCAAGTGCACCGCCATATGAACAACCTGTAGAACATGAAAGGATTCTTTTCTGTTTTAACACAAGGTTATTTCTACAATTCCAAATAAACCAAGAAATAGCTGAGACACCACACGCCAAACAAGCTTCGCGAAAGGGCAAGAGATAAACAGACGATCAATAGTCTCCTCACTCCCACAAAAGGAGAAGTGTGTATCACCCTTCCAATTTCTCCTAGCAAGGTTATCTTTAGTTAACAAGACCTTCTTATAAAGAAACCACATGAAAATTTTAATTTTTAAGGGTATTTTAAGTTTCCAAAGATAAGTATGCAACTACCTCGTATGGTCATTCATTAAATCCTCATACATTGATTTAACCGAAAACCTACCATTCGTATTTAAATTCCAATGAAATGAATCAGGAACATTAGAAAGTGAGAAATCCATAAGTCTAATGCATAAGTGCGACCACATATCCCACTTAGGGCATCTCCAGTCGACCCCCCCAGAGCCCACCAAGCGTCCTTTTTAGCGCCGAAAGCGACGAATAGCACCGTTTTTTGCACCAGTCGGGCCCCCCAGAAGCCCAAATAGCGCCGAAACGACGCTATTTCGCGCCGCGGCACCCAGGCAAAACCCAGCCCGCTAGGTTCGGCTTGGGGGGGGGCGAAAAGGCATGGCAGCCCACGCGGGCCAGCACTGTCAGCGACGCGTGGGAAAACTGCGGGAACAGAAACCCCCGCCCGTGATCTTCTTCTCGGCTCCCACGTCGGTCAAAGGCTTCCGGCGTTTATGGCGTGGCGGCCGGCCAGTGCATGCGCCCGTTCAAAGGCTGCCGGAGTAATGGCGTGGCGGGCGGCAGCGACGGCACGCTGCGCACTAAATGCCCGCCAGGGCTATAAAAGGCCCCTCACCGCTCGCCGCTCTCCCCATTCTTCCTCCTCGCCGCTCTCCCCGTTCTTTCTCCTCGACGCTCTCCCCGTTCTTTCCTCCTCGCCGTAGATGTCGAGCTACGATGAAGCTGCCGCCGCCGCCAACGGCTAGCGCCGCCGCCACCTCCGCAAGCACGAGGCCTGGGCGCTGTATAGGGCGGGCTATCCGTGCCCGCCCGATATGTGCGTCCCAAGCGCCGCCGGCGGGCAACTACGGTGGCAACTCAGCGTCGGTGGGATCCCCGTGCCCCCAATCCCCTCCACCAACGCGGAGTTCCGGCAGGCCATCGACGAGGTCCGTCAAGGGCTGACGCCGAACGAGGCCGCGCGGCTGCACTGGAGGCCGCACGGCAACGACGCGTTCTGGTGGCGGGAGCTTCAGCGCCGCCACGACGCGGACGTCGCCGCCGAGGGCAACAACGGCCCTGTCGAGGGCCGCGCCAACGGCATCGGCCGCAAGCGGTGGTGGGGAGGCCAGCACCGCACGCTCGAGTGGGTGCTAGACTACATCGACGCCGGCAACGAGCCCCGGCTGCAGATGCCGCCCCGCCCGCACCCCTCGTGGGCACTGCGGCGGATGGGCGGATCGTCGTCGGCCACCTCCTCCTCCTCCGGCGCGGCGTCGCTTTCTCTCACCCCTCCCCTTCTCAACTCCGGGCGCCCTGCCCCCAGGCGCAGCGGCGGCGCCCTGCGCATCGGTGAGCCGCGCCAGCGACCCGCCGCAGACTTCGAGCGCGTCGTGCGCCCGAAGACGGAGGTGGCGGAGGACGAAGAGTGGCCCGACATGAATGTCGCGGAGGAGCTCTCGCGCAACACCCTCCAGCCGGTCCCCGACGACGTCGCCGCCAACTGGAGCATGCGCGACAACACCGAGGCGAAGCAGCGGAAGGCGCAACGCGAGCAGGAAGCCGCTGCCAATGCGTCATGCCGCCACGTCCCTCCCCCTCTGCAGCCGAAGGAGGAGCCCTACGTCGTCCTCGACCCCGACAGCGACGACGAAGCCGAGTTCCAGCGCGCCCTGGCGGTGAGCAGGTGGGGTGACGCCGGCGCAGGCCCGAGCAACCCGCATTGTCGCGACCCTGGCGCAGGGACGAGCAGGTGGGACACCGACGGCTCGGACGACGATGACGACGGCGGGGACGACTGCGACTACAGCCAGGCGATCGCGGCGAGCCTTGGCCTGCAGTAGCCGTAGGGCTTTTATGTTTTTTTATGTTTTTAGTCAAATTTCTGTCAAAATCTATGAATTCGCGTCCAATCTATGAATTTGCGTTGAATCTACCTTTTTGAATTAATTTGGGCCGAGGGTTGGGCTGGGGGGCGACTGGGAACCGTGTCCCCAGGTTCCAGATTAGCGCCGTTTGGCGCCGCGGCGGCACCAAAACATCGGCGTTTTGGGGCCTGGTGGGGCGATACGGCTGGAGATGCCCTTATGTCCAATCAATGCCCTTCTAAATCCAATGTTTAAGGGAGGAGCATTGTGAAACACCTCATGAACAGAAATATTCTTGTGAGATGCAATATTATAAAGACCTGGGTATTGGTTTTTAAGAGGTGCTTGGCCGAGCCAAGTATCCTCCTAGAACCGAACTGTCTCACCATTACCAACCTTGAAGGACGAAGTGTCTCGTTGGAAATCTTGTGCTGACAAACTTCTGTAAAACGCGGAAAAGGGAAAAGGAGTACAATACTTCCTTGTGTTGTGAAGTTTCTCCCCATGAATTCTCCACTCAAGCTCAAATTGCAGGAGCTAGAAATACAAGGTCAGAAGTAATTATGTTCAGAATAGTTTGTGACACCTTTTTTTTTATCAAGTGTAATATCTGTTTTCTGGCGCCAACACAGCCGCATAGGAAAGAATACAATTTTGGGCAGACATCAGTTCAAAGTTTGATACAGATAACAAAACTGTTATCTCGCGCTACTCCATCCAGTTCACAACAAGTCGTTGTTTCGGACATCTTCGGTTAGACTAATATATACTCCTCCGTTTCAAAAAAGACGTCTCAACTTTGTCTAAATTTACATGTATCTAGACGTGTTTTAGTGCGTAGATACATAGAAATTTAGACAAAGTTAAGACATCTTTTTTGGGACGGAGGGAGTACTTTAAAAACCATCTAGTTCGCTAAAAGTGGAGTAGAGTATATCACTAATAGTATATTTGAGACAAGCACGCTATAATTTCCAAGCATATAGCTTAAATAGCCACGGAACATTGGCAGTCAAAGTTCAACAAGGAGTTTGTCAAGAAAGCAAAACGACAAATACTTGTGAATTTGCGGAGGTGTAACATCCAGGTTTTAAACAACTTTTTGCAAGATTGGATCTTAAACACAGTAACACGTGGTGTTTCCTTTGGTATGAAGCGTCACATACTCAGATTTTAGAAACCTAACATACACAGAGAAATACATGAAAACAGAGCTGAGACTTGTTTTTTAAATGAATAACAAATCTTACAGAAGCATATTAATAAAATTGCCTCCAAGGCACTAACAAAGTAACAGGTTGATTTCATTTGGGTAACAAGGAAATGAATCAGCTTATGTTCTTTTTCTGAGTCTTCACATAATTCTGTCAACCTTCTTCAGTTGACAACAAAAGGTTGACTGAAGATGGTTATCAGATTCCAACTAAAAGAAGCTACATGAAAATTATGTCAACCTTCTTCAGTTGACAACAAAAGGTTGACTGAAGATGGTTATCAGATTCCAACTAAACGAAACTACATACACAAGTATCGCACTGAACATATATGCACAAAATCTGTCAAATGAGACCACTAAATAATTGGCTTCCATTTTGTGAAGTTAAACTGGACCAAGTTACAGGTGTAAATCATATATTGGCATAACAACCTATTTGCCGACCATATCAGGAGCCTGAGGTACTAACGAGTAGGCACTGCCAGGGACAACAACCAGCAGAGATTCGTCGTCATCTTCTGTCACTTCACTTGCCTAGATCGAAAAGAAAAATAATTGGAAACAATCTGTCAACATCGAGAATAACGGTGAAATATAACTATGCATGTTACAAGAATTTAAAAGAACTACACAAATCAAGCTATTTACTACACAATGAAACTATTTCTAAAAGTGTTATGTCCAGAAAAATCATTCAGTGTCATGGTCAGTGTCATGGTCTAAGACATGGATTGTTGGAAATTGCAGAGGTAAATATAGGAGAACATCACTATATTTTCGTGTCCCTGACAGTGATATTGCAATAACGAAATAGACAGATGAAATTCCCGAGAGCTTAAAAATCTTGCAAAAAAGCTCAAAGGATACTTGTTATGAAAAACAGGTTAAAAAATAACTTGAAATCCAGAGGAACTACTAACATCATTCTTCTGCTGATTAATGGCATTTCTCAGAAGCTCTTTCGCCTTCTTTCTTAGTTCTTTTAGCTCCTTTTGCTGAGCTTTGGTGACCTCAGCATGACAAGCCACACAAAGCGTCCTCACATTCTCAAGCGTACATTCTCCTGCCAGAAACCAGATGAATTAGGACATGCAGTGATGAGCCAAAAAAATAATACAAATGTGCATGTACTGTACCTCCTCCTTTATATACAGGTATAATATGGTCTGCATGCCAAGCATTGCCCTCCTTTGGCTCTTGGACAAGCTTTTCTAACCTGTAGTTCATCGTAGTATTAAAGAAGACGATCCACATGAAACCAACAAATTAATAATGATAACTGTTCCCGTTTTCATTAATATTTGGTGAGTTTTGTTATATACGTATTATAGCTGTTAACAAGAGTACTCTGCTAACCTGCTAGATATGCAAAAGAGAAGCGAGGAAAAGCTACAAAGTTTGGAAAAGCATGGTATCATAGTGCAGCACTTACAGTTTCCTTCTACTTGCGATATTTGGAGCAACATTCCTGATGTGTGCTTCTCTCTTTTGCTTGCACAAGGGTTTAATATATTTGACAAGTTTGTGACAATCAAGCTTGCACTGGGAACATACGCCATGTTCTATTTGAAACAGTGCCTGCAAAGTACCAAAGTATTTAAAAAGCAGAAGCTGCATTCGTATAGTTCACGATTTATGTGCCAAAATGGCAAATTGGCTTTATTTGTACATCAAGGAAACATTAAATTTTATTTATATATGCTAATAGAAGAAGATAAAAGAAGTCATACCTGCCGGAGGTAACCACTGTTGGTTCTGGATCTGTATAATCGGAAACAACCAAGACCACAGAATAGATCTTCAAAATATTCAGGCGATTTTGCAAGATTCCCGCTGAACACAAGAAAGAGGATTGTTATGACAGAAAAACTATTGGCTCCTAGAGCAAGTACATCAGTGAATCACATTACTTGCAGGGTTTTTGACATAATTTGCAGAGGGGCTCATCATCAGTAGTCCAGCCTTGAGTGTACTCTCTCTCTTTAGTTGTGCCATTATGTAGAACCACTTTTCTCCATTCAGCATTTTCAGGCAAAGGATCACTGACAACACTCAATGGGGTTATACGCCTCTTACTCCCCCCTTTAATCAATCCCTAAGAAAGTCGACCACAACATGAACAAAATAAAACACCATAAAACCAAGGAACAAGCCAAGTACCTATTCTTTGATTCATGCCATATGTTCTTAGTTTGTACAAGATCGTGTCTGAGTATATGTAGCGTAAGTTAACTCAGGTAAGACTGGATTGGGAATGCAAAATTCAGACTTATTATCATAAGAAATTTAGCAGATATTGGGATACTTGAAATGTTACAACCACAATTGCACCTCTAAGAACTTTGCTTTATACGAAATAATATTGAGTATAGAAGCTATTTCGTTTGACCCTTGTATTGAATGAAGTGGCACAAAAAGGCATCCAATGGTAGGAATGAGAACGCTGCAACATCCTTAGTAAATCCTGATAGAACTGGACCATTTCTTTACCATCAACAATTTCTAGGACTTAAGTTTGCATGATACAGATATATAAGCATAATCTGACGAACACCAGGCATTGTTTCAGAATCTTCGTAACTAAAAAAAGTTGAGTTTGCAAAGAAAAGAGGTCAAGATGTGCATACTTGTGTATTGTAGTTGATGCTATTTTTCACATAGCACAGCTCAAGGCTTAATGGAAGCTGTAACGGCTTTCCCAGCAGATTCCTCTGATCAATTGGTCTTAGTGCTAACCATTCTTTTACAAATGCCTTGAACATACTGCAAAATGCTGGATTACTCTTCAAGAGCTGCCCACTTGCTTTGTTGCCACTACTAGAGCATAAAGGCGATTCTACTTCTTCAGGCAGAAAATTCTGAAAAAGTGGTCTGGGTCTTGAATCACGTCCTGGAACACAAATGTACAAGTGAATTCGACCTGTGTGATGGCTAACCTGTGAAAGATGATGATAAATCAGAAGAGTTTCAAGAATGAGATGGTAAAAGCAAACTGATACGAAATAACTTAAGTCGGGACAAGCAGTAATACAGAATGTAAACACAGAAGGAAAAATATGATAGTACAAATGAGAAAGTTGACGGCAAGTCGGCAAGGCACGTTGCCACCTTGCTCTTCTGGAGAAATAATTTCGCAGTCGCCACAAATTGAACATTGCCCCTCCTCCCCCACCCTCAAGACCCCTCTCCTCCCTCTCACCCACCCCTCCCCCGATGACCAGCAACAACAAGCACTCCTATGGGTCGTCGCACTCCTACTGAGATGTGATAAGGAAGTAGGCGACGAGCCAAAGTCCTCGCACGGGCGTAGTGGCTTGCTTTCTCAGGTCCACTGCCAATCCATGTCGCCTTTGGCACGCTGGATAAGTCGGACGACCCCGTCAATGACCCCAACCAGGCGTCCTAGGAGCAGCCGAAACACGAGATGGCTAGGAACCCAAGGGACGGGAAGAAAGTTGCAATGAAGGCATTACGCTAAGGACATCCACAGGTGCCTTCGTCAGCCGGAGTCTTTTGTGCTTGGAGGCAAATCACCAGGGTGTAACTGTCCCGGGCTGCCGAGAGCCTACCATCTCCAACTCTGGCGATGAGCATCGCCAGCGCAGAAGCGCTCCGCAAACAGCTCGGCTCGCTCCGCCCTCCAAAGCCACAATCGTCACAGACAGGCACTAGTGGATGAGCGGGAGCCCAAGCTCATGGCCACTCTCTGGAGGATCTCATCTGCGAGACCCAGCCTTTTATGGAACTTCTTTTCCTCGAGTCACCACGGGTGGCCACCCCTCTAGTGCAGCTCATGCCCATATGTGGCGAGGCGGCAGGCTGGTCCGCCGGTGCCTGCGTACCCTTGGAAAATTCCTTGCCGCCACAAAGGCACGTTCCAGACGCGTTGTTGCAGGTCATGCCGGCCCAATGCCGTATGTAGGCCATGGATTTCCAACAACGTCGCAACCCTTGGATCGTAGTTTAATCGGATGGCCTAAATAGCAGGAAGCAAGCTCACTGCAACCTCATGCGCAATTTGGGGTTGATCGAGTGCAGGGTCAAAGAGCCAGGGAGTAAGCCATGGAAGCTTATCACAAATTGTTCTAGAAACCATTGAGTGATGACATGATCGAGGCGATTGGGGACCTCTATGGGTGTCTCTTTAGACAACACGAAGTTGCTCTGCAGCCTCCAGGTTCATCGGGTGGTCTCGTCTCGCCACGAGTCTGACCCTCTCGGTTCCTTCCCACGGTTTCTAAACATTGACATGTCTTATAACCTAGGATGTTTGCGTGTAACGTCTTTGTCCTTAGGGCATCTCCTACGGGGCTGCTCAATTGCCCCGGACAGGACGGATTTGAGTAGGCCGGGCTAAAAGCAGGCCCCTACGGGACTGCTCACCTATGGCCTCGGTCCGTTTTTGGTCCGTGGCTGCTCAAACCCAGACCAAATTTGGTCCAGAAATGAGCAGCCCCCGGACACGGAAGTTGTCTGTTTCGTCCGTCTCATCCATCTCCAACCCCACTCCAACCCCACATGGCAGTGTCTCCCTCCCCGGTCCCCACCAACCCAGCACGCTTCTCTCTCTTCTTCTTGCCAGAGCAGAGCGCTCTGTGCCCACCCTCCCGCCTCTCCGCGCCGCCGTCGCGCCGCACCACCACCTCCTGCTGGACCGGGCCGCGCTCTCGTTGCGCCTCTCCGCGCCGCCTCCATTTCTGCGAGCTCCTTCTCAACATGCCGGACGAGCCCAGGTCAGGGAGCTAGGAGCGGGGCCGTGGTCCCCTCTCGCGGACGGGATTAGCGCGTAGAGCTGCATCGCGCAGGAGAGCGAGGCGCTCGAGATGCCCGCGACGCCGCTCACCATCGCGCGCGAGCTCGACTGGGCGCGACACGGACGTCCCCAGCATGGCTCGGAGGCCTGTAGGGACGACCTCCTGGCTCTTGACGATGTCGAGTCAGGCCTCACCGCGCCCTGTGCACGCCGCCGTCGCGTGGGCGCCCCTTGCGCCGCCCTCGCCGCACCTTGTGCACCCCGCGTAGACCTGCATGGGAGGATGTCGGCGTCGTCTGCACGGGTGCTGTTGTGGCCCTGCTCCCGGTGCTCCTCCTTCGGGGCAAGATGCTTCAGTCGAGCATGGCGGCTTCGTGCTGTGGACGATGGCCCCTGGCGGCGGCTGCGAGATGTCGGGCCACGGCTGCTAGCTATTTCAATCGATGGATCCAGGATCGAATTTGAGCTAGGTCTGCTAGCTAGCTGAAGTTGCTTCCGGTAATTTGAGGTGTGGCCCGCGTCCACCTCGCGTGTGTCCACCTCGCATCGACCTCGCCCGCGTCGACTGCACGGGAGGAAGCCCGCGTCGCGTCGACCTCTGCTCCGTCCGTCGGCGTGCAGCTCTTCTCCATGGTGGCCTCGTCCAGCTCGTGGGTGCCAACGTGCGGCTGAAGCGCGCCCCGGATGCCATGAACTTGTCCGCTTTAAGTAAGCAACCCTGTAGGGTGCACCTCCAAAAACGCATGTCCGTCGCTCCCGGACGGCTGCTCAAACGGACATTTGAGCAGTCCCGTAGGAGATGCCCTTAGAAGTGCAAATGGGAATGGGTAAGACGCTTGTGGGATTGATGTGATAGGGTAGGGTAGAATCCATGATGTGATAGGGTAGGTAGAATCCAAACAAAGGAATTACCAACTCGACCTATCATGGCCGGCATAACCATACAAAAGATCATGTTGTGCCGGTGTTGGAGCCTTGTCACTGCGACAGGCAGGTCCATGTCCATCGTACACGTGAGATTAAAATTTCTATTGTATTACCCTAGGCACGAATTTTAATGATTATTTCAGCTTGTCGACTAGATACTAGAGGTGACATTTGTTGGCATGATGCGGGTCCGAGAGAGAGAGAGAGAGAGAGAGAGAGAGCTCACATGAGAGAAGGAAGGCAGGTGTGTGCCAAATGGTTTGCCTCGATTGCCAGCTTTATATAGGGAGAATGTACAAGCTACAAAGTTAACTAAGCTGTCACATCCGACTTCATGTGACAGGACCTATGTTGTCTCTTGAGTCCAATGTGGATGACGCCACAAACTAGACGATGACTAGCTCGTCCTATCTACCTACTTTGTACTTGTTGTAGTGGTCTTGTCAACTACTAGACACACCTCCGACTCGCGGACGAGCTAGCTAAACACTACCACGACCTAAAACAAGCTTCGGAGTCGAGGCGAACGCCTACTCGACCCGGGACATCCTAGGCTACCAGTGACACTCCCCGAGTCAGCACACTGGTCGGCTCCACGAGTCGGCCTAGAACACAAGCCTATTCCAACAATCACTCCCTAGGCTTGAGTTTCGACAAAACCTCTACCATGCCAATGCTCAAGCACAGCTCCATGACGCATACTCGTCCGGCTTGGTCAGCATGCCGGCGAGTTGACGTTTTGTTGGCATGAACACCAACTCGGTCTTCTTCGTCTCCACACAGTCCCGCTTGGCCCTTGTCAAACCTCGATGGAACGAACTCTTCTTCTCCAGCTCGCACCTCGCGAAGCCGAGCTTGACGAGGCATGCGTCGAGCTTGGTGTTCCATGCCCTTGGCGCATCCTTGAGGCCGTAGAGCGCCTTGTCGAGTCACAGCACCAGGTGCTCTTTCCCCTTTCCCTTTCCAGCGAAGCCGGCTGGTTGTTGCACATACAACCCTCTTCAACTCGTCGTTGAGGAGAGGAAGGCAGACTTGACGTTCATCAAACCCAGGCTTGCAACCAGACTGGAGTCAAGCCACGGGAGCAAAGACCTCGTCGTAGTCCGACCCTGTGTTGCTGCATGTAGCCCTTCGCCACGAGGCGAGCCTTGTGCTTAAGGACCATGCCGTGCGCGTCCTTCTTCACCTTGCAGACCCACTTCAGGACGATCGCGCAGCGACCTGGTGGTAAGGTGGTGAGCAATGACTTTCGGCTCAATCCTGCATCGCATGCCCCCGGTTGTTGTCCGACTTGGCCCTTGAATGAGTCGGTCTCTTTGGAGGCGAGGAAGTAGAGCTCCTCGTCCGGCTCAAGGGCGGACCTACGTCGAGCGCTTCTGGATAGTGCGAAACCGGTGCTCGAGTTCAAAGTCGTCATTCGCATCGAGCATACTTGTTTATCTCGACGATGGCATGACGAACTCGATGACTAGCAACCGGAGTCGCCAACTCCGCTTTCACGTTCCCTGGTGGCGACGGAGAGCCAATTAGGGGCTGCTGACTCGCGACTCTTGGGAGCCGGTGAAGCCAGAGCTAGAGGTGACAATAAGTTGGGCCCAGGACCCGTACTCTTGACTCATGTCTCCGAAGGTGTTCATCGAGAAGCCTCGACGAACTCTGGTCTCAGCACGCGCTCTTGCTCTTGTTGGTCGCAGACCCGATAACCCCTCGTGCCGCGTTAGTACCTCCACGAAGATCATCTGAAGTAGGGACACTTAACTTTTGAAAAGTCGCGGTTCCCAGTACCTTCCACACACTAGTTGCCCCTGCCGCCGTCGCGCCCGCTTGGTTGGACAATGCCCCTCCGTCCCACATCTTCATACCTGTGAACCACTCCTCTCCAGAAAAGAGAAGCTTGCTGGCTTGCATGGCCTCCGGCTCCTCCAACTCGTAGCACTCTTCATGGCCCTAGGCCAGGCGATGAGCTCCTCGAGGTCGAGCAAGGTCTTGATCGAGCATGCCATCGGCAACAACTTCTTAGGGACTATGGAGAGGAACTTACGAGCGATTTCTGGCTCACCGAACTCGACTCCGAGCATACCGAGTTGTGACACGAGGGACGACAGACGCATGGCTAAGTCGTCGATGGCTGTCAAAGAACTTGATGGCCATGAGTTCTTCCGCGTTGTTGCCTTCTCGTCGCAGACAGCGGGTTACCCCGAACCACGTTGTCTTCATCGTCTCCCACGCGTCCTTTGTTGACTCGTTGGTCACAAGGGTGGAGGCGCTCCATCGTCGTGCAAAAGGAAGTCCAATGTTGTGTGGTCCGTCGTACCGTGTTTCTAGTTTTAGTGGTGGCTACAGGGATGTGGTTGAAAGGCGTGGTTGACGGTTTGTTCTTGAAGTTGAAGCAATGTGTTTCACTTAATGAGCTGGAGCGACAAGTGGGTAGTCAAACTACATCACGTGATAGCGTTGCAGGTCATTTTCCGCGTCGTCGTCACGATGGAGTCAAGACAGCTCTCAGCTCAAGCACGCTTACCTAGGGCTGGCCTCTACCACATACCGCATCATGGCATGTCAACGGGCCAAGGTTGCCTGGCTAAGCGAAAGAGGTGCCACCAAGTGTTCTTCCGCAAGCATGCCTCCTATGCAAGCTATCAAATGTGATCCATGGCCTCGTGGTCGATGGTGCGGTGGTTTCGGACCATGCGGGCATGGTGGAGGCATCTTTCTATGACTTCAATGGACTTCTTACCTTGACTTCCTAGGCTCTCAACTCAAAGCACTTGGAAAACTAGATGCTCTCTACTCTGAGGAGGTACGGGAGGGGCGAGGACATGCCTCATCTAGGGTGCGGGGACCAAGAGCTCCTCACAGTCGACGTAGAGGTTGATCCTTGACCCCATAAGCCTGATGCACATCTTCGTCCAGTTCGTAGCCAAGACCTTGGCTATAAAGTTGGCTCTAAGACCGAGATTTCCGGTGGACGAGAACCAATGCGCCGTTATTACAAACCAAGTTCATGATAATTTCATGTTGGTTCAACAGACTACACGCCTCCCCCATTGTCAAGTTGGATATGGCACATGCTTTCTGGCTCTTATCTCCTAGGGGCTCCTTTTTTAGATCCTTCTAAAGATAAGTTTTGGGCCAAGATTCCACGAGTGAATCACCATTCTCCTCTCATCCCAAGCACGAGAGTGATGCTCAATGGCTCAATGGTGTACTAGCCCCCAGTGTGGCACCATATAGGCTTGCGACAAGCCTCAGTTGTCTGTGTTGATGATCATCGCTTAGCAAAGGTAGGTGTACTTAGGCACACTCGCCCTGAGGACTTGGTGATGTCAATCTCGCTCTATGTGGAAGTCGTCGCCATATTTTGCCATCCAGAAAGGGCGGGATCGCTTCATTACACAGCATTCTCACGTTCTTTGGCCACACATGTGGGTTGCACCCCAACTTCAACAAGTGCTATCTAGGCTGCTGAGGAGGTGGCTGGCGGTTATGTAGTGCCAATTGGCAGCTATGTGCCACCTATGTGGCAATTGGCAGTTATGTAGTGCCAATTGGCAGCTATGTGGCACCCTTCCCATCAAATACCTCGCGATTCCACTAGCGACCCTCTAGTTGCCCATCGACTATATCGTCACTGATTGCCCACGTGGAAGGCATCATGATGACAAAGGGAGGCCGCCTCACCCTCATCAAGTCGGCCTCATTAAGATGAAGCTTCTTAATCAAGTGGAGAAGATCCTTTGGGAATTCCATTGAATGGGTAGGGCAGCCACTGTCACGTCGTCAACTGGTCTAGGATTTGATGCCCGGTGATGTGGTGGCCTGGGGGTCTCTGACCTTGCTCTGACCCATCGACTATATCGTCACTGATTGCCCACGTGGAAGGCATCATGATGACAAAGGGAGGCCGCCTCACCCTCATCAAGTCGGCCTCATTAAGATGAAGCTTCTTAATCAAGTGGAGAAGATCCTTCGGGAATTCCATTGAATGGGTAGGGCAGCCACTGTCACGTCGTCAACTGGTCTAGGATTTGATGCCCGGTGATGTGGTGGTCTGGGGGTCTCTGACCTTGCTCTGACCTTGCTCGAACAGCCATCTGCCATGGAGGATGCGGAATGACCCCGAGGCGGCATTCACCAAAATGGTGCTTGGTAACCGAACATATGCTCTTTCTTGGGAAGACCACTGACTTGTCTTGTGACTCTTTAGAAAGCGTAGTAGTGTGCAAGAGCTCGGGGTTGTTGGATTACTGAATCAGGGCATAGTTCAAAAAGGCGCGCCTAGGCTCTAGGCAATAGCAAAACACACCTAGCGCTTAATCACGCATGATTGCACATAAGCAGAAAGTGCAAGGTGGTGGCAAAACGCATAATTACCGCCTAGCGCCTTAGTGAACTTTGATCAGGGGTGTACTCGCCTGGTGGCCCTTTGGCAGTACGTTCAGCTATAGTCGAGGGTTCAAGCTGTGTAGTTCATGGCTGCCTGGACATGTTGATCTAACACTAGACGTACAGTACTCGTTTAATTCCTGCTACAATAACCTCTTCCATGGGGCTATCGTGTCGAAGCTCAACTGGCGCTCATGGGATCCTCCTTTGGGTCAGTTATTTATCCGCATTGCTTGTCAGGACAGTTTTAATAGAGAGGCCTGCGAGACAGGGCCTTCAACTTCCATCTACGTGTCTAATGAGAGTTCCAGCTGTGCAGCTTATGGCTTCCCGGACATGTTGGTCTAACACTAATAATTGTTTAAGTCCTGCTACAACACCCATCGAGTCTACCATGCCATAGTCTTGAAAGCTCAACTGGCGCACATGGGATCCTCCTCGGATCAAGTTATTTTATTCGCCTTGCTTGTCAGGACAGTTGTTATACGAGCGAGAGGTTTGCGAAACGGGACCTTCAACACCCATCAAGGTGTCTTAATGTGTGAGCAATTTGTGAGCAGTCTGAGAAAACCATGTTCCATCTCCTCAGTGGGTGCTCATTCTCAGGGACTCTTTGGCATTGGGTGCTCTCATGAGTCTGATTCACGTCAGGTTGCCCATTGTTGGAAATGACTTCACAGGCCCTTCAATCCCTCCCCGCGTACTTTGCACAAGGGTTCCTCTTCGGTGATCATGCTCACAACATGGTGGATCTAGAAGCATTGCAACACATCTTCGACAACACAGCTTAGCATAGCCTGCTTGCTTTATACGATTCGGTTCGAGGCTCAGTTGTGGGCAAAAGCAGGGGCGGCATGTCTCCACTCAGTGCTTCCTGCAAGCATTTAGCTTAGGGTATTTGTATGATAGGGCGTCCTCCTGGTCGTGGGCTTGTATACCTTTTCTATCAATGCACTGAGACAAAAAGCTTTTTTTCCTTTTCTCAAAAAAGATAGTATACACAAGATGGCAAAAGTAAGCAGTAAACTGATATAAAAAATTGAAAATACCTCAAGAAGTTGGGACAAGCAGTAATACAACATGTAAACACGAAGGCGGAAAATGATAGTGTAAGCCAGCAGGTGGAAGAATTTTAACCTCAAAACGCATATACTCCACTTGAATATGGCCATCTGAAACAGTTCCTGGAAGACCTAAAATCTCAAAATTTTCAGAAAAGCGCCTACGAGCCTGTTATATTTGAGCAGTGTAAGATACAGTGTATAATCCTTAAAAAATGATACATTGTACAAAATACAATATAATACAAGCAAGCCCTTTCGAATTACCTTTCTGGATTTACTTCTTGAAGAGCCAAAGGAAGCTGGTGAAGAAAAAATACTGCAAGCTGTATCTGAACGTGCTGCTGGAGCTGGACTATATTGCATGCCTGAATGAAGGCCTTCATCCTAAAGGGTAAGGTGCACAAACAGAATCAGCTGGACATCAATCATAGGAATGCTGAATGATAAGAGATTGTAGTGAACGATGGTGAAAATTAAAAGGAGTATCTTGTTTGAACCTCAAATTGTAGAGGAATAGTCCTAATGGTGAAATCTGACTCAAATTCCATATCGCTGATGCTAGGAAGACAGTCGATGGACATAGTGCCACTTTCCAGAAGACCTTTTCATTCACCAGCAGAGCATGTTTAAGGCTCACATAAATCGGTCTTTCTTTACATTAATCAGCTAGTACTAATTATTGATATCGGCCATCAATCATTTGGTATTGATTTTCCTAATATTTTACCTGAATCATGATTCTCCAAAGGAAGAAACTCATGTCGTGATCTCTCCTTAGTGTTGCTGATTTCCCCAAAGTTCTGAACTTGATCAACCTTACAAAGAAGGAAGGTCAGATGAATGAATAAATGCTAAATAGAATAACAGAGTTGCGTATATTGGTCCTAGAATTTTTTCAAGAACCTAGTAAAACAACTGATTCGAGTGGCGATACAATAAACCAGATATCATCCGAGTTCTAACAATTCCGAGAAGTGTAGGTGTAAAATATTTGCTCAGCTAGTAAACTATGCTTCAAAGTTAACTCCACAAAGTATGGTACTGAAATGATCAGGGGCGGCTGCAAATGTTCCACAAGTGCGCTTCATGCAGTTTTAAAGATAAGCAGTTCAGCTCGCATTTGTGGAATTTGTTACTGCATAGGAGGACATAGCCAGTTGCAAACGGGCTGTGCTAGTTTTTGGCGACAGCGATTAGAATGGCTCGGTCGATTTCTGACAAGCCACCACCGTAGCTATCACCCGAGGAGGATCCCCTCGATCTTCTCCTGGCTCGCTCCATTCTTGACAGCGGCTTCTCCACTTCTCCACTGCGGCTCCCTAACGGTCGCTGCAGCGTCGCCGGCGCCGTCTCAGTGGTGGGTGGAGAAGATAACACGGGGGAGGGGGGGGAGGGGGGAGGGGGAGTTGGAGAAGAAGGTGCGTGGAGAAGGGAGAGATAAGGCCTCAATCCAAATATATGCACTTAGCACAGCCCCTCCAAACCTCTCAAAGAAATAGTGTAACATATGATAGACCATAATGAACGGTGAAATTTCAAAAGTTTGAGGTAACTAATTACTATTAAGTTTTATGCACCAATCAGTAGAACCAAAATTTCGAACTGATGTAGAGAAGGTGGGCAGTCCATATGTACTTAACAACCACACTCCGGTGTGACTCGATAAGGCCTAAACATGATAGAAAGAGGGCAAGAGCAATTAAAAAAAATTGAAAGGCGAGACTTGGACCCAAGACGAAGCAATAGAACCATATTAAGTTTCATGCACTAAGCAATAGAACCAAAAAAACGAACTGATGGAGAGGAAGTGGGAAATCCACATATTCTTTTAACAATGACTTCACCTTTGACCTTTACCTACCTCAATTTCTCTTATAGCATCTCTCTTCCCATTCACCACAGATGATACACGGAACAGGCTCTGGTTCAAGTGAAGCCAATGTGATTCATCTGATGTGTTCTGCAAGAACAAAATAATTTGATGCTCTAATTACAAATTTAACATAATGTACTACAGGAAAAAGGAAGGAACTAACCTTTGCACAGAATATATATATATTGACAGCATTTGTTTGACCACGCCTGTGAGCTCTATCCTCAGCCTATTAAGATATTATCAACAATTAAATGAAGCACTTACGATCACATTTGAGGCAACAGTAAAAGAAGGTCAATGGTTCATAGGTTCAAGATTGCACATAAAATACAGCGCGTCGAAGTGTGAAGTGAACATACACGGGCACAGGTTCGAAGACGCTTCATTACACAGGTAGGTTCACATCACCAGCTGGATTGGTTAATTTTATATTTCTTTTACAACTAAAACTACCAAGATATCGAGAAAATTCCTCCTGGTTAAAGTTTGCACTTCATATGATTTGAAAAGAAAATGTAAGCAAGGTTCGAAAAACCAAGTACCTGAAGTAAATCTGAAGATGTTCTTGGGAGCTCCACGAAAACAACATTCTGAGCAGATGAGAAGTCTAAACCAACACCACCAGCAGTGATTCCTACTATTGCAACCTTCACCTATTTAGCAGATAGTAATATAACTCAATGATAGATAAGGAATTTGCGAGTTAACAAACTATACGTCATATAGACTAGAAGGGGTTTATCCTTTGTGGATGGCTGGCATGCTCTATATCAATGCACAATGTCAAGAATAGACACAATCCTGTCTGAAAGATACAAAAATGACAGATCCGCTGTTTAATTTACACAGCTGCACGTAATAAAAAAAATGGTATCTGCAAACAGGATTCAGTTTGTTGCTGAAATTTTTTATTTTCATGGATAGAAACCTATAGCTGAAACTTAAAAGGTTCTTCGAAGAATTTTATGGAAATTGCACCATTTTCATGAAACTACTCTCATATTCTGATGTATCATTAGGCAAGTTATGAATCAAAATGAGGGGAATGAGAACCTCTGGATTTAAACGGAAAGAATCCACAGCTTCTTTCCTTTCTCTAGATTGTGTGCTGCCATCAATGCGAACAAACTTGATCTCCTTTTCAGAGAGAAAAACCTACATGGAAAGCACTTGAGTCAAAGGTATGAATATCTTTTCTAGAAATCATATAATTAGACGGTATAGTTTAGCATGATTTATGGCATCTAACTAACACATCAAGTTAAAGTATACAGCCCATTCGGTACGAAAGGATGTAATCATGACCCCCGTTGAAGTATACAACTGATAACTGAATTATCTTGGTGGTAGTTGTCAATCATTACCTCCCATACAAGTATATCACTGTTACCAGCAAGCACGAGAACATCAATAGTATCACAGCAAGTATGCTAGATACCCGTAAGTATGTTAGGGCTTATGGTATGGGCACAGATACATATACGTGTATGGTGTATCACTATCGTATGCTAGATACCCGTAAGTATGTTAGGGCTTATGACATGCATTCTAGAAATATGTTTGACCTTGAAAATAAACACGGTGGTGCGTAGCTGTCCCACTGCAAATTGCCATTCTGATTATGTATTTGTGTCTGCATTGCACGTGTCACACTTGGGCACAATCCTCTTTCATTAGGTCTTACTGAGGTTCTTATTCTTTTTCGAGACATACTGAACAATAGTTGGTCGAAGCACCACTTCTGTATTAAACTTACATAAAGAAAGAATCATAGTTGTTATTGTAGATATTACCTGCACTCCATCCAGAACCTTCAAGTGGTGGGCGAAAATTATTGTTTTCTGGCAACTTGAGTTGGAGTCCAGATTATCATGTATCAAATGATTTGAGAACCAATCACTAAACCCAGGTATTTTCGCGATGCCAATTTCCTGGGCAGAGAAATGCCTTGGAGATTTCTTGCAACTATCATCTGAGGAAATGAAGTAAAAAATCAAAGGAAAGGAACATACAACCTACAATTATCACCTTGAATGGTAAAATGACGGTTTGACACATTTGATGATCTCATAGTAAGAATTATTTACACGTTCAGGAACAGGCTAAATAAGTTTTTCTTTAAAATGCTAAGTTATGGTATATAAACCATGGTTTTTTTAATTATGTTAGTGACAATTCATGTTCAACTGGAAAGTATATTAAAATAGTATAGTTGTGATGCCATCAAATTTCTATTCGACATCACATCAGTCCATTGCAAATTGACAAAAGATGATTGTGTTAGTAAGATTGACACATGTAATTGATATCTGCTATTAGCAGCACAAAATGTTACCTTTTCCCACTTTCGCTTCTTCATGGTCCTTGCCTTTCTCAGGCGAGGCAAATGTAAGAATATCAGAACTACTATTGTCTACCCCTTGGATACAAGAAGACTTAACTGTCCTGGTTGCCTTCAACTTCAACCTAATAATCTGTCGGCGCTTGGGGGGCAGTTCACTCAACAAATGCTCCTTCAAGCGCCTGATCTGCAGCATTAAAAAAAACTCCAGTCGTTAGATCTGAAACTGATAATCCTTTAAGTATCAGCCTAGAACATCATTGCAGTTACATGGCTTGTTGGAAGCAACACGATACAACAGGCTTCAGTATTAGCAAATATAGCAAACAACTTACTACTTTCATTCTCCCTCGCTTCTCATTTCAGACACTGACATTACCTCCAATACACACATTTTACCATTAATGTATCTAATTATATCGTACTAATGTTATATTTATGAATATTGGATCAGGTAGAAGCACTTCCATTGATAAATCTAGTGATATTAATTTCATGTGACAAATCAAAATACTTTTACGTGTATTTGTGGTCAAACTTGTAGACGTTCAATTGTACGCGTTCTAAATAATAACTAGAAGAGAATGTATAGAATATTAGATACTGAAGCTAGTCTCATTCAGTTATTCTTAAACGTGCTTCTGCAATACAACATGTCTTCATTGGTATAAACAGTACTAACCATGTAAAGGATAGCTCAACTTTTATGTGTTCCCATCGTACAGCATAAATAATTTCATCATGCATAGACTAGTAATCAGGTGGACAAACTATACACATATGAACACTGTATATACTGGCAAGTAGATCAAAATCCATGAACAAATATCACCAAGAACTTAGGCCAAATATGCTGTGACCATAAATAAGTCCATGAATAGTTTGGATACCAAGAACAATATACAATATCATGAAAACAATAATCATAAGAAGTGATTAAAAGAGGCTTTAATAGCTGAAAGAGGAAGAGCCGACCATGAGAGTCTGACTGAGCAAAACATTTAACTCTGTCAACCGAGCACCCTTTGAAAAGTCCTGCACATGAGACAACGTGTACAAAATAATATCAAAACATTTATGTACGGATAGTCAGATACTACTTGCTGAAATCAATTGCAAGTGCAAGTCTGCACGGTTTTGAAGCATTAATTCATGTTTACTGAAACTTATTTGTGCCTGCAAGGCTGCAACAGAGATGGTACCTAGCATTACAAATTATAATCTAATAGAGCTTGGTAATAGCAACCTAACAATCTCGACAATAAGGACAATCACAAGATATGAATACCTGGTAGGTTTTACCCTGGGATCTTTGAGCAACATGCAGTGAACAATATGTCTTTGCAAACTCAAATTTATCAAGTCCAAGCAAATTGGGACTGAAAAACAAGGGAGAGCGTGATCACAAAAGATCAATATGACAAACACAATAAGATGTTGTTCTGCTGTCCTTACCGTAACATATTTATCTGGTGATAGATGTCGAAAGGTCTGTTGTCACCTAGGACAAAACAAACTGTAAGTTACATCCGACAGACAAACAAATAAGGAAGTCAACCTCAGACTAGCAGTCAGATATATTATGCACAGGGTAAAGAGTATATAAGAATGGAAAGACACATATGGGCAATTTTAACATCACAATACAGGCACTGAGCTTATACATAGAATATAGAGATGTCACATGTAACAACTGGTAAGAAGAAAACAGTACAGCTGTGGACTACATCTTCAGGAAAATAGTACAACTATAAATCTATTTGCATGTTCAAAGTTTAATATATCCATGAGTACAATAGCACAACAGCACGAGGATCCCCAATAGAAACTCAATGGGTATATTTAGAAGTTACAACCTTGACAAAGAGGGCGTCCCAGAAAGCAACACTATGCGGTTGATACTGTGAGCTAGTTCCAGTACAGCGTTTGTCTGTCACAAGAGAGTAGAAGTGATCATAAGTGAAGCAAGTTGAATGTTGATACATCAGGCTAGTAAGGCTAGGGGACTTAAATTGAAATAAGGTGCCTGAAGACCTAAGTAATAAGGATAAGGTTTTTCAACAGTATTTCAGTGGTTCTTCATTCTTGCAGCATTTTAAACTAAGAAAGCGTAGTGAAACGATGAAAATGAGAAGCAGGTTGAAAAGCACCTTTTTTTCATCAAACGAGGTAACCAAACAAAATAATGTTATGATTACAAGAGTAACAAAATAAGATGTGCCAAACAAAGAACTAAATCTCCCACAGTCAATTGTCGCCTGATAGTATCATCACCTGGTTATTTTCTTGTTTCATCTTTGTGCAGCGTATGTTGTGGGATTCATCAATGATCATCAACGCCCATCTCCTAGTAATCATACTTTTCCGAAGGTGGCTTAACATCTTGTATGAAATAATAACAACCTTCGGAGAAGCATCTAAATAATCAAGACTGTCTTGTCGGCCAAACACTGAAAAAAGAACAAGGAAAAATACAGATAAGTTGAACAGTCAAATTTAGTGCTATTTATACAAAATTAAATACTGAAAATGCTGAAAACCAAGGCAATACAGTAGTATCCAAAATTAAAGAATTTATACAGGAACAGGTAATAGGGTTAAGATTGATGGTTTTTACTAACATAGCAGGACTATAGATCTTTACTATATTGCAGAGATGGGATTAAAGCAGTGCCCAGAAAAAATAATGCCAACAACCATGACTCCCCCAAAACTTCCGCATCGTCCGTAACACCCACCATGTCTCCTTCCTATGCCCTAGCATGCCACCACCTCTCCTCTAGCGTCCCCTCCCCCTGCATATGCTCCTCATGTCGGCTCATTTGGCTTCACCAGTTGATGATCAACCTACTCCATGCGGCTTATTAGCTTGTGCATGGGCTTGCGTTGTGAAGCTTATTACTTGTGTGTGGTGCATGTACCTAGCTCTTGCATATTATCACAACTTATTATTTTACTTCATTGTTGAACTTGCTAATTGCATTCATTCTGAAAAGTTGTTACTTACTGCAATGAAACAAGTTGTGTATAATGGATACACTTCCAGTGATTTCACAATAATTCCAGTGAATACTCCGGTTGCTGTCGACACGGCGGAGCTCCCAGTAGCACAAGGTAGGGTTGATTTTTTACCAAAAAAATTATACACATCTCTGTATTCTCTGCTTGTTTGGAAAAAAAAACGGAAGGGAGAATACTGGGCTGCGTTGAGTTTGGTTTGGGCCGTGCGGAGGAGACTTGAGGAGGCGACCAGCAGCCACACCTTCGACCACTCACTCGTCTTCTCCTCGACCCTGAAGTCCCGAACCGCAGCGACCGAACAGCGCCGTCGGTGGCTGGACCGGACAGACACAGGCCAGGCGTGGCGGGCAGCCCAGAAGGCAAACGGAGGGAGCCAGAGGAGGTCAGCAGCTGGGACGGTCGGCGTCGGCTCCAGCAAGGCTCGGCGGCGGCATGCCAGCCAGGAACGACGAACCCTAGTTCTGCTCGGCGGAGGCGGCGTGGGACGTTGAGGGCACCAGCAGCTGTGGGGTAGAAGATGGACATGAAGGGGGTTCTAGTTCTAATATGTTTCTCTTTCCACTGTACTAAGTGATTATGCATAGGATCATATATAGTATTAATGTGTCTGGAATAATTTCACTTTTGCATGAAGGGGTTCTGCTTAGGCAAGTTCGATATTCCACTTTAGGTGTTTGGTTCTTTGGTAAATGATTTAGACATGAACCGACCTGTCAAAGACTCATGTTTTTACTAAACTTGCTTATGGGGTGGCCCGTGTGGAGTGGCTTAACACACTTCGCCCACAACTAGGTGCAGCAATGTGGTTCAGGGATCTAAATTTATTTTCTGCATTCAGTGTGACATTAAATTGGAAAAAATGAACCTTTGTTAGAACATCATCACGGTACAAGCAAATCTATGGAATTTTAAGTGGAGATCCCAATATAAGTAAACTTACGTAAAACAATATTGGAGTGAAGATCAACTGAAACTAGTTATAAGGTGATCTTCTGTTTGTATGGAATGTTACTTTGTGCCCATGCAATTTTACCCTGCAGCTTTTTTTACTGCAATGTTTCATTCTGAACTCATGTACCCAATGACTGATATCGAGGCAAAGGTTTCCAGAGTTTAGAATTTTTATATATAAAATACAAAATATGCAATTCATATATGGCGATTTTTATAACTTCATGGTTATTCATGGTCAAAATGAGATACACTAGAACTATGCAATAAGTGTAATACCAGGTTTGACATCAGCTAAAAATAACTCTCCCATAATGAAACTCTAAATTAGTACCAAGATGAATATCTTTTGGCAGAAACGAAGGATCCCAGCGTTCCAGTTCCTCTGCCCAGGTATAACGCAGAACAGCTGGACACACTATTAATAGAGGGCCCTCATCCTTGAAGCAACAAGCTATTGCAATTGCCTGCATTTAAATAATTAGAACATAATACAGTGTCTCCCCTTTCTGTTAAAATATATATATACTGCTTTGACAAGGAAAAATATTATGCTCAAAAGAAAATATGACTATTTATTCAAATGATCTAAAAAAGCAAGTGTTACTGCACTTACATGATAATGGAACTAATATCCATATTTCAGCAAAATATTCATAAAAATTCCAATTAGTTACTGCTCAAAATGTATTGATGTTATGTCAAAAAAAAAAATGTATTGATCAGTGTTTATTTATGAGCGGATGTAGAGAATATTGTAAGTTGTGAAACCATGAAACAACAATTTTCTGCGTATAAATTAACCACACGGTAGTTGATACACAAAACACGATATGCTCACCTGGAGAGTCTTGCCAAGCCCCATTTCATCTGCAATAAGGCAGCGCCCATGCCTTCGAAGCCCAAATTTCACACCTTCAAGTTGAAAGGGCAGTAGCGCATCTCGCAAGTGCTGTGGTAGCTTTGAGAGAAGCTCATCCACTTCTTTATCGGAAGCACACTCTATAGCATAATTTTGAACAGTGCGCCTTGTTTTATAAGCTATTCCTTGCACAGCAATTCCAGGCAACTTCTTCAAGCATTGTAGCACCAGCTCATAGTGCATGAGCTTAAAGACAGAAGAAACATGACCGCTTTGACTTTGTGTTGTAGAGAACGGTACAGCCTACAAACAATAAGAAGGAAGAAGATCAGTATAAATTCTAGACCAAAACTCTTATCAACCCAGAAAAGGAACTAAAAACAGATTAAATTAATTATTATAGCAGAGATTTACTTTTTATATGATTTGCATTCACAAATTATCTGTTCACTAAAAAGGTTAGTCGGAATTGTATATCATCCACGGCATAAATGTTTTTTGGCATTTTATGCTTATAGTCATAAAGTGTCTCAAAGCCCTCTGAAAAGTTAGATCTTCGCCATCTACTCCCCCCTGTCCTACAAAATCTGTTATTTTGGACACTCGCACAGTAATACTAATACAACTTTGAGCATTGATTTCTCTTCAATAATTTATAAAAGAGTGTATAGTGTGAATGATTGAATGTACTGTTCAAGAATTATTCAAGTGTCCAACAATCTAAATTTTTAGTAAAGATACTAGTACCCAAAATTTGCTCTGACATTGCAGAAAAGGTCAGCTTTTACAGGACCGGAGGAGTATATTGTGAACATATATTAGTGGCACCATCATTTACTGATTAAAAAGTAGCATTGAAATACTAGTTAACAGTATTCGTAGGTATTAGTTGCAGCATTGAAATATTAGCTGCAATTTATCCATAAAATTTGATATTTAGAAGGTCAATTAAAATTGTCAACGCTCAGCAGTTAGACCAGCAACTTTCAACGACCTTCCTATGCTGTGTTTAACATTCTATTGCATTAGACAGACGGAACATTGGGTAAAGTAAATTTGGAGGAAGGTGACGTCTGAATTTGGAGATGGCACAAGGATTTAGATTAATGAGCATGAACCGAATCTTCTGACAAAAAATCCATATCAAGAATCCAGTGAAGCTCTAGAAAACATCGAAGGCGCAGCTCAATTTAGCAAGGAAACTTTAACTGACCAAGGACCCAAATCAAGGAACGGCCATTTATCTTACACAAGGAATGGACAAAGAACCACCACATTCTTGGACCGGTTCAGTTCAGCTTCAGGCATGTCGAAGAACAAAATTTGATCAAGAAAACACTCGCAAATACTACCAAAGTTTGCCAAGGATACCAAAGAACGAAACGTTGTGAAGAAACTCTGAAATGGATCCAAGAAAGAACCGAATTCGTCACGCGTCGTCAGGAAAGGACCGAATCCCTAATCAGAGCCCGAATCGGCAAAAGATGCATAAATTAGACAAGAATTCAAAAATGCGGTGATCGTACCGAGGCGACGCAGTCCTCGACGGCGCGGAGGCACCCGGCCTCCCCGGGGAAAGCCTTTCCCTCCGATGGGCCCACCGTCACCTGGAACTCGTCGGGGCTGCAAATCTCCAGCACCGCCTGGAACCCCAGCGGAGGCGTAGGCGGCGGCGGACAAGGACGCGGGGGCGTAGGAGGAGCGATTCTTGGGCATTTGGCGAGCCTGAACGAGGCGGGATCAGAGGTGGTGCCGGCGGCGGCGGAGTAGCGCTTGAGCCTCTCAAGGGCGGCGATGCGGTTGGCCTCGATGCGGCGGCGCTGCTCCTCCGTGAGCTTCACGGGCTCCGTCGCGGCCTCCATGGACCGCACCTGCACTAGGGTTGTGGAGGCGTGGGGTTCTGTGAGAGGAAACGACCGGCGTTTCTTGCCGTTGGGGGAGAATTGGAACTTGAAGGGAGCGGGAGGAGAGAGAAGAGGCGACGGGGAGATGAAGGTTGTATTGGACCAGGCCTATATTTCTACGATATTTCTTTTACGCAGCACATAGGCGGTTGTTACACCCTGCTGCTCAATGGGCCTTCATCCTCAAATCTGTTAAGAGTTGGAGCTACACACACAAGTCCACAAGTGCCGACCTAGGGATCTAGGGTTTACGGCTCCACCGGCGATGTTGCCGTCGGTGTGAGATTTTGCATCAGAACTCTTATCCGACTCTAATTCAATCAGGAGGGATGGTTAAGGAGAGGTGCACGGCGATCTATTCACCAAACTGCAACTCGTGTTAGAGGAAATAGGGTTTCGGCGACTGATTCCCGTGGTGATCAATGTTGAGATCGGGAGAGACCGCTGGTGGAAAAGCGAGCAAGGGTGAGGGTGATGAAGCCCTGGCTAGGGCGATGGAGAACCTGGAGCTGCGAGAAGGGGAATTGGATGATGTGTTTATCGAGGATCATGGACTCCAAGATCTGAAGAAACAGGCGCGTTGGCTTGCCGTGGCGAAGGTTCATACTTGCAAAGCTGTGAATTCTGCGTCGGTCTTTGAGACTTTGCGTGCTATATGGGGATTATCATATGATCCAGAGCTGCATGAGGTGGATGACAACCTATTCACCTTCAATTTTTTATGCTTGGGAGATTGGAACAAGGTGATCAATCAAGGGCCTTGGTTATTCAAGAAGAAAGTTATTGTGATCGCTGAGTTTGATGGGCTTTGCCACCCGTCACAAGTGAAGCTTGACAGAGCCATGGTGTGGGCGCAGATCCACTCGATCCCAGAACTATATCGCGCGCAACCAATTGTGGATCAACTAGCTCGTAGGATTGGGAAGGTCCACAATGTGGAGATGAACCCACAAAGGTGGTTCAAAGAGGACTATGTCAGAGTTCGAGCAAGCATCGATGTGAGTGCACAACTTATACGCTTTACGCCTCTAAACGTTAGTGGATCAGAACGTGTGTTATTGCATGTGAAGTATGAGAAGGTGGGCTTCTTCTGTGATGCATGTGGAATTATGGGGCATGACATGGAAGAGTGTGGCGATGGGGTTCATGACCCAAAAGCAATTCAATATGGCAAGTGGATGTTGGCTAAGAGGAGGATCCAAGTGTCGGGGAAGTTCATGTCAAGAGCTCCCATGGGTAGCAGATTCGGAGGTAGGGGCAGGGGTGGCCGCACGGACTATGTGCAGCGCAAAAGGCCATCTAGCGAGGTGGAGACTGAGGAAGATTTGGATGACGCTGCATCTAGTCCTCTGAAGAAACCATCGGAGGGGGGTAGAGGAGCTCTTAGAACACCAAACAAAAGGCTGGATTTCGACACGGAAGGAGTGGGCTCGAAAGCTGGAAAAGCGAGTGATGTCGAGGAGAGGGGTATGGTGGTGTCAAAGAGGCCATTAGTTCCTCCACCGCCACCTGAATACAATGTGGCTAGGCAGAAGAAGAAATCAAAGAAGGTTAGGGATTCGAGCAAGGCATATTCAAACAATAGCACATCGGCGGCATCCCTCGAGGGTGACCGCCGGGAACAATGAATTGCTCGATTTGGAACTCTCGCGGAATTGGAAACGACGCGACAGTTCGTGAGCTCCGTGGCTTTGTGCGGGAGTTTGCCCCCTCCATCTTGTGCATAGTTGAGACTCAAGTATCAAAGGCGCAAGTGGAGGGCCTGACTCGTTCTTTAGGGTATGATGGTTGTTTTGCTATTAGTACGATGGAAGAAGCGGTGGACTAGGGATTTTTTGGAAAAGTGAAGTAGACTTCACTCTTTTGCGTTATTCGCGGTACCATATTGATGGTGAGATCCGTATGGCAGATTGCTCTCCATGGAGGATTACATGCGTGCACGGAGAAGCTCAAAAGAATATGAGACACAAGACATGGGACTTAATGAAGTTTATAAAAGCAGAATAAAGCCTCCCATGGATTTGCTTGGGAGACATCAACGAGGTGTTGAGAAGAGAGGAGCACTGGGGTATTGGAAGAAGGGAGGAGAGATGGATGTTGGGCTTTCGAGAGGCAGTTGATGTATGCAAACTAGTCGATCTTGGCTATACGGGCATAGATTGGACCTTCGAAAAATGAGTAGGAGGAGGAAGCTACACGCGGGCTTGGCTTGACAGGGCGCTTGCTTCGCCATCGTGGCTAGAGTCGTTCCCTATGGCCTCGGTGCGCCATATGCATGCGGTAAAGTCTGATCATGTGCCTCTGTTTCTGGTTATGGAATGTGACAGACCTCAGCGAAGGGACTGGCTACCAAAACTTTTTAGGTGTGAAAAGATGTGGGAAGAGCATGAATCCTTTGCAAGTTTCGTGAAGGATACATGGGAGGACATCCGTGCCAGTAACTCATTGGAGATCTTTGAAAAAATGGAGCGTATGAGCAAATAGATGATTACGTGGAGTGGGTCTGTGTTTGGTAATGTGGCTCAGGAGATAAAGGAGCTGAAGGGGAATATTCAATCACCTCGGTCCGCTCCTGGCCGTGTTGGCCCTTCATAGGAGGAAATAAAAGTACAAGATAGACTTGCTGAGTTGTATCGTCGTGAGGAAGTTATGTGGAGGCAACGGGCAAGGGTACAGTGGCTGCGAGAAGGTGACAAGAATACCCGGGTTTTCCATCAAAAAGCCACTCAACGCAAAAAGAAGAACAAAATAACGAAGCTGGCTAAAGAGGATGGCTCGGTGATAGAAGACAAAGGGAGATGATGGAGTTGACGCGGGATTTCTATGGTTTTTTGTATCACTCTGAGGGCTGCATGCAGGTGGATGCGGTGTTGGATGTGGTACCCCGTAAGGTGACTGATGAAATGAACACGGAATTATCTAAGGAATATAAATAAGAGGAGATAAAAAATTCCTTGTTTCAAATGTTTCCCACAAAGGCGTCGGGACCCGATGGTTTTTCGGCGCATTTCTTTCAGAAACATTGGAGTGTATGCAGGAAGGAGGTGATCGCGATTGTTCTCCGCATCTTGCGTGGTGAGGATAGCGTGGATGTATTGAACAAAACTTTCATTGTTCTTATTCCCAAACTTACTAATCCTTCTTTGTTGAGCCAGTATAGACCAATTAGCCTATGCAATGTACTGTATAAGATTGCATCCAAGATATTAGCCAGCAGATTAAAGAAGGTGCTACCGGAGATTATTTCTGAAGAACAATCAGGCTGATTACGGATAACATAATATTGGCTTATGAACATTTCATGAAGACCAATAAAGCCAAGCGAAATAGAGCTTGTGCGCTAAAATTGGACATGATGAAGGCATATGATAGGGTGGAGTGGGAGTATTTGGAGAACATAATGCTGAAATCGGGTTTTTGGTGCTGGATGGATTTCGTCGGTTATGAAGTGTGTAAGAATTGTTTCTTTTTCAGTTCTATTCAATGGAGATCAGCTGGAAGAATTTAAACCGGCCCATGGAATCTAACATGGCGACCCAATATCGCCATACGTTTTCCTTCTCGCCACAGGAGGTTTTTCTTGTCTCATGAAATACAGAAGCAGAGACACGATCAAATTGGGTTTAAGAGTTGCGCCTACGACACCGAAGGTGAGCCATCTATTGTTTGCTGATGATAGTTTCCTATTTCTCAAAGCCAATAGAGAGGCATCAGAGGAGGTGAATCAGATAATTGAGATGTATTGCAATGTCGGGCCAGCGACTTAATCTCTCCAAGTCCTCGATATACTTTAGCAAATCATGTCCAAATGGAGTAAAGGAGCAACTAAAAACGGTCTAAATGTGACGATTGAAACATTGAACGAGAAGTACCTGGGGATGCCCTCAGATGTTTGGCGATTGAAGGGAGGGGCCTTCAAATTTTTAAAGGATCGAGTGTGGAAAAGAGTATAGGGATGGTTGGAACAGTGCTTGTCAGTCGGAGGCAATGAGGTGTTGATCAAATCGGTTGCACAAGCGCAACCAACATACTCGATGTCCTGTTTCAGATTGCCGAAAGGCTTATGCAATCACTTAAATTCACTCATGAGGAGGTTTTGGTGGGCGGGGGGGCAAAGAGGGAAAGAGGAAGACGGCATGGGTCTCTTGGGAAGAGATGTGCCGGCCAAATCATCTTGGAGGTTTGGGGTTTAGGGGTATGGAATTGTTTAATCTTGCATTGTTGGCAAAACAAGGTTGGCGTATAATGAAGAACCCAAACTCGCTTAGTGCTAAAATTCTCAATCTAGGCTTGGTACAAAACCATCACAGATTTGGAGATCCATCCTAGATGGGAGAGAGATACTCAAATAGGGACTAATTCGCAGAATTGGTGATGGAAGGGGGACCAATATCTGGTCTCATAATTAGATCCTCCGGGATGAATGCTTGCGTCCGTTTACTACCCCGGGACGGGATGACCCTACCGAGGTTCACGAGCTGATTGATTCATCATCGGCGGCTTGGAGCAATGCGAAACTTGAAGGGTTTTTTTCGCCCCTTGGATATTGATGCAATCAGAATGATCCCCATCAGTACTACTCCCCTGGCCGATTCATGGGAATGGAATTTTGAGAAGTCAGGGTTTTTTCTGTACGATCAGCATATCGAATGATCATTGATACTAAAAGAAGAAGGGGAGATTGGGTTGAACATGTTGTTGGGTCATCGAGTACAAATGGGGGAACATGGAAAAAATTGTGGCATACCAAGGTGCCCTCAAAAGTACGTATGTTTGCGTGGAGACTAGCGAAACAAAGTATACCTACTGCTGTGGTTCGGAGCCACGGGAATATGACGATGGAGGCTGGGTGTGTGATTTGTGGTGTCTCTCTTGATATTGGCGCCACAGCTTGTTGGAGTGCAATATGGCGAGGTGTGTGTGGGTTTTAGTCGGCAAGGAGATCTACGAGCATGCACTTCAATGCATATGCCCGGATGCGCATAATTGGTTATTTACTATGATTGACTCACTATCGCATTTCGATTTTGTGAAGCTACTGATCACACCATGGGCTATATGGACAGCTCGGAGGAAGGCAATACACAAAGAGATCTTTCAAAGCCCTCTGTCCACTTTCAGTTTCATCACTAATTATCTTCGTGACCATGATTTGCTCAAGGATTACAAGGAGAAACCGAGACCAACTGCACATTTCAGGAGGGTGAAGAGATGGTTCGCCCCTCCGATGGGTCTGGCCAAAGGTAGTGTAGATGGGGCTATCAACAGTTTAGGAACAAGAGGGGCTGCTGGTGCAATATTCAAGGACGATATCGGGCGGTTTCTAGGTGCATCAGTGTTGGTTATACAAGGGCAGTATGACTCTGGTTCTATGGAAGCACTGGCTTGCAGAGAGGGAGTAGCCCTGGCGGAAGATTTAAGCTTGCGGTGTGTTAGGATTGCCTCGGACTGCTCGGTTGTAGTGCGAGATATTAATATGACTAGCAGAGGAAGGTATGGAACGGTCATCACTGAGATTACTAAAAGGAGAACTGGGTTAGAAGAATTAGAGTTCATTCATGAATATGTAGAGTCCAACTGGGAAGCACACGATTTAGCTAAAGGTTCTCTTGGGCTTGACAGTGGTAGGCATGTGTGGCTGGTGAACCCACCGGATTTTGTAAATATTGTCACGACCCAGGACCCAGAGATATACATACTGTTATGTGCTCCTAGACATGGACTCACAAGGGCTTCAGGGTTACCAGCCCCGGCCGCAACAAACAACGGCAGGCAGACTGGATTCATCGGCACGTAGTCCGGATCCCCAGTCTACTACTCCTTGTATCCATGCTAGTCATAACCAACAATGCATATCAAAGCGTCCACGAATCAAGAGAAACTGAAGGAAACGGGACCAAAGCTGTACAGAGATGCTATGTGTCCAGAAAGTGCAACAACAATCGAGGGTTACTAGGGTTACCTCGCCCCAGGCCGATCACATCGACAGGCGGGCTCGGACATGGATCATCGGCTCCACAACCCCTCGACTGCGACAACTATGCAGGTATAGCCAAAACTGTATAACAATGAGCTCGAAACCAACAACCGATCAAAGCAGTACTCTAAACATGAAGCTTTATTAAACAAGTGCTACTAGAGTATAGCTTACAAGCAGAGGTCACATGACCCAACATTACATCAGACAACGGAAGGCAAATTATGTTGCTAATCAACAAGAACCAAAAAGGCCTAAGAGGCCGCAACATAAGGCGACGTCCCAGCCCATAGATTCCAGGCTGCTACCTGGGAACCCCAAACTACTCGTCGATGTCCACGTCGAATCACCACTGAAGTGACGAACTCCACCTGAACCAAATTAAGCAAACCTGAGTACGGGAGGTACTCAACAAGACTTAGTTAACCTATTATATATCTGCTGGTTTCAGAAAGGGTTTTATGAAAGGCTGATTTGTGTAAAGCAATCTTTGTTTTCCAAATCGAGGAGGAATAGAACGTCTCAAAGAGGGTTTTCAAAACAGATGAGAAACTCACTACTGAAATCATCATCTTTTCATCCACCAACATCATTTCCCAGCAACTCACATGCTACAAGGATCACCCCTCCCGGCATCTCCGGGGAGGCACCCTTCAAACATTGCCAACATTTTTTTACGCCACTTTCAAGTTATCTATGACCCCGTGACTTTCACAAAGTCGTCCATAACCGTGGACACGGCTTTCCGAAAGATTTATCCCTGCAGGGTGGTAGACTTTACCCACACGTACCATCCGACTCTTAATGCCAAGCTATTGGCACAATTCCGACGATGTGCCGGCAGAGTGTGGTTGGCCACGACCTTTACCTTGTCGAGACCTATCCATGAGTCAACCCAAACAGGGCCACCCCGTCAACAGGGAGTTGGCCACCTCCTGGCGTCACCTGTTCTGTGAGTCGGGATCAAGATCCGTGTACGTCCATCACTTGTCCCGGTCACGCCCTAAACACCTCCAAAAGGTTTTTGACTCACACGCAGATGGAAATCCCAAACTACGTGACTCACGGATAGAACCAAACAAGTTAGTTAGTCGAGCGCGGTCTGTTAGGCCCCGCGTGTGGTTGCACGCTCAGTCTTGGTTTCCGCGGCGAGACCTTACTCCTAGGGTTGGCAAGTATAGGACAAACAACCACTTCCCAAGTGGCCTCCCGTCCAAGCCTTAGTCAAGTTAACCACACAGTGCTCATCTCTCCACGTCATCATATCATACTAGATTATCGTAACTCTGGTTCATCAACCGGATGGAGCAGAGGTAACAAACATGTAACACTAAGCGAAGCAGATATGAGGCTCTAGCGATGCGCACAAGCAATTCTATGGCGGCTAGGAGCAGTGGATCAGGATATTGAGGCAATCCAGTATATAGGTGAACTATATCTACTAGCATCAAATACTTTGGAATCGAATGCAAAATACGAGATTCAAATGTTGTTCGAAAGCATATATGAGCAGATAAGAGGTTATGCTTGCCTTGGTTATAAGAAAACCAGATAAAGATCTTCTGGAATAAGTGCTTGACTTGTCGGTTAGGATCAAGTATTCGCCATGGATTCGTTGGCCTTCACTTTGGAGTCACGTTCTACCGAGGGGGAAACAACACCGAAAGAAGAACAACAATCAAACATGGCATCGATGCAATGCGCAATATGTATGCATGAGCAAATTAATGCACTGAAATAAAGCCCTAAACATGTGCGATGGGTTGCTAGGGTTCGTATGTCAGATATGCAGTTTTACCGAAATTAGCCCGAAATGGACCCCGGAGGGGGTTTCGGGCGATTATGAAAGTGAGTACAATTTTAGTTGCTCAAATGAGGTTGAAAACATCATAAACATGTTTCATTTGTCATTTTGAGCAATTTGGTATATAACTTTTAATTTTCTCATTTTATTGAATAAAAACTTATTTTTCTATTTTAAAAGATTAAACAACATTAAAATAATAGCCATTTTTCAACTTGGTCAAACATATATGAAAATGGCATATTTGGGTAGATAACAATTTTCTGAACAAAACCATACTTTTACTTTATTTTTCTGAGCAATATTTTATTAGTTATTGATTTTATAAACATTAAACATTTTCTGGAATTATCAAACAGCGGATTATGACATCAGGCTGATGTCACCATGACATCACGTTTACCCTGTTCTTCACAGATTCGATCGAATTCGATCGAATTCGCGCATAAATTCCAAATCAAACTCTACCACGGGACATAGGAGGTGACGACGAACATGGGGGTGGTGGCGCCGTGACCAAATGGTCACCGGCGGCGAGCCGACGAGCATCCGCGCGGCGGCGGAAGGTGGAGCTCGACGGCACCGAGCTGGGGAGAGGGAGGAGGCGAGCTGAGGCCATAGGGATGCTCACCGGAGCAAGTAGAGTGTGCTGGAGTTGACGGGTAGGCGTAGGGAGGTCGGAATCGGCGGCGGGCATCGACGGAGGCCGGCGGCCGGAGATGGAAGCAACGGTGAAATCCGGCGACTCGGCCACTCCCTCCAAGCGTGGTTCATCCATAAGGTTTAGAGGACTATGGCGGAGCTCCGGGTGGCCTCCATTGCTGCGGGGCTGCCGGAGTCGACGGCGCACGGCGGCGGCCCGTGGCAGTTAGGGTTAGGGTTCAGTCTCCGCGGGAAGAACAGAGAGGAAGAGGGCACGGCGCGAGGGGAGAGTGAGTAGAGGAGGTCGAGGACGCCTCCTCGTCCTCCTTATCCTCGCGGGGGAGCAGGAGGTGGCACGCGGAGCCGTCGGCGGGCTGCTCTCCTTCTAGCAGGAGGAGGAAGACGATAAAACATGCCATTTTGCGAAAACCCCCCGAAAGCAATAAAAACTGCAGAAAGGTCCTTAGCTTATTTTAAAACAGGACAGAAACAGGGTTTTTGAGGGCCTTTTTGTAAACAGAAAAATTGGCAAAAATAGTTTTTGAAAAGCTCATGAAATTTCCAACAAAACCATAACTTGGGTTGGTGCATTTGAATTATTTTTCAATACAAAATTTTGGAACCCAAATTAAGTACTTTTTGTGGAATTTTCTGAAACCATTTAAATTCACAATTTAAATTGGTTGAAACATGATTAGAATTTTGTTTCCATGCATGTATGAGATGAACACACACCACACCCCTTTGGTAGCAAAAATTGGGGATGTTACAAATCTACCCCCCTTACAAGAATCTCGTCCCGAGATTCCCGAAGGAGAAGAAAGAAGGAACACCGGTTTTGAACGATCTTCTTGAACCTTACGGTTCTTTTCTCGAAGAGGTTGATCCGTAGCATCTTGAAGTATTGAACGGATACACCTTAGGTAAGAGGGAAACTCCTAGGAAATGATCTTCACGAAGATCGAGTATCTCATCGCTAACTTAGGACAAGGATGTTCGTAAAGAACTTTTTGAGTTAACGACATGAAACACATCAAGATAACGGAGTGTATAGAAGATGGTTTCAAGTTTATGGACGATGGTTCTTGAAAGGATTTAGAATATGAGCTTTTCACAAGACTTTAAATCCTTTTGGAAAAGAAAGGTTGAACAACTTTTGACATCGAGGTTTCTTCAAAATAGAGTACCAAGATGGAAAGGATGGTCTTGGATACCACCACGTAATATCCGTAGACGAGGGAGAACACGAGAAAACACTGTAATCGTGCGTCGGAGAAAATCTGATACAAGATCATGTTCACTCTTCGGAGTGGACACGGAAGATAACGGAACTTTCATTCCGTCAAAGTTTGTCGAAAACTTTGTCAAAGGTAGGAATGTTACTTCACGACAGAAGATGAGTAACCAAAGGATGTTGAAACACCGTAGTTAAAAAGGGATTCTTGGTCACACCATAAGGATGATTAACCAACGAGGATTGAAACACCGGAAGAAAATAGGGAATCTCCTTCTTATTGTGGTTTGGGCGTAGCAATACATCTACCACATAGTTAAGATCCCACGGCTGGAATGACTGACAAATTCACACAATGTGTGAGATGAACAGAACTTCAGGTACCAACAGCTTGAAGAAGGGAACTGATCAATGGTGGTTACAAAACACCATGAGTTTTCTCATGATGAACTTGTTTCCACTAGAACAGAGGTTTTGGAGGTTCAACAGAAAGATATTGGAAAGATCAACTTCCAGGTTCTGCTGGATGTTCTAGATACCAATATCAGGCTCATGACAAGCCTTCTATAGGTCATCAAGTGAAAGTAGAACTCCGGTTTGGAAGAACTGGGAGGAAAAACTTGTTAGAATAAGCCAGACAAGAATTCTCACGGAGAGTGGTTGTTCTTACGGATTCAAAGAGATATGACATTAGGCCTTCCGGCTAATTGTGTCAACCACAACATCAACCATGCCGGATTCTAAAAGGACCTAAGTCAATACCCTTGCGGGAACACCAACCATCGTTGCTGCTTGAGATTCAGCTCTGGTTAGTGGATTTGATAACTTAGACTCGGTATGTTTGAGCGAAGAGATTGCACCGGTTACAGTTGAGATACATTTACTGGATTCTCAAGGTATGGACTATGATGCCACGCTCAAGAAGATGGGCAGGATTGCAAAACTCATGTGTTAGCAACTTGCGAGAGACGGTTGCACCTACATGAACTACTTGCAAAAGAACACATCGGAGTCCTGGTATGGAAGACGATACAAAGATAGCCAAGATCTTGAACTTCTTTTCTTTCATGAACAATCAGTCAGTGGCTTGGGGTGGGTGCCAGCTTCTTCAACTAAATGGAGGTAACAACCTACCATCTCAAGAATAGTCCACATATGCATGACCGACTTTGGATTATTCTCGAAGGAACAAGAAAACTCTACGCGGATCCACGGCGACAGCTTTCACCAGGAGCACATGGACCGGAGTAAGTCACGTCGAACATCGAGAGCACAACTTCGTGATAACACAAAGATGGTTCTCAAAAGTTTCCAACATTAGTGCCAAGTGTTCAACATGAACCCTTGCAACTTGGAGAAAATAGGAATGTCATCGATGGGCTCGACAACACGCTTATCAAAACACTCCAAGAAGAGGGGTTTCATATGATATATGAACAAGGCAGAACATTGGTCAGACCAAAGGACATGAGGTGTACTCGGGCCAAACACCATGAGTGAAAACACCATCAGGATAGTCCTTGAATCTGGACTTGATCTGACGATAGCCCAAATCAAATCAAGGTAGGATGACAGCATGTCCATTAAAGAGATACTATCATGCTTCAACACGAAGAAAACTAGATATCCCTTATCAAAGGAACAAGTTGGCGGAGCTTTTGCCTTTCAACTCTCCAAGTTGTTGTTTAAGCTCAACCACTAGTCCAAGGTGTCTAGCGTAGTTTCTTGGAGAGAGGAGTGGTTCAAATTACTCCTGGTTTAGACATCACGGTCAGGTAAAACCTGGTGATACTTCTAGAAAGACAACCAGAATATCACAACCTACCGTTAGGTCTAGGAATTTGAAAGGAGGCTTGCTTTTCAAAGCAACTGATATGAACGTGAGAGCTTGGCATGAACCTAACTCTCTGACCGAGGATATGCACCGGAATGGACGGTTTGGTAACACAGTCAACTTCAAAAAGAGGCTGGGTGACTAGTAGTGCTAAGAAGGATACAGATGTTTCTTAGACTTTTCAAAGCAATAGGAATTGCTAGGAACATCTGATACACACATCAATGCACCGACCCATCATACTCAGGCATTCAAACTTGGAGGAAGGGGGAGTGAATACGGTAAGAGCATCACTTCCTCAATAAGGCCATGAAACTTAACACAACCTCTTGATATATAAGAGTGTGATACTCGAAGGTGGAACAGAATAGAAGCTAATGAAATTTCTTTAATCTGTGGATTACAAAACTTTGACCTGGTCCTGGAGATGAACGAGGTACTGGAGTTTGTTTCTCCTGACATCCCAAGGTGGAATGTTCTGACAGAAACCAAGAGCAAATGTATTGGAGGAATCCAACACCCATATGCAACTTGGTGTCCATAACAACGGTTAGAGATTTGAAAGCAACTGAAGGGTAGAATCATGCTCAGGGAAGATCCTCGGATCAAGCTGAAGCACAGGGTAATACTCATTTGTAAAACCCATGCAAAAGAGTTGGTATAACTGAAATAAGAACGAAGGTGTGGAATTCAGGATGATCACTCTTCTGTGATCCTTTTTGGTTCCAGTAGAGAACCTATGGCTATGAGAGTTGGAATTTTCTAGCTATCTTGAGGTAGAAGATGTTCCTCAGAATTCAACGAAACAGAACTTGGGTTAAAGGTCAGCATCCTGTACTGATAGCGTGAGCATTACATGGTTAAGAAACCACATGACTCAACCCACTGCAACTCAGCACATTCCGGGACCTTCGGTTCAAGTCCAAGGTTAAAACATTGAGAAAGGAATAACTACTATCTTAGTGCCTTGAAGGACACTACGAATAGCAATCACGAATTATCTTTCCAAAAACAACGATAGCTCTGGAAGAACTTGAGCAGAGGATAACGGATATATTCGAGATGGAAACGAAATCTCGAGGTTCAAGATTTGGAACTTTGAAACATATAAGACTGTGGAATCCACACAACTCTGAGAGATTAGAACAGAAAGGAAATCTCCCAATTTAAGAGATAACGGAACACGGAACACACACGACTCCAGAAACTTTAACACTAGGTCAACTTGGGTAAAAGACGTCCTTGCCAAAGGAGGCACCTAGGTTTTGAATGAATAGAACCTTTTCAAATCAAAATAGGTAAGGAGACCCAGAGTTAGAGCGATACCAGATACGGAGTAAAAATAATCCTAAGAAGGTTTTTCACAATCCATTTCGAGTTTCAAAATAGTTTTCATAAACTCTAGACTAGACATCGACCAAGCAGTAAGATTTTCCTACAGGCAGTCCTGCTCTGATACCATGACTTGTCACGACCCAGGATCCAGAGATATACATACTGTTATGTGCTCCTAGACATGGACTCACAAGGGCTTCAGGGTTACCAGCCCCGGCCGCAACAAACAACGGCAGGCAGACTGGATTCATCGGCACGTAGTCCGGATCCCCAGTCTACTACTCCTTGTATCCATGCTAGTCATAACCAACTATGCATATCAAAGCGTCCATGAATCGAGAGAAACTGAAGGAAACGGGACCAAAGCTGTACAGAGATGCTATGTGTCCAGAAAGTGCAACAACAATCGAGGGTTACTAGGGTTACCTCGCCCCAGGCCGATCACATCGACAGGCGGGCTCGGACATGCATCATCGGCTCCACAACCCCTCGACTGCGACAACTATGCAGGTATAGCCAAAACTGTATAACAATGAGCTCGAAACCAACAACCGATCAAAGCAGTACTCTAAACATGAAGCTTTATTAAACAAGTGCTACTAGAGTATAGCTTACAAGCAGAGGTCACATGACCCAACATTACATCAGACAACGGAAGGCAAATTATGTTGCTAATCAACAAGAACCAAAAATGCCTAAGAGGCCGCAACATAAGGCGACGTCCCAGCCCATAGATTCCAGGCTGCTACCTGGGAACCCCAAACTACTCGTTGATGTCCACGTCGAATCACCACTGAAGTGACGAACTCCACCTGAACCAAATTAAGCAAACCTGAGTACGGGAGGTACTCAACAATACTTAGTTAACCTATTATATATCTGCTAGTTTCAGAAAGGGTTTTATGAAAGGCTGATTTGTGTAAAGCAATCTTTGTTTTCCAAATCGAGGAGGAATAGAACGTCTCAAAGAGGGTTTTCAAAACAGATGAGAAACTCACTACTGAAATCATCATCTTTTCATCCACCAACATCATTTCCCAGCAACTCACATGCTACAAGGATCACCCCTCCCGGCATCTCCGGGGAGGCACCCTTCAAACATTGCCAACATTTTTTACGCCACTTTCAAGTTATCTATGACCCCGTGACTTTCACCAAGTCGTCCATAACCGTGGACACGGATTTCCGAAAGATTTATCCCTGCAGGGTGGTACACTTTACCCACACGTACCATCCGACTCTTAATGCCAAGCTATTGGCACAATTCCGACGATGTGCCGGCAGAGTGTGGTTGGCCATGACCTTTACCTTGTCGACACCTATCCATGAGTCAACCCAAACAGGGCCACCCCGTCAACAGGGAGTTGGCCACCTCCTGACGGCACCTGTTCTGTGAGTCGGGATCAAGATCCGTGTACGTCCATCACTTGTCCCGGTCACGCTCTAAACACCTCCAAAAGGTTTTGGACTCACACGCAGATGGAAATCCCAAACTACGCGACTCACGGATAGAACCAAACAAGTTAGTTAGTCGAGCGCGGTCTGTTAGGCCCCGCGTGTGGTTGCACGCTCAGTCTTGGTTTCCGCGGCGAGACCTTACTCCTAGGGTTGGCAAGTACAGGACAAACAACCACTTCCCAAGTGGCCTCCCGTCCAAGCCTTAGTCAAGTTAACCACACAGTGCTCATCTCTCCACGTCATCATATCATACTAGATTATCGTAACTCTGGTTCATCAACCGGATGGAGCAGAGGTAACAAACATGTAACACTAAGCGAAGCAGATATGAGGCTCTGGCAATGCGCACAAGCAATTCTATGGCGGCTAGGAGCAGTGGATCAGGATATTGAGGCAATCCAGTATATAGGTGAACTATATCTACTAGCATCAAATACTTTGGAATCGAATGCAAAATACGAGATTCAAATGTTGTTCGAAAGCATATATGAGCAGATAAGAGGTTATGCTTGCCTTGGTTATAAGAAAACCAGATAAATATCTTCTGGAATAAGTGCTTGACTTGTCGGTTAGGATCAAGTATTCTCCATGGATTCGTTGGCCTTCACTTCGGAGTCACGTTCTACCGAGGGGGAAACAACACCGAAAGAAGAACAACAATCAAACATGGCATCGATGCAATGCGCAATATGTATGCATGAGCAAATTAATGCACTGAAATAAAGCCCTAAACATGTGCGATGGGTTGCTAGGGTTCGTATGTCAGATATGCAGTTTTACCGAAATTAGCCCGAAATGGACCCCGGAGGGGGTTTCGGGCGATTATGAAAGTGAGTACAATTTTAGTTGCTCAAATAAGGTTGAAAACATCATAAACATGTTTCATTTGTCATTTTGAGCAATTTGGTATATAACTTTTAATTTTCTAATTTTATTGAATAAAAACTTATTTTTCTATTTTAAAAGATTAAACAACATTAAAATAATAGCCATTTTTCAACTTGGTCAAACATATATGAAAATGGCATATTTGGGTAGATAACAATTTTCTGAACAAAACCATACTTTTACTTTATTTTTCTGAGCAATATTTTATTAGTTATTGATTTTATAAACATTAAACATTTTCTGGAATCATCAAACAGGGGATTATGACATCAGGCTGATGTCACCATGACATCATGTTTACCCTGTTCTTCACAGATTCGATCGAATTTGATCGAATTCGCACGTAAATTCCAAATCAAACTCTACCACGGGACAGAGGAGGTGACGACGAACACGGGGGTGGTGGCGCCGTGACCAAATGGTCACCGGCGGCGAGCCGACGAGCATCCGCGCGGCGGCGGAAGGTGGATCTCGACGGCACCGAGCTGGGGAGAGGGAGGAGGCGAGCTGAGGCCATAGGGATGCTCACCGGAGCAAGTAGAGCGTGCTAGAGTTGACGAGTAGGCGTAGGGAGGTCGGAATCGGCGGCGGGCATCGACGGAGGCCGGCGGCCGGAGATAGAAGCAACGGTGAAATCCGGCGACTCGGCCACTCCCTCCAAGCGTGGTTCATCCATAAGGTTTAGAGGACTATGGCGGAGCTCCGGGTGGCCTCCATTGCTGCGGGGCTGCCGGAGTCGACGGCGCACGGCGGCGGCCCGTGGCAGTTAGGGTTAGGGTTCAGTCTCCGCGGGAAGAACAGAGAGGAAGAGGGCACCGCGCGAGGGGAGAGTGAGTAGAGGAGGTCGAGGACGCCTCCTCGTCCTCCTTATCCTCGCGGGGGAGCAGGAGGTGGCACGCGGAGTCGTCGACGGGCTGCTCTCCTTCTGGCAGGAGGAGGAAGACGATAAAACAGGCCGTTTTGCGAACCCCCCCCCCCCCCCCCGAAAGCAATAAAAACTGCAGAAAGGTCCTTAGCTTATTTTAAAACAGGACACAAACAGGGTTTTTGAGGGCCTTTTTGTAAACAGAAAAATTGGCAAAAATAGTTTTTGAAAAGCTCATGAAATTTCCAACAAAACCATAACTTGGGTTGGTGCATTTGAATTATTTTTCAATACAAAATTTTGGAACCCAAATTAAGTACTTTTTGTGGAATTTTCTGAAACCATTTAAATTCACAATTTAAATTGGTTAAGACATGATTAAATTTTTGTTTCCATGCATGTATGAGATGAACACACACCACACCCCTTTGGTAGCAAAAATTGGGGATGTTACAAATATTCCCGTCATTCTAAATCAATAAAGATCCGCTATTTATCTAAAAAAGGGTCCACAAGTGCCTATACTAAAAAATAGCTGGATCAACTTCAAAGGAAAATATAGTTGGATCCGTACATGCGGGTGATGACCTAGGCGATCTAGGGTTTCTGACTCCACCGGCGACTGAAAGTACACAAAGGTCAACTAGAGGGGAGGGTGAATAGGTGACCTATAAATTTTAATTCTTTTTCAATTTTAGAGAGGCTTTTAGGAAGTAAATAACTTGGTTATCTATATGTGCAACTAGGTAAACACCCTAAGTGACAAGTAACGAGTATGCAACAGAAGTAAATGCAAGGCACAAGATAACCACAAGTGAAAACACGGAGACAAGGATATGTTTCTCGTAGTTCCTTCTTAAAAGAAGTACGTCTACGTTAGAGAGGTGGGGAGCCACCTAGGCGCTCCTCAATAGCACGGATGTGCACACCTTGTTCTCCTTGAGCTTCTCCGGCGAGGGAGATTCTCGTTTCCACTATGAGGTCAACTTGAAGGTGTTGACCAAACCTTTACAAGTGATTGAGGCTACTCCACAAGTGAGATGGAGGCTCTCAACAATCCAAAACTTCTTGCTTCAAGATGGAAGCTACAAGCACTAGGGATTCTCTAGGATGACAAGGTAACCAAGAGATTACAAGATCCCAAGAGGTATGGTGTGGGAAAACAATTTTTGGCTTGATAGAAAGGAAGATCTAGGCCTCCTCCATGAGATCCTTGAAGGGCATCGAGTTTTGTTGGAGGAGGAGGGAGATATAGGCGTTTTGAGATCTTGAACAATGTAGGAGAGAGAGAGGAATGGATGAACTAGCTGTCTAGAGGAAGAAGACAGCTATTTATAGCCTCCTCTAAATTCTGACCGTTGCAGCACACCAGGGCCGGAATATTCCGGGGTTAGGACCGGAAATTTCTGGGGCAGACAGGCCGGATATTTGGGGGGCGGATTTTTGAATAATACGGGGCCGGAAATTTCCGGCCAATAATCCGTCCCCATCTCTGCAAGCGGGCAGCAGCACCACGCTAAAATTTCTCTAAGGACCTGGGGGGACGGATATTTTCCCTGGAATATTCCGGGAATATTTCTGCCCCACCTTCTGCGCGAGGGCACATGCGACTCCTCCAATTTCTGCTAAGGACCTGGGGGCCAGATATTTCCCCCGGAAATTTCCGAGCAAATTTCCGCCCCAGCTTCTATGCGCGGGCAGATGGAGTCCAACACTTAGTCGTTTGAGGAAATCAAGGGGCCGGATATTCCGTCCAATATCCCCCGGAAATTCCGGGGCCACCACCTGAATAATCTGGCTGCAGTTTATATCTTCTTCAGAAATCCTTTGTGAAAACTCCTCAAGAATATCATCGTGAATTATATATGAGACCATCTGTAGACACTTAAATCATATGGTTAGAAATCATACCCGCGTTGTTATAATCATCAAATTCATCAGAGGAGACATGAGCTTTCAATCTCCCCTTTTTTGGTGAGTGATGACAACACAGGTATTTGCATAGTGATAATCCAAGAAGATAATAGGAAATAGAACAACACAGATAACCATAACTTAGGAGACATGCCTCCCGATAATATAAGTCCACGAAACTGAAATCCGCGAAGGAGAAAACGAAGTTGTTCGAAAAAGCACGAGAAAATATAAACAAAGTAGCCCACCCAAGCAAATCCCGCGATCTCTAGATCTTCTCCCCCTTTGGCATCAGGATACCAAAAAGAGAGAAGGAAGTACTACGTCCCATGGAACAAACTCTAGGCCTAGGTGTCATCTTCCTCCTTGCTAGCAGTGGAGATGTCCTCATCATCAGCAACATCCAGATCCTAGTCCACATCACGGTTGTTCCAGTTGCGGTAAGGAATCCTGTCAGGAAGAGGAGCAGGAACATTGGGGATGTTGTGAGCATTTATGATGGCACACTGATTCTCCTGAATATTGTGGCGCTCTACATAGGCATTGTAGTTCTCCTTGTGGATGCACACGTTCATGCACATCACCTTCTCAATGGCACGAGGGAGCCAGGAGCGCTTCTTGGTACCGGGAGGAGCTTGACGCATGCGAGGATCACGGTGTCCCTGACCAGTGGCACCAACATCATGAGCAGCCTGCTGAGTGTGGGCACTCTTCTTGTTTAGCTCACATCCTTGTGCTCATCACAGTCCATCTCCGGATCCTCACGAAGTTCAGCAGGGTACCGACACTTGATGAGCTTCATCATATAGGGAGCATACGGAGGCACCTTGCGGTTGAAGAGAGCGAAGTGGATCTCGTTCAAGATGAAATCCATCACATCAATCTTGTGACGCTCAGTATCCTCAAGATCTCCCTCAGTGAAAGTCAGGTAGGCGTGGTACATGAGGTTCACCAAGCCGCCACGGATCTTATCATTATTGCCACCGCTAGGGGCAATAGTCTCCCTGAACATGTGCAGAAGGATGTCATAAATAGGAAATAGACCCTTGGCAGAAACCACAGTGCCACGAGGACCATACAGCTCAATCAGCATGTTCTTCTTATACTCCATTCCGTGAATGTGCATGCAAGTACCCTGAGAGACATTGATACCAGCAAACAGGTATCCAAGCTCAGCAGAAAAGTCATGGAATGTGGCGGTGAGCAAGTGAGGGCCAGACATCCAGTACATCCCAATCTCCTCATACTCATCAATGACTGGTGTGGTGAAGAACTGCTGAATATAGGTGGTTTTGAAGGAGCATTGGGTCTCCATGAGTGTACGCAGACCAAGAAGCTCAGCAATCTGGACAGAGTTGTTGAAGTAGGAAGGATTGGCAGCCATGTGTGCAAAATTGATATACTTCATGGGGAAGACTAGCTTTCTCATCACAGTGTACACTTGCTTGAACAGAGTCTTCTGCTCCACATGCCAGAAGTAAGAGTCAATAGACGGGTCTTGAGGACCCTCAGTGTACCAGGCCTTGGCGCGCCATGCCTTGAACTCAGAGACAGACATGGTGGCCGCGTTGAGTGCAGCCTTGCCCTGTTGCTTGTTGGCCCTACGAGCTGCCCTGGTGGCATTGCGCTGACGCTCATACTCTTGCTCCGTATCACGCTGACGACGGCGAGTCTCCGCTTCATCAACAAACGTACCATCATCATCCTCCCTTAAGTTGCGCCACCTCTTGCGAGAGCTAGTCACCTTGGGGGCCTAGAGCTTGAACCATCTGCGAGAAAAGCAAAAGAAAGCGCAAAGAAAAACAACAAAACATCAAAAAGGGGGCTGACAACTTAGAAGAGTGGAATAATGGATCTCTGTTAGAGATTCAGGGCAAAACCGAATATTCCGGTCACTCAGGAAATTTCCGGGGGGCGGAATTTCCGGCCCTCGAAAATTCGCATTAGGGCTAAGAATCTAGGTCTGCCATGAATCTAAAACAACAAAGTAAAGTGATGGGGGAAACAATAGGAGAAACATAGGACTAATGTACGGTCGTTCCACCCCAAAACTCATAGAAGATGAAGGAAACGAGATCTAATCGTGCGACAGCCCTAGATCACGGAGAAAACATGGCACACATCGGGCTCCATGGGGTGAGGCACGGGTGTGCGGTCTCTTAATCCGCAAAAGGCAGCCGGAGGACGGAGAAGGGAGGCGAGAGGGCCTCCCGGGGAGCTCGGAGGCGGCGCCTGCGGTTGGGGGCAGAGTGGAGGCGAGCGGAGGGGAAAAGATCTGGAAACTCCCCTCCCTTCGCCTATTTATAGCCCCTAGTCGCTTACCCCGGAATATTCCGGTGTTAAGGCCGGAAATTTCCGGGGGCCGGAGATTTCAGCCTAAAATTCTGCCCCAAATATCCGGTGTGCCTTCTGCGAGGGGGCACGACTGATTTGGGATTGAATTTTTGGAAAATCTCGAGCTACCGAAATTTTTTGGGGCATAAGACACGGAATATTCCAGGCCTTAGGCTGGAATTTCCGGGATTCCCGCACACACCGAGTTTTTTTTAAAAAATAGGATAAAAGATGTGAGGCACCAAAATAGCGAGAAAACCAAAAACCATGGCAATGAGTGCACAAACACAAAACGAGAAAGAGCAAAAAAAATCAAAGAGAAAAATGTTGGTGGTCCGAGCCACCGTGTTTGAGTGTATACAAAGGAGCCGCGAAGATATATCTTGGGCCCAAAAGTATGACTCACGTTTAAGCACAAGAAGTCACATAATGACTATATATGCATGAAGTTTTTATTGTTTTGCGCATGATAGGAGGAGTGTTGGTTCATGAGTTGAAATACACTCCCCCTATGTCCATGCCTACATCTAAACCTAGATAGCGCGTGTAGTGATGGTATCTATGCAAGGGTTCAAGAGAAGTTAGACGCATCGATAACATTTAGTTCATTCCTCAAACCACGAAATCTTGGTTCATCAAGGGCCTTCGTGAAGATGTCCGCAAGTTGACCCTTGGTCGGCACATAGGAAAGATCAATATCGCCATTCTCAACATGATCCCGAATGAAATGATGTCGTATCTCAATGTGCTTCGGCTTGGAGTGAAGAACGGGATTGTAGGTGATTTTGATAGCACTCTCATTGTCACACAAGAGGGATACCTTGTCGAAGTCGATACCATAATATTGCAAAGTTTGCGCATCCATAGTAATTGAGCACAACAACTTGCCGCGGAGATGTACTCGGCCTCGGTGGTGGAGAGGGCGATGCAATTATGCTTCTTGGAAGACCAACATACCAATGAGCGACCAAGAAATTCACAACCACCGATGTAGATTTTCTATCCGTCTTCTCGCCCGCATAGTCCACATCCGAATACCTAATGAGCTGAAAGCTTGAACCCTTGGGATACCAAAGACCGAAGTTTGGGGTATGAACTAAATATCGAAAGATGCGCTTAACCGCTTCAAAATGACTTTGTCTCGGAGAGGCTTGAAACCTTGCACATTTACCTACGCTATACATGATATCGGGTCTAGATGCACAAAGGTATAGCAAAGATCCAATCATGGAGCGGTATATCTTTTGATCTACCTCTTTACCATTCGGGTCGGGTTTCAAGTAAATAGTCGTGGACATGGGGGTTTTCATAGGCTTGGCATCATGCATGTTGAATCGTTTGAGCATATCTTGAGTATACTTGTCTTGCTTGATGAATGTGCCTTTGGGGTGTTGCTTGATTTCAAAGCCAAGAAAATACTCCAACTCGCCCATCATAGACATCTCGAATTTATCCGTCATAAGCTTGCAAAACTCATCATTGAATGCAATGTTAGTAGAACCAAAAATGATATCATCCACATAGAGTTGGCATATGAACAAGTCACCTCCAACCTTTTTGGTGAAAAGGGTGGGATCGATTAAGCCAACATTGAACCCACGATCCACTAGAAACTCTTTAAGATGCTCGTACCATGCACGTGGAGCTTGTTTAAGTCCATAGAGCGCCTTATCGAGTTTGTAGACATAATCGGGGTGGTTGGGATCCTCTAAACCCGGAGGTTGCTTTACATAGACCAACTCATGGATGGGACCATTTAAAAATGCACTTTTAACATCCATTTGTTGTAGTTTGAAATTATGATGAGAAGTATATGCAAGAAAGATACGAATTGATTCAAGACGAGATACAGGAGCGAAAGTTTCACCAAAATCGACACCTTCAACTTGAGAAAAACCTTGATCTACCAATCTTGCCTTGTTGCGAATGACGATGCCATCTTTATGTTGCTTGTTCTTGAAGATCCATTTGGTGCCGATGACGTTCTTGCAATCGTTGGGTCTTGGCACCAACCTCCACACCTTATTGCGCTCGAAGTTGTTGAGATCATCATGCATAGCTTCAAGCCAATATTGATCTTCAAGAGCTTCATAGACCTTCTCGGGCTCAATGTGAGAGACGAAAGCATGAGCCTTGCTAAAATCTGCCAATTGCCTCCTTGTGACAACCCTTCCATGAACTTGCCCAAGAATCATGTCCTCCGTGTGACCGGCACACACAAGATTATCTAGCATTCTCTTCGCCCTATGCGCTAGCATCTCCTCCAAAGTCTCCTTGGATATGACTTGATCACCATATTCATAATCGGAGTCATGTCCATATTTCCATTGATCTTGTTCATCAACGGGAGATGAATATCTTATATGTTGGGTTCTATCACCAACATGAGTGTCTTGTTCTTGTCCTTCATTGTGAGCTTGGCCTTGATCATGAGCTTGGCCTTGAGTGTTAGCTTGGCCTTGATCGATGGAATGATCTTGATCATTAGCTTGGCCTTGATTTGAAGCTTGAGGTCTTGGTGTATCTTGTTGGGTAGCTTGAGTATCAATGGGTGTAGTCAATGGCTCCACTTGAGTAGAGCATAGTCCTTCTCCCTCCGTCATCCGGTAACCCTCAATGGGGATTATTTCACCAATCCCCATTCTTCTTATGACGATGGGAGGAATTGCATCTCCTGTAACACCATGATCTATACGGCCCCCTTGGGACCCATTATCCTCATCAAACACCACGTCTATAGCTTCTTCAACTTGTCCGGTGGACTTGTTCTAGACTCTATAGGCGTGAGCGCTTGTGGCATAACCAACAAAAATGCCCTCATATGAGTTGGTCTCGAATTTCGACAAGCGTTTACCTCTCTTACGAATGAAGCACTTGCACCCAAAGACCTTGAAGTATGAAACATCCGGCTTCTTTCCCGTGAGAATCTCGTAAGGGGTCTTGTTCAAGATCTTGCGCAGATACAACCGATTGCTAGCGTGACAGGCGGTGGAGACGGCCTCGACCCAAAAGTTATAAGGATAAGAGAACTCTGCAATCATGGTCGTTGCCGCATCCATTAGTGTCCGATTCTTTCTCTCCGCCACATCATTTTGTTGAGGGGTGTAGGAGGTGGAATATTGATGAGCAATTCCTTCTTCGCTAAGAAACCCCTCCACGGTGTAGTTCTTGAACTTGGAGCCATTATCACTTCGGATAGCCATGATGCTCGCATTATGTTGGCGCTCCACCAAAGTTATGAACTCGATGACCCGCTTTTGAGTCTCACTCTTCCTCTTGAAGAAATACACCCAAAAATATCTCGAGTAGTCATCCACAATCACCAAGCAATACTTCTTGCCTCCAAGACTATCATATGATAGGGGACCAAATAGGTCCAACTGAATGAGATCGAGGATTCTTGAGGTGGTGATGTTGGTCTTGGTGGGGTGATCTTCTCCATGTTGCTTTCCAAGAACGCAAGAGCTACACACATGATATTTGGCAAACTTAGCATTCATTAGTCCTAGAACATGATTACCACTTTGAAGGTCAGGCAACGTCCTCATATTGGTGTGAGCTAACCGGCGATGTCATAGCACCCCAAATCAACTTTAGCCATTAGGCATGTCGCGGCACACGTGTCTCCTTTAGAGAAGTCCACTACATACATGACGTTCTTGATATTCCCAACAAAGGCTACTTTAAGAGTCGTCTCCCAAGTGACAATCACATTCTCTTTATTAAAGAACGAGGTAAAAACCACTTTTTGCAAGTTGAAGAACCGAGATGAGATTATAGCCAAGGTACTCGACAAGGAGATCATTCTCAATTGACAAGTCATTTGAGATAGCTATCTTGCCTCGTACCAATACCTTTAGTTCGGAGTTATCACCAATAGTAACGCAATTGAGATGAGGTAATGGGGGATGAAGATCACTCATTGCGTCCTTACTTCCGGTCATATGTTGGGATGCACCACTATCCACCGTCCGTTTGCTCGATCCGGAAGCACTTCCCTACAATAGATTAGTGTCTTGATTTAGGTACCCATCGTTGAATGGGTCCTCTTTTGTTATCAACAAGGGTCTTTGGAACCCAAATACTCCAATTATAATCATCACCATAAGAAGTACCAACATATTTAGCATACACATGACCATCTCTAGATTTCATAAGAACATAAGATGGGTTGTATTTCCCGGTAAAGTCATTATGAGTGGTGCTCCCCCTAGAGGTCTCACCACCCATAATGGTGTTGGTCTCCTTCTCTTTGATCACCTCTCCCTCTTTCATAAATCTTACTTCTTGTGAGGAAGAGGTGACTTTCTTCTTGTTCTTCTCCTTGTACTTCTTCTTTGACTTAGCTACATAGCCAAGTCCCTCCTTTCCATTCTTGACTCTTTGAGGAGACACCTCATTGAGAGTATTATCACTTCCTACAAGATTAGTGATGGCTCCCAAGTGCAGAAGATCAATTGTAGTACTTTTTGAATTAGAAAGGTTGTCGAACCCACGAGGAGCAGAAGGAACTGGTAAGTAGAATAGCAAAGGAATAATAAAAGCAACATGTGTTTTTGTGTTTTAATTGTGTAGTGCAAGTAAAGTAAAATGCGGAAAGTAAATTGCAGCAAGTAGTAGGTATCAATGAGAGACAAAGCCCAATCCTCTAATGCGCAAGAGGACAAGCTCAAGTGTGTGTTTGTGTCTTATATGTGGAAAACGTTCCCGAGGGCTGCCCGGATTTAGCTGGCATAGTGATTCATTGCATAACATGTTTGCATATCTTGTCTAGTTTTAATCTTCTTCGGACGGAGCCACAAATAGGAATAGCTAAATAAATAAACTATCACCCCTTATGATGGATCACGTGGCCAATTAAATGACAGCACGAGAATTATTAAGACATGATGTCCCACCATAGCCTTATGCTCTAAGGTCCCCGATACAAGTACCCTCATAATGCAATTCAACGACTCTGTCTCAAGTTCCTGTCACCTAAAGACATCATCACGTCACTACACTACGGTGTTCTCCTATGAGCCCATGTAGGTGAAGTGTTGTACAGTCGACGTTCGTACAACACCATCATAGAATCACATAAAAGATAAATACTAGACCAAATAACAAATCATCTTATGTAACAAATCATTGCCAATTCATCCTATGCCCTCAGGAATATGCGGGAACTACTCACAACGTGCAAACATGATCATGTATGGTGACATATGTGGTACAACACAATCTGAAAAAATGGATCCACCACCAAATAATGACAAGTACTCAATCCCAAACATGCAAGGGAGTACAATAACACGTATCTAGGGTGTAGCAATGATCAAACTATGAGGGGAACGGAGTGGATCACGGTGATGGTGATGGTGGAGATGTAGGTGCTGGTGAGGATGGTGATGGAGATGCCTCCTCCCACGCCAAGGAGGAGATGGGGATGAAGATGGGGATGATTTCCCCCTTCTCCGGAGCTCCGGAGCAGCAGGATTTGTCTCCCCCGCGGAGAGTTTCGAGAGTTTCGCCGCCCTGGCGGCTCCGTCTCGTCTCGGGAAAATTAGGGTGTTCGTTTTCGGGGAAGACAGAGTCGTCAGCAAAAAGACCTCGGGGAGGAGGCGTTGTGGGCCCATTTGGGGGCCCCACACGCGGCCAGGGAATCTGGCCGCGTGGGCTACCCCCTCTTGGGCCTCCTGGCCCTCCTCCTTTGTGTCTTGTGCCCATGGCCTTTCTCCCGAAGAAAAACTGACAGGGTTTCTTTCCTTTCGCAATTGGGATACCTGTAGCTCCTGAAACATCAAAAACATGAAAACAGGTGTTTTCTGACACCCAGAAATCAAATACCAAAAATAGGGACTTTGTAGGAAAGTCCCATGAAATCATCTAAACCATGCAAAACAATGATATAACATTGATAAAACATCCCAATAATGCCTATATGGAGGGTATAAATGATGATATAAAATGCACGTATCAATTAGTTGCACCACAAGAGTTGCTAGGCAAAGTACTAATGCTAGTAGACGAGGATGACATGACTTGCTTATTTGATTGTTGAGCTAGGAGATTGTCGCGAGATTCGGTTAGCTTGTCATGAATTTCTTTAAGAGACATGAACTCCTTTTTCTAATTTTTCATGACTAGTAACGAGTTCCTCGTGAGCAATTCCTAGCTTCAACTCTTCATTTTCAAGTGTTTTAATGAGAGAAAGAGATTGTTCATTGTCCTTCCTAAGCTTAGAGACACTCATGGCAAAATTTTATTCAAGACTAGATAATTTATCCTCAAGAGAGGCACGAATGGAACGCTCATTCTCAAGAGCCTTTTCAAGCTCTTTATCATTGAAAGAGTGACATCCATGGCTTTCCAAGGTCATGATAATTTCCTCCTTTTCATCTACAAGAGAGTTAGCATCATCAAGTTGCTGCAAAAGGGCATTCTCTTTCTCCTTAGTCTCACCTTTGAGGCTAGCTAACCAAATGCCTAACTCTTTTGCCTGACCATCCTCCTCACAAATATTCTCAACACAATCCAATAATGAAGGAGGGTTAGTGATAATGGTTTTGGAGCTAGGAGAGCATACTGAAGTGTCTTTTGCCATAAGACATGTAGGTCGGGTAGCCACAATATCATTTGGGGATTCAAATAGAGAGACCGACGGAGAAGAGGAGGTAGCTATGGCGACATGGGCCACACCTACCACTTCATCTTCTCCTTCATCTCCGGAGATATAGGTTCCCAAAACCTCCCCTTCTTGAACGTAGAGAGCCCTTGTGTGACGCCCCGAGATCGGGCACTATGCAGATTTCAGCATTCCCGCCAAAATCCACATAATAACCGATTCCAGGTTGCCACTTGTGATAACATTACAATAGTTCACGAATAATCCACAATTACAACAGAAACAGATAGATACAAGATGACTCAAACGAGCCAGGGTTACAACTGATACATTACAAAGATCCAAATAACAGCGGAAGAAACAAACGTCCGGCTACGGACAAGATACAAATTGGACTAAGAGTCCTGAAGATAACCGAGAGCGTCCAATCCCTGCCCAGGCCAAGCCGGAGGGATTCCCAAGCTAACGTCGTCAGACTTCAAACCTGTTGACTGCAAGTTGGAATTTGCAGCCACGAAAGAGATTCGTGGGTCAGTACGGTTAAGTACTGGCAAGGGGGATAAAACCCATACTCACAAGATACCGGCGTAGCCAGTCATCACAAGATACAAATACTTTAGGATCAACGGAAAGGAAGGGGTTATTGCAAATAAGCGACAGCAGGCTGCACTAACCAACTACAGAGAGATACTACCACTTCCGACTAACAGAAAGGAGATAAGATCGAGTATAGTAACCAACTGAAAGATAACTCCAAACAAACCCATCCTGGATCTCGCCCCTTATCCAAAGAAGCAATCCGAGGATAACTCACGCAGTTGGATTAATGAATAATGGATCAGGTTGTTGTGTCAATAAGACTATTACTAGTCAAGTTATCATTAGTTAGGTGTAAGTTGTTCTGGGTACTTGTTAGCCAGTACTTTCACCAAGTAATCCATAACCGCGGAAAACACGGCTTCTCGAGAAGATTTATCCCTGCAGGGGTGTGCTCCAGTACCCGTACACACTCAAGCCACCAACTAAAACTCAGGTTGGCTTGACACGACCCAAACCATCTCTACAACCCATCCTAGGAGCCACGGAGCTATAAGGGCCCAGCCACGCAGCCGAATACTCAGCGCAGGTGTGCAAAACTCCCGCAGGACACAACACCCCGGCACTACAGGCCTCGCCCTATATGCATCATCATCATAAGTAACCATGGGGGATCCACCCATTATGCAAGGAGCAAATGGAACACCCGAACTAAGTGTGGCTCTTCGGACAAGTTGCAGATCAGGTCTAAGTCGAGGGGGGTCCCATACTACCACCCGGATGCGGTGAGCACGCTCATCATGGATCAGTAGACAAGACCCTTTTCCTATTAGGGTCGACACTAGCAGGCCTCAAAACCACTTAGGGCCTCCTGCCGGTGCCTTATCAGCATATTATTAATAACAGGTTGATTGATTAACATCGAGCCCCCAGAACATAAAAGTAAACTAGTAACGGAAAGTAACGGGTAACAGACTCGAGCAAAACAACCTAAGCATGCTAGTAAGACACGGGCACAAGCAATGGTTATAGGTGTGGAGGTGGGGCAATAACAAGGTTAAGGGATTCATGTGATGGGTTCGTAACAGAAACAACTACTACTAAGGCTAGCAGAAAAGAACAACGGAAAGAATCGGTAACAAGTGATGAAAGGCAGCCATATGGCAGCAGGTGAGTATACTTGCCTGAGATCCCGCAAGGTAGCAGAACTTGTCGTTGCTCACATCATCTCAACGTCCTATCCGGGAAGAAGCAACGAACCTCGAACAAACACCGGATGCAACAATTACTACTACGGCAAAAGATCCAGCATGATCAAGATATGGATGCATGACAAGTTTAAAGATGCATCAAAGTAAACTAGTTGACAAGATAAACAAAGTTAAATGGACCCATATGCAATTTGAGTTGCACATGAAAAGGCCCATGAATTAGGGTTAGATTATTTGTTTTCCAACTAATCAACAGATGAAGGTGGATTAGCATGATGCAGGGATGAGGAAAACAACAAAATAACAACAATAGAACCGGTTGGGAATAAGGTTACCAATGTTTAGAAATTTATTTATTAAGTTAGAAAATTTTGGTTCCTTAAGGGTGTCACACAAACAATTGTTGTTTTCATCAAGTTAAAGTGTTCAAAACAAATAGCAAAGTTTATATTTGAAAAGAACATCAAATTTTAGTTGGATTACATGTTTCAAATATTGAAATTGGAATTAGGATAATTTAATTATGAATTAAACAATATTAAACAATTTTTAATTGAATTAAACAAGATTTGAATTGTTTAGGAAATTTAAATTATTCAAACCATGAAACAAAATTTATATTTGAAAAGGTTATTCAAAATGGTGTGGAAAACATATTTTATTTGCCTTATTTGGAATTAGTATGAATTATTTATGAATTGTTGCAAATTATAATTGAATTATTTGAATTCAATTTTAAATTGCATTTTGAAAATTCAAAACAGGAAACAAATGCTATAGATAGATAGACAATTAAATTTGGTATTGAAAACATATTAAAAATGTTAAATTTGGAGTTGTAATTAATTAGTTAGGCATTTTTAAAGTTTGGTTATTAATCTGCTATTTAATTCCACAGCTAGGGACCTTAAAAAAAACTGCAGGGGCCTAAAATAAATTGTAAGGGCCTAATGGTGATTTGCAGTTGTTCTGTATCTGAACAAATAAAACAGAAAAAGGATGTTTCCAATTGCAGGGGGTGGGATTCGAACCCACCCCCTCTGGCTTGTGCGCCTGGGACCCAAACCATTGGGCTGGTGTTTCCTTTGTTGAAGGGAAGTGGTTCTCGGGGGGTTAAGAGGTGGTGATGCGCGGGGGATAGCCGAATCTTAACTGAAACCGATCTGCTTCGTTCTGTATCTCGTCAGGGAAACAACCAGCAGCGATGGCTGAACTCGACAGGGGTGCGATCGCTCGCCGTGGCCGCCGTGCGTCGGGCCGCGGTGGCCGTGGGGTGGGCGCACGACGCGGTGCTCGTGGCGGAGGGAGGAAGGGAGATGAGGGAGCGAGGAGGAGGGAAGGGAGGCGAGCGCACCTGCTGCTCGCTGTAGCTGTTCAGGCGTCCATGGCAGAAACGGCGGGGGGTCTCCGGCGATGGCGCGGCCGGCTCGGGCCTCCTCCCGCCTCCGTTCCTTCACGGAAGTCGACGAGGAACCCACCCCGGTTCCATTCCCGGAGTCAGTTGCCCCTCGAGGTGATCATGGGGGATGGAAGGTGGCAGCCATGGTGGTCTTTTTTTCGGTGTCGATGTTCAGACATTCAGAAAAGCAGTAGCTTTTGGAGATGAGATCGAGGGGGAGAGAGGGTGGCGGCGGCCTGGGGAGGAGAGGGGATTAGGGTTAGGGTTGGGATCCGGCATCGAGGGGGAGATAAAGGGGAAGGGGAGCAGCGCACATGGGGGGAGTTGGTGGTGTTGCTGCTTCTGCTTTTTCTGCAGGAAAACGACAGAGGGAGGGGCGTACGGAGGTTGGGGGTGAGTCGCATGGGCTTGGTGGGCTGCGAAAGAATTGGGCCGGCCTCCTTCTATCTTGCTTTTTTCCTTTATCTCCTTTTTTTTTTTGTAATGGGATGAAAGGGAGAGGTAGATGGAACAAAGGATTTGGGGGGGATTGTTTTATTAAATACTTTTATTATTTTTCTCAAAACAGAAAAAAATGAAAGCAATGTTAGCCTTACTTTCACAAAGTTGAAATTTTAATTGAAATAAAATTGTTAGTTGAATTTTCCAAATAAATTTTGGGTGTTTAGTTGATAATTAAATTTTATTAATTTGCAACACAACAACAACAAAGGTAGTTTAAAAATTACTTTCAACAACTTAAATTATTAGTGTGATATTAATTTGTTAGGTGATTCTCAAATAGGGTTTGGTTGGAATTTTGGAAATAAACAAATGTTATTTAATAGGTTCAAGCAATTAGGAAAACATTATTAGCTTTAAGTTGTTTGCAAAATTTTAATTTTTAAACTCCCATTTGAAAATTTGCCAAGTAGGATTTGATTTGAATTGAATGTGTTGTTTGAATTTACCATTAGGGTTTTGAACAATTTAAATTGTTTTGGATTTTTGAGTGGTTTGGAAAACATGATGCAATGCTTATGATGCATGAGATGCAAAACAAAAGAAGACAAACAACTTTCTAGCCTAAGGTAACACCCCAGGTGTTACAGACGACACCACTAACAAGGGATTGCGCCCTCGCAATCCACCTGCTAACCCGGGAGGGGAAAGAAGTTCTACTATCGATTCTTCATGCTTCCGGCTGATCTCCTCGACACCACTAACAAGAGATTCTTGCTCGGAGTGACGACGATGTTCTTCCACCAGGAATCTTCCGATGATCGAACCTATTAGGTTAAAGGCTCAGAAAACGTCCACCCACGTGGGATCCTAAAACTTTGAAAGATAGACAAGGGGGAGACTCCAAAACAAATAAGATGGGAGGGGAAATAGAATAGGGATAAGGAGAAAAATAAGAATCCTATTGAGATGTTTTTCCAAAATAGTTTAGCAGACATAGTTTTTGACACTCTAGAAACAACGACCGTTAGCGAGGTTATCCTACAGGCTTTGCGGACCCGTTGCTTCGATAACCATTCGTACCGAAACAATCTCGGGAATCGGAACCAAGGCTCTGATACCATTTGTGACGCCCCGAGATCGGGCACTATGCAGATTTCAGCATTCCCGCCAAAATCCACATAATAACCGATTCCAGGTTGCCACTTGTGATAACATTACAATAGTTCACGAATAATCCACAATTACAACAGAAACAGATAGATACAAGATGACTCAAACGAGCCAGGGTTACAACTGATACATTACAAAGATCCAAATAACAGCGGAAGAAACAAACGTTCGGCTACGGACAAGATACAAATTGGACTAAGAGTCCTGAAGATAACCGAGAGCGTCCAATCCCTGCCCAGGCCAAGCCGGAGGGATTCCCAAGCTAACGTCGTCAGACTTCAAACCTGTTGACTGCAAGTTGGAATTTGCAGCCACGAAAGAGATTCGTGGGTCAGTACGGTTAAGTACTGGCAAGGGGGATAAAACCCATACTCACAAGATACCGGCGTAGCCAGTCATCACAAGATACAAATACTTTAGGATCAACGGAAAGGAAGGGGTTATTGCAAATAAGCGACAGCAGGCTGCACTAACCAACTACAGAGAGATTCTACCACTTCCGGCTAACAGAAAGGAGATAAGATCGAGTATAGTAACCAACTGAAAGATAACTCCAAACAAACCCATCCTGGATCTCGCCCCTTATCCAAAGAAGCAATCCGAGGATAACTCACGCAGTTGGATTAATGAATAATGGATCAGGTTGTTGTGTCAATAAGACTATTACTAGTCAAGTTATCATTAGTTAGGTGTAAGTTGTTCTGGGTACTTGTTAGCCAGTACTTTCACCAAGTAATCCATAACCGCGGAAAACACGGCTTCTCGAGAAGATTTATCCCTGCAGGGGTGTGCTCCAGTACCCGTACACACTCAAGCCACCAACTAAAACTCAGGTTGGCTTGACACGACCCAAACCATCTCTACAACCCATCCTAGGAGCCACGGAGCTATAAGGTCCCAGCCACGCAGCCGAATACTCAGCGCAGGTGTGCAAAACTCCCGCAGGACACAACACCCCGGCACTACAGGCCTCGCCCTATATGCATCATCATCATAAGTAACCATGGGGGATCCACCCATTATGCAAGGAGCAAATGAAACACCCGAACTAAGTGTGGCTCTTCGGACAAGTTGCAGATCAGGTCTAAGTCGAGGGGGGTCCCATACTACCACCCGGATGCGGTGAGCACGCTCATCATGGATCAGTAGACAAGACCCTTTTCCTATTATGGTCGACACTAGCAGGCCTCAAAACCACTTAGGGCCTCCTGCCGGTGCCTTATCAGCATATTATTAATAACAGGTTGATTGATTAACATCGAGCCCCCAGAACATAAAAGTAAACTAGTAACGGAAAGTAACGGGTAACAGACTCGAGCAAAACAACCTAAGCATGCTAGTAAGACACGGGCACAAGCAATGGTTATAGGTGTGGAGGTGGGGCAATAACAAGGTTAAGGGATTCATGTGATGGGTTCGTAACAGAAACAACAACTACTAAGGCTAGCAGAAAAGAACAACGGAAAGAATCGGTAACAAGTGATGAAAGGCAGCCATATGGCAGCAGGTGAGTATACTTGCCTGAGATCCCGCAAGGTAGCAGAACTTGTCGTTGCTCACATCATCTCAACGTCCTATCCGGGAAGAAGCAACGAACCTCGAACAAACACCGGATGCAACAATTACTACTACGGCAAAAGATCCAGCATGATCAAGATATGGATGCATGACAAGTTTAAAGATGCATCAAAGTAAACTAGTTGACAAGATAAACAAAGTTAAATGGACCCATATGCAATTTGAGTTGCACATGAAAAGGCCCATGAATTAGGGTTAGATTATTTGTTTTCCAACTAATCAACAGATGAAGGTGGATTAGCATGATGCAGGGATGAGGAAAACAACAAAATAACAACAATAGAACCGGTTGGGAATAAGGTTACCAATGTTTAGAAATTTAATTATTAAGTTAGAAAATTTTGGTTCCTTAAGGGTGTCACACAAACAATTGTTGTTTTCATCAAGTTAAAGTGTTCAAAACAAATAGCAAAGTTTATATTTGAAAAGAACATCAAATTTTAGTTGGATTACATGTTTCAAATATTGAAATTGGAATTAGGATAATTTAATTATGAATTAAACAATATTAAACAATTTTTAATTGAATTAAACAAGATTTGAATTGTTTAGGCAATTTAAATTATTCAAACCATGAAACAAAATTTATATTTGAAAAGGTTATTCAAAATGGTGTGGAAAACATATTTTATTTGCCTTATTTGGAATTAGTATGAATTATTTATGAATTGTTGCAAATTATAATTGAATTATTTGAATTCAATTTTAAATTGCATTTTGAAAATTCAAAACAGGAAACAAATGCTATAGATAGATAGACAATTAAATTTGGTATTGAAAACATATTAAAAATGTTAAATTTGGAGTTGTAATTAATTAGTTAGGCATTTTTAAAGTTTGGTTATTAATCTGCTATTTAATTCCACAGCTAGGGACCTTAAAAAAAACTGCAGGGGCCTAAAATAAATTGTAAGGGCCTAATGGTGATTTGCAGTTGTTCTGTATCTGAACAAATAAAACAGAAAAAGGATGTTTCCAATTGCAGGGGGTGGGATTCGAACCCACCCCCTCTGGCTTGTGCGCCTGGGACCCAAACCATTGGGCTGGTGTTTCCTTTGTTGAAGGGAAGTGGTTCTCGGGGGGTTAAGAGGTGGTGATGCGCGGGGGATAGCCGAATCTTAACTGAAACCGATCTGCTTCGTTCTGTATCTCGTCAGGGAAACAACCAGCAGCGATGGCTGAACTCGACAGGGGTGCGATCGCTCGCCGTGGCCGCCGTGCGTCGGGCCGCGGTGGCCGTGGGGTGGGCGCACGACGCGGTGCTCGTGGCGGAGGGAGGAAGGGAGATGAGGGAGCGAGGAGGAGGGAAGGGAGGCGAGCGCACCTGCTGCTCGCTGTAGCTGTTCAGGCGTCCATGGCAGAAACGGCGGGGGGTCTCCGGCGATGGCGCGGCCGGCTCGGGCCTCCTCCCGCCTCCGTTCCTTCACGGAAGTCGACGAGGAACCCACCCCGGTTCCATTCCCGGAGTCAGTTGCCCCTCGAGGTGATCATGGGGGATGGAAGGTGGCAGCCATGGTGGTCTTTTTTTCGGTGTCGATGTTCAGACATTCAGAAAAGCAGTAGCTTTTGGAGATGAGATCGAGGGGGAGAGAGGGTGGCGGCGGCCTGGGGAGGAGAGGGGATTAGGGTTAGGGTTGGGATCCGGCATCGAGGGGGAGATAAAGGGGAAGGGGAGCAACGCACATGGGGGGAGTTGGTGGTGTTGCTGCTTCTGCTTTTTCTGCAGGAAAACGACAGAGGGAGGGGCGTACGGAGGTTGGGGGTGAGTCGCATGGGCTTGGTGGGCTGCGAAAGAATTGGGCCGGCCTCCTTCTATCTTGCTTTTTTCCTTTATCTCCTTTCTTTTTTTTTTGTAATGGGATGAAAGGGAGAGGTAGATGGAACAAAGGATTTGGGGGGGATTGTTTTATTAAATACTTTTATTATTTTTCTCAAAACAGAAAAAAATGAAAGCAATGTTAGCCTTACTTTCACAAAGTTGAAATTTTAATTGAAATAAAATTGTTAGTTGAATTTTCCAAATAAATTTTGGGTGTTTAGTTGATAATTAAATTTTATTAATTTGCAACACAACAACAACAAAGGTAGTTTAAAAATTACTTTCAACAACTTAAATTATTAGTGTGATATTAATTTGTTAGGTGATTCTCAAATAGGGTTTGGTTGGAATTTTGGAAATAAACAAATGTTATTTAATAGGTTCAAGCAATTAGGAAAACATTATTAGCTTTAAGTTGTTTGCAAAATTTTAATTTTTAAACTCCCATTTGAAAATTTGCCAAGTAGGATTTGATTTGAATTGAATGTGTTGTTTGAATTTACCATTAGGGTTTTGAACAATTTAAATTGTTTTGGATTTTTGAGTGGTTTGGAAAACATGATGCAATGCTTATGATGCATGAGATGCAAAACAAAAGAAGACAAACAACTTTCTAGCCTAAGGTAACACCCCAGGTGTTACACCTTGGCACTCTTCTAGCGAAGTTCTTGTTTTGTGGCGCCTTGGCCTTGTTTTTGCGAACAAGATTGCCTTCATTTTCTTCTCTTGGCTCAAAAGGGAACTCCTTCACGAAATGGTTTGCACTACCACAATTGTAGCATGTCCTTGGTCGCTCCCCCTTCTTCTTGCAGTTCTTGTTTCGTGGAGGTCTCGGAGAGTCGGCCTTGTGAGCTTCCCATCTCTTCCAATATCCATGCATATATCAAGAGCAATGCACTTGTGAGCTCCAGTGTAGGTGTCCTCATAATCTTCCTCATCATCATCCTCCTCTTCAATTTCTTCAACTCGATCCATTGCTTTTGACTTTAATGCGAGGTTGGGTGATTTTCCCATTCCTCTAGAGCGAGCGAGAGCATCATCTGCACTCTTGTCTGACCGAGATATGGCGATGAACTCACTAAGCACACCAATGGAGTTGAGAGTATTGTAGTCCGCTCTTGTTCGGATGCTAGTGGAGAGATTCTTCTCAAATGGTGTAATTGCTTTGACAAATTTCCTCTTTATCCACTCATCGGAGATCTCTTCCTTTCTAAAGTCCCTCAATTGGTTGGCAAGGGTGAAACCTCTTCTATATAGATCTTCGGGGGAATCATCCTCTTGCATAACGAAGGTCTCGGACTTGTCAATGGCCACATCATACTTGGAAGATTGTATGCTAGCATTACCTTGAAACAAAGTGTCAAGCTTGTCCCAAGCTTCCTTGGCGGTATTGCAACCAAGAATGTGAGTGAGATGCTCTCTTGGAAGAGCCTTCTGAATGATGACAAGTGTGATCTTGTTGAGTTGAGACTCCACATCCTCCCTTGGAGTCAAGTTGCTTGGGTCATGAGGATGAAACCCATGAATCACACTCCTCCACAATGCGGCGCAGGAGCCAGAAATATGTGACTCCATTTCAAACTTCCAAGAAGAGAATTCATTAGCGTTAAGCATGGGAGGAAGTCCAACATTAAGAATGTGTGGCATGGAAACAATTGGGTGGATGGATTCATAATTTTGAGGTGGTGTAACTTTTGAGTTGGACCCCGAACCATTAGACGTTTGAGACTCGGAGCCACCGGAATTCTCCTTTGCCTTGGCTTTAGCCTTTTGTGCGGCTTTAGCCTTAGCTTTGGCAATGTTTTCTTTGATTTCGGTATCATCCGGAATAGTTTCCTCTTCCGAACTATCCTCATCGGAGACGTGGGGTGAATTCGATTTCCCCTTAGGTTTATCCATCATGTTCTCCAATATCTTCTTGATGGAGGAAACCTCTGAGACAACACTAGAGCTAACCTTGGACAATTGGGATTGGATGGTTCCAACCGTTGTCTCTAGGTTAGCTATAGTCTCGGCCATTTTGAGAGCTCCTCCTTAGAAGATTCGGGATCATCTCCGTTAACCATGATACTCTTAGGCGGTTAAGCCCGATATAAGAGCCGAGGCTCTGATACCAATTGAAAGTACACAAAGGTCAGCTACAGGGGGTGAATAGGTAACCTACAAATTTTAATTCTTTTTTAATTTTAGAGAGGCTTTTAGGAAGTAAACAACTTGGTTATCTAGATGTGCAACTAGGTAAACACCCTAAGTGACAAGTAACGAGTATGCAACGGAAGTAAGTGCAATGCACAAGATAACCACAAGTGAAAACACGGAGACAAGGATATTATTCCCGTAGTTCCTTCTTAAAATAAGTACGTCTACGTTGGAGAGGTGGGGAGCCACCTAGGCCCTCCTCAATAGCACGCATGTGCACACCTTGTTCTCCTTGAGCTTCTCCGATGAGGGAGATTCTCGTTTCCATTATGAGGTCGACTTGAAGGCGTTGACCAAACTTTACAAGTGATTGAGGCTACTCCACAAGTGAGATGGAGGCTCTCAACAATCCAAAGCTTCTTTCTACAAGGTGGAAGCGAAAAGAACTAGGGTTTCTCTAGGATGACAAGGAAACCAAGATATTACAAGATCCCAAGAGGTATCGTGTGGGAAAACAATTTTTGGCTTGGTAGAAAGGTAGATCTATGCCTCCTCCATGAGATCCTTGAAGGGCATCGAGTTTGGTTTGAGGAGGAGGGAGATCTGGGCGTTTTGAGCTCTTGAACAATGTAGGAGAGAGAGGAATGGACGAACTAGATGTCTAGAGGAAGAAGAGAACTATTTATAGCCTCCTCCAAATTCTGACCGTTGCAGCACACCAGGGACGGAATATTCCGGGGTTAGGACCCGAAATTTCCGGGGAAAACAGGCCGGATATTTGCCCCAGAATATTCCGGGCAAATTTCCGCCCCACCTTTTGCGCAGGGCACCTGCGACTCCTCCAATTTCTGCTAAGGATCTGGGGGCGGATAATTGCCCCAGAAATTTCCGGGAAAATTTCCGCCCCAGCTTCTATGCATGGGCAGATGGAGTCCAACACTTAGTTGTTTGAAGAAATCAAGGGGGCGAAGTATTCCGATGATGGGGCCGGATATTCCGGCCAATATCCCCTGGAAATTCCGAGGCCACCACCTGAATCATCCGGCCGCAGTTTATATCTTCTTCAAAATTCCTTTGTGAAAACTCCTCAAGAATATCATCGTGAATTATATATGAGGCCATCTGTAGACACTTAAATCATATGGTTAGAAATCATACCCGCGTTGTTATCATCATCAAATTCATCAGAGGAGACATGAGCTTTCAGCGACAACGTCTCTGGTGTGAGTTTTTGCAGAGGGAAATCGGATCCGACTCTTTCTCAAGAAGGAGGCGGGTTTTAAGGACGTTGAAGCGGATCTCCGGGTGCACATCAATCGGGTTTTTTGCCTTTCCTTTTCATGGAAAAGTCAGGAGGAAGCGGAGGGGGCAGGTTGAAACAAGGCGTATGAGAGGAGGATTTGGAAAGAGCAATGGAGAACCTAGAGCTTCGTGAGGGGGAGCTTGATGATGTATTTGTTGGGGACCAGATTTTGCAAGGTTTGAAGAAATAAGCAAGGTGCTCGTTGTGGCTAGGGTTCATACGAGGAAACCAGTTAGTTCGGTGGCGCTTTTCGACACCTTGCATGGAATATGGGGCTTGGCATATGCTCTAGAATTACGTGAAGTCGATGACAATTTGTTCACGTTTAAATTTTTCTGTTTGGGGGATTGGAATAAGGTGATGCTCCAAGGGCCATGGCTCTTCAAGAAGTTGATGGTGCTGATCGCCGAATACGATGGACTATGCCACCCCTTGGAGGTTAGTCTGGACAGAGCATTGGTGTGGGCTCAGATCCACTCCATCCCGAAGCTGCATAGGGTGCAACCAATTGTAGATCAACTAGCACGCAGGATTGGCAAGGTGCAAAGTGTAGAGATGAATCGACAATGATGGTTTGAGGGTGATTATGTCAGAGTACAAGCAATCATTGATGTGAGTGCTCCACTGATACGTTTTACCCCTTTGAACGTTAGTGGATCCGACCGTCTTTTACTGAAGGTGAAGTATGAGAAGGTGGGATTTTTCTGTGATGTTTGTGGCGTTATGGGACATGATATGGAGGAGTGCGGAGATGGTGTGCATGACCCAAAACCAGTGCAATATGGAAAGTGGCTACTTGCAAAGAGGGGGGCACAAGTACCTTGTCAATTCATGTCACGAGCTCCCATGGCAGGAAGGTATGGGGCCAGGAGTAGAGGAGTACGAGGTGAGCAGTATGTGCAAAGAAAACGCCCGTCGAGTGAGCTTGATAAAGATGAGGAGCTCGATGATACGACATCTGGACCCCTAAAAAACCCAGGGAATTCTATGGAGGAGGATCCCAAGAGCGAAGAAAATGTGGGGGAGAAAAGGGTTAGTAAGAAGCTCAATTTTGATGACAAGGAGAGTGATGATTTGGAGTCTGCAAAAGATGATAGTCTAAATGGGAAGGGAGCATTGGAGGATGCCAGGAGTCTGGTTCCACCGCCACCACCGGAATACATTACACCCCGGGAAAAGAAGAGGCCAAAGAAGGTTGGAGAGTCTGGAAAGGCACGTTCATGTGATAGCACATCGGCGGCGGCCCTCGAGGGCGACCGTCGGACGTAATGAATACCCGGATTTGGAACTGTCGTGGGATTGGCAACGACGTGACAGTTCGTGAGCTCCACGGTTTTGTGCGGGAGTTTTCCCCCTCGATTTTGTGCATTATCGAGACTCATGTATCAAAGGCGCAAGTTGAGAGTCTGACACGGTCGTTAGGATATGACGAATGTTTTCCGGTGAGTAGTGACGGGAGAAGCGGCGGTTTGGGACTTTTTTTGGAAGATGGAGGTGGCCTTCACACTATTTCGTTTTTCACGTTACCGCATAGATGGAGAGGTTCGGTATGCTGATCATCCACCTTGGAGGATCACGTGTATCCATGGAGAAGCAAATCGGAGTATGAGGCACAAACATGGGACCTAATGAAACTCATCAAGGCTGAATCGGCTCTTACATGGATATGCTTTGAGGATTTCAATGAGGTCTTAAAGAGGGAGGAGCATAGGGGTGTTCGTAGACGAGACGAAATATCTATGTAAGGATTTCGGGAGGCTATTGATGTGTGTACTAGTTGATTTGGGCTACTCAGGTACGGATTGGACGTTCGAAAGAAGGGTTACATGGGAAGCTATACAAGGGCTAGGACTTCTCTGAATTTGTAAAGATAAAGTGGGATAGTACTCGGGCGAGCAACTCGTTGGAGATGTTTAATAATCTTGAAGGTATGAGTAAGGATATGATCACCTGGAGTGGGGATGTCTTTGGACATGTGACAAGGGAGATTAAGGAGTTGAAGGAAAATATACTATTACTGCGTGCTAGTCCAGACAGGGTGGTTCCATCGTATGAAGAGATTAATATGCAGGATAGGCTGATTGAACTGTATCATCGCAAAGAAACCATGTGGACGCAGAGATCAAGGGTACAGTGGTTGGGTGAAGGTGATAGCAAAACTCGGTTTTTTCATCAAAAGGCCACTCGGAGAAAGAAAGAGAACATAATATCCAAGCTCACGAGAGCGGATGGCACGGTGGTGGAGGAAAACAAAGAGATGAAGGAGATGACTCGGGATTCATATGAGTTCTTGTACCAATTGTAAGGGTGTGTTGATGTGGATGACGCTCTACATGCAGTACCGAGGAAGGTCACTAATGAGATGAACGATGAATTATCAAAATAATACAGTGATGAGGAAGTAAAATGTGCTCTATTCCAAATGTTCCTCACAAAGGCCCCGGGTCCGGTTGGGTTTCCTGCACATTTTTTCCAAAAGCATTGGAGTGTATGTGGCAAAGAGGTGACCTCAAGTGTGCTTCATATTTTGAGGGGAGAAGACAGTGTGGAGGTACTAAACAAAACATTTATTGTTCTTATCCCAAAAATTACTAATCCTTCTTTGTTGATTCAGGTACAGACCAACTAGCCTTTGCAATGTACTTTACAAGATTGCTTCAAAAGTACTTGCTAACGGGCTGAAGAAGGTGCTGCCAGAGATAATTTCAGAAGAGCAATCAGCTTCTGTCCCTGACAGGTTAATAACAGACAACATTATTTCTGCTTTTGAGTGTTTACATTTGATGAAAAAACTAAAGCAAAGAGGAATAGAGCCTGTGCAATTAAATTGGATATGATGAAGGCATACGATAGGGTGGAGTGGGAGTATTTGGAGAATATTATGTTGAAATTGGGTTTTTGTACTGGATGGGTTTCGTCGGTCATGAAATGTGTAAGAACTATATCATTTTCATTTCTATTCAATGGAGAACATTTGGACGAATTTAGATCGACCCGAGGAACCCGTCAGGGGGACCCAATATCTCCATACCTTTTCTTGTTGGCGGTAGAAGGTTTTTCGAGTCTCATGAAATTCAGAAGTGGAGAGACAAATAATGTGGGGTTGAAGGCTGCCCCTACGGTTCCTGAGGTTAGCCACCTATTGTTTGCTGATGATAGCTTCTTATTCCTTAAAGCTAATAGGGAGGCAGTGAAAGCTAATAGCGAGGCAGCTGAGGAGCAGATCCTTGATTTATATTGTCGGGCATCAAGTCAACGTGTGAATTTGAATAAATCATCAATCTGTTTCGGCAAATCATGTCCAGAGGGGTTCGGCAGCAGTCAAAGAACATCTTAAATGTAAATTTGGAAACTCTGAATGCGAAGTATTTAGGGATGCCTTCGGATGTAGGGAGATCAAAAGAAGGGGCTTTCAAGTTCCTAAAGGATAGAGTTTTGAAACGTGTACAGGGCTGGCTCGAACAGTGCCTCTCGGTAGGTGGAAAAGAAGTATTGATTAAATCTGTTTCACAAGCCCTTCCAACATATCTGATGCCCTGTTTTAAGCTTCCTAAAGGACTATGCAATCATCTCAATTCACTTTTGAGGGGGTTTTGGTGGGGGAGCAAAGAAAGAAAGAGGAGAACGAGCGTGGGTGTCGTGGGAAGAGATGTGCCAACCTAAGCACTTAGGTGGGATGGGCTTTAGGGATATAGAGTTGTTCAACCTTGCACTCCTCACGAAACAGGGGTGGAAAATTTTGGAAAACCCAAGTTCTCTTAGCACAAGAATCCTTAAGGCAGTCTATTTTCTAAACTCAGATTTTTTTGAGGCAAGGATTGGCACTAAACCCTCGCAGATTAGGCGGTATATTATGGAGGGAAGAGAGATTCTCAAACAAGGTTTGATTAGGCGTATTGGAGATGGCAGTGGTACGAGTATTTGGACGCATAATTGGATTCCACGGGACATGTGCTTAAGACCGATCACGACACCAGGAAGGGACGATCCCATAAATTTAATGAACTTATTGATTCTACCACTGCTAGGTGGAATATTGCTAAGCTGAATAATGTGCTTCGTCCAATGGATTCTGAAGTGATTAGGTTGATCCCTATCAGCACTACACCTATGTTAGACTCGTGGGCATGGCATTTTGAGAAGCCTAGGATGTTTTCAGTGAGGTCAAGCGTACCGCGTGATTGTGCATACAAAGTGCAGGAGGGAGGCTTGGATTGACCATACGTCGGAATCATCTAACAGAGGCAAAGTGGAAGGTACTTGGAAAAATCTGTGGCGAATCAAGGTTCCTTCTAAAGTTCGTACTTTTGCATGGAGATTGCCTAAGCAAAGTCTACCTACAGCTGAGGTGAGAAAGTAGATGAACATGGCAATGGAGACGTGTTGCTCAATCTGCGGTGCAACACTTCACAACTGGCGTCACAGTCTGATGGAGTGCAATATGGCACGTTCAGTTTGGGCTATAACGGATGAGGAGATTTATGAGCATCCAACTCAGTGTTTATGCTCGGATGCGCGCAGTTGGCTTTTTACAATGATTGACAGCTTGCCACACTCTGATTTTGTGAAGCTACTCGTTACAATATGGGCCATCTAGACTGCTCGACGCAAGGTGATACACGAAGAAGTCTTTCAAGGCCCGTTATCCACATATGGGTTTATAAACAACTATCTTCATGACCTTAATTTGGTGAAGGAGTTTATGAAGGGAATATGCCCGAGAGGCAATAATAAAATGATTATTATCTTATTCCTTGTTTATGATGAATGTTTATTTCTCATGCTAGAATTGTATTAATCAGAAACGTTGATACATGTGTGTTTAATAAACAAACAATGGTTCCTAGTAAAGCCTCTCTTTTAACTAGCTCGTTGATTAATAGATGGTCAAGGTTTCCTGATCATGAACGTTGGATGTTGTTAATAACGAGGTCATGTCATTAGAAGAATGATGTGATGAACACATACCCAATATCAAGATAACAATACGATCAAGTCATTTAGTTTATATAGTTATATCTTGCATACTAAGTAACTTATTCCTTAGACCATGAGATCATGTCAATCACTGATTCCGGAAGGTTGCTTTGATGTCATCAAACGTCACACCGTAATAGGGTGACTATAAAGGTGTCGTTAGGTATTCGGAAAGTATTAGTTGAAGCTCATGGATCAAGAGTGGGATTTGTCCATCCAAAATGACGGAGAGATATACTCTGGGCCCTCTCGGTGATATCACATCGAAACCGCTTGCAAGCACATGATATGATCACAAGGATGTTCTATCATGGGAACGAGCAAAGAGTACTTGTCGGTAACGAGATTGAACAAGGTATGGTTGGTACCAATGATCGAATCTCTGACAAGTAAAATATCGCGAGACAAAGGGAATAGTTCACGACGTTGATGGTTCACACGATCACGAGAGTCATCGTTGAATATATAGGAGTCATCACGGATTTCCAGATCCCGCTGTTGATTATTGATCGGAGAGGAGTCTCGATCATGTCTATATTATTCGCGAACCGTAGGGTGACACACTTAAGGTTCGATGACGCGTTTGAGAGGATACGGAATATCGAAGAATATTTTGGGCAGCACCGAAATTGTTTTAGGGAAATTGAAATAGTTCAAGTGGTTTTTCATCGAATGGTTGTTAATAGAATTAACAAATGATTCGAGGTGCTATATGCAAATGTTTGTTAATAGAATTAACAAATGTTGAAATAAAGAAATAAAAATGTTTTATTTATTTATTAAAGAAAAACTCTTGGATTTTCTAAGTGGAGTTTTAAGGGAAAATGAGTGGGTGTGAGTGGAGTGTCCACTCACATCATGAGGGAAGAGGTGGGGGCACACCATGGGGATGGCCGCACCCCCTTGGGCTGCCTCCCCCATCTCCTATAAAAGGAGGGTGAGAGCTCTCCCTCCTCCACACACTTGCCCACTTCCATTTCCCTCCACCCGCTGCTCAATTCCATGGTCTCTGGCTTGGCGAAGCCCTGACCGTGGGATTATTCTTCACCACCACGTCGTCTTGCTGCTGTATTTCCGAGGGATCCTCTACTTCCGCACCCCTCTGGATCGAGGGAACGGAGGTTGTCATCAACCGTACGTGTGACCGATCACGGAGGCATCGCCGGATTGCGGTGCACATCTTCTCGCTATCGGGATCAGTGTGAGTACGACTACACCAACAACGAGATTTGATCTCGTAATGCTTTGTGTCTTCGAGGGTACGTGTTCTCATTAACCCTCTCTTTGCCTGTTGCACTTCGTCTCCTAGATTAGATCTTGGCCTTTCGGGTGTCTCTCGCATAGGAAATTTTTTGTTTTCTATGCAACGACCCCTTCAGTGGTATCAGAGCCGGATCTATGCGTAGATGTTTTGTACGGGTAGAACACATAGGTGTATATGGGCGTTGATGGTCATGTTATTACCTCCTTGATTATTTTATGATCTTAGTGGCATAGTGGGATGAAGCGGCCCGGACTAACCTTACATGTCCACGTACATGAGACTTGTTTCACAACTGACATGCAACTTGTATTGCATAAGTGGCTTGCGGGTGTCTGTTTCTCCTACTATAGTTAAGATCTAATCTACGAAGGGTTTTTAAAATGTGTTTATCAACGTTGTGGTTGATGTTCGTAGGTATGAACGGTTCTATCCTCGAAAGCCCTAAGCCACGTAAAATATGTAAAAATAAATTAGAAGCGTCTAACTAGTTTTTGCTGGGCATGTGATGTGATATGGTCAATGTTACAAATGTTATTATGAGATGATCTATTTTGTAAATTATTGATATACCGGAAGGTATCCATATGGTTGTCTTAATATTGATGAACAATCAAGATTGGGGTGCCATGGTACTTGGTACCACGCCAGTGGAATGATGGAGATCGTACCATAATGCACATGATGGAGATCAAGTGCAAGGAGGACCATATCATATCACGTTATTCTTACATGTGATGTCTGTGATGTTAATCCTTTTATGCATCTTGTTTTTCTTAGATAGCGACGGTAGCATTATAAGATGATCCCTCTCACTTAATATCAAGATAATAATGTGTTCTTCCTTAAGTATGCACCGTTAAGAAGTTCGTCGTTTCGAGACACCACGTGATGATCGGGTGTGACAGACTCAACGTTCGCATACAACGGGTGTTTTCAAGCCTATCATGTACAAACATGGCCTTGAAACACACACAATACTACAATTCTACTTGGCGAGCCTAGCATGTACAGACATGGCCTCGAACGCGTAACCAAAAGGTAAAGCATGAGTCATATGGATGATATGATGAACATGTCGATGTTCGCCTTTGATGCTACATCATCTCACGTGATGATCGGTTTTGGTGTAGTGAATTTGGTTCGTGTAATCACTAAAGACGACTAATAGGGATGTTGCTTTTGAGTGGGAGTTCATGGCATAATTTTGAATTAACTTGAACTTATTTATCATGAACAACCAATCAAAGTGAATTTGCACAAATTGTAGTATTAATTGGCATCCACATAACTACCTTACACTTAGATTGCTGATTGAGATATAATTGTTATGATATGGTAAAAATCATTTAAGATTGGTACCGTATTAGTGAAATTTAAAATTGAGTCCCATTGTAGATTTTCGGTATTTCCTACCTAGCTCCATATGATTGATGACTGATTGATCTAGAGAGCAAATAATTCCTACTTAGAATCCAGAGTCATGGTTGCTTCCATATTACTTTATCTTCAAAAGAATGTTTTGTTGATCAAGGTGATTTAGGAAATGAAAAGAGTTGTTTTCAGAACAATCAAGTGAAAGATATATTGATATCTAGAAACTTATTTGTGGCAACATGACTGAGTATAATTTAGCGTGACAATGTATGCTTATATTATTTGAATATATGCAATGATTGAAGACGCTAGGCGTTTGAATATTCCAAGAAATTGGGCAATAAAAATTATCCTCTAAATTCCTTCCTTCGGGTTTTAGTAGCTTAATCATAAAATTGTTATGATGGGATGGATTAAAATTATGGGTAAAGTCGTTTACCTTACTTGGAGATTGCTAAGAGTGGAATCTAGAAGAATACTACTAATATGGTGATATTAGTAGAACTATCAAACTCAAAGTATGACTCAATGGGTGATAGTATATGACTAACACGCCAAAGAAATGAGCTAGTACGACTAGCATTGTTTGATGTTGAATGATTCTTCTATAAAGGAAAGGGAATACTGAAAATAGAATTACAAAAAGATATATGGTAGAAAAAGAAGATAACTGGAAAAGTCCAGCTCAGGAGTATATGATTGATATACAATTTATAGATGTATTACTAGTTAACAAAGTATTTTTGAGTATTTTGATACCACATTGGTTGGTATGAGTTGTCATACAAAGCAACACAATGCAAGAAATACAAGTGCCTAAAAGGAACTAGTAATAGATGTGGAATCGATTATGACAAGAACAGAAATAAATTGTTGTTGCATTCATTGTCGTATCGAACCAAACATTCAGATTTATTTTAAGAACTTAATAAGTTGTTATTTTGTTCTGGTCTTTTGTGAGAACAAATTATATTGTTCAAACTATGACCATATTCCATAATTGATGGATATGTTAATATAAATCATGTTGGTAAAGTAAACAACTATAAAACTAAATGCTAAACGTTGCAAGACGTAAAAGAGTTTCACTTAAATTGTGACACCACCATTTTAGTTCATATCGGAAAGGAAAACATGAAGGAACTCCATATTGATGGACTTCCAGGGTCATTTTGTTTTGAATAAATTGACGCTTGTGAGACCTCTTCCAAAAAGATGACTAGAATTCCGTTCATAAGCCAAACTAGAATGGACGACTAATTTAGTGGAGATTATACATATTTATGTATATAGTCCATTATGTGTAGTCATGTATGGTGGATTAATTTTTTCCTTCATAAAATTATGTCGATGATTTGAGTAGATATGTGAGTATATCTATTTAAAGATAACGGAGTTTGACATTTTGAATTGGTTCAAATGGTTGTTAATATGAAGTAAAAAATCATTGTAACAATATAATCAAGTATTTATGATTGGATCATAAAGGATAAAGTTTGAGTTACAAGTTTAGCAAAACATCTGAGGAGTGGCAGAATTGTTCTACAACTTATACTTCTCGAATACCCCACATTAGTTTGGAGTGTTCGAGAAACAAAATCAAACCTTGTTGGACATGGTAAGATTAATAAAATAGCCATTGTAATTTTGTAGTTTATACATTAAGGACAACCGCTTTTACACTGAAAAGAGCACCATCATGATCCGTTGAAATTGACAACATATAAGATATGGTTTGGGTAGTGACCCAAATTGTCATTTTCTTAAGTTTTGGTATGCATAGCATGTGTAAAATGTTTACAACCAAAATAGGATAAATATATGTTTATAAGGTTATCCCAAATAAAACATTGGGTGTTTCTCCTATCACCGAACCAAAAGAAAAATGTTGTTTGTCAGAAAGGGTTGATTTCTCGAGAAAGTAGTTCTTGCGAAACAAGTGAGTGGGAGCATAGTACAAACTCAACGAGATTAGAGAATCTTCATTATAAGGTCAAGAGTAGCGCAGCACTGGAAGTTGTTCCGGGGTTTGCTATTTTGACAAAGTAGTAGACACTACATGTGTTGTAGATACTTCGGATGAGTTTGCGTACTGAACCACAAAAGTCCTAAAACTTTGTACTTAGACCAACTTTTGGTTTAAGTTTAAAGTGTTGTTTTGACAACAAAAGGACCTGGACCTTACAAAGGAAGCAAATGATGGGCCCTGACTTCGCAAAATTGACTACGAGTCATTATATCCGCCATAGTATCCTTGTATGAATATCAAGTATGTGACTTGGTAGTCCTTTCTATAGGCTTGATTCCTAACGATAGCAAAAGGGTCTATATAGCGACAAAGACATGGATTTTTACATCCTTTGAAAGTTGTACTTATCGAAAAGTTGTTTTCGACGAAGTTCAAAGAGTTGACTACTACAAGATTTTGATCTTCCATAGTGATGCTTAGTCTTTGCGGATAGTTCTAGCAAAGTTACACATTATATATGGATGTTGAATAACAAAACCAACTCTTCTCTCGAGGAAGTTTGATCAAGGATGTGTACTTGACACAGTCTGAGAGTTTTGTAAAATTCAAAAGGTTGCTAGAAAGATATGCACACTTCAATGGTTGAAGTGAGCATAACTAAGTTGAAATCTTTACCTTAATGAAGTTATCAAAAGAGTTTGATTCCATCATGAACGATAAAGATGCTTGTAGAGTTACAAGAAATTAAGTGGGAGCGATATGACATATTTCCAATACTTTATGTAGATGACATATGGTTGATTGGAAAATATGTATTTTAAATTAACACGGTTAAGATTTCGATTTCATATTGATGAAAGGCTTAAAAGATATTGGGCATCGATATCTATAAGAGATGGATTAGATTGCCTGATATGATTGAAGCCAAATTACATAGATGAAATATTGAAGTTAGTCAATATCGAAATGACAAGAAGGAGTTCTTGTCACATGGAAAATAACTGAGCAAGATTCAAGTGTTTTGACACATGATGAGCATCATTGAAATTGAGATTTCTAAGTCATGTTTCCATGCTATGTACACAACCAGATGAGTCCTATGCTATAAAATGTTATAGCAGGATAATTCATATGATGATTAGACAACAGTGGGAGAGATCCTTGTGTCATTTTAGAAATGCTAAGGATATGTTTTCCTATATGTAGTAATGACAAAATATTAGTTGTAATATGTTACACTAATAGTCTTGTCATTTATTCAAGTAAATTTATATCAATTAAAATATGTGATGAAGGGTAGCACAATAGGCTGGAAGAAACTTCCATGCTGGATTTGAAAGAGTTTCAAAATTAAAATATTGTGATAGATACTACAACAAAGTCTAAAGTATATTGTTGTGTTGACAACTGATAATAAGCGTATTTTGTGTCAAGGAGTTCTTTATTGAACTTGGTGAAATTCCAAGAATGCTGACACTATGAAGCTACATTTTCACAATGTTAGTAACATCAGTTTAAGCTGAGGAATTAAGGTATACCCGGAACTTGGTGAATTTCCAAGAATGCTAACACTATGAAGCTACATTTTCACAATGTTAGTGACATTGGTTTAAAGCTGAGGAATTAAGGTTTTACCGATTGACCATATATATACAAAGCCATCTCATTAGAGAATGAGTGATGCGTGTAGACACAAAGAACATGCAAATACAATAGAACATGAACAATTCAGATCTTTTTGATGATGTTTTGGGCAGCACCGAAATTGTTTCGGGGAAAATTGAAATAGTACAAGGGGAAAATTGAAATAGTTCAAGGCTCCACCGGATTGCGGTGCATATCTTCTCGCTATCGGGATCGGTGTGAGTACGACTACGCCAACAACGAGATTTGATCCCGTAATGCTTTGTGTCTTTGAGGGTATGTGTTCTCCTTAACCCTCTCTTTGCCCATTGCACTTCGTCTTCTAGATTAGATCTTGGCCTTTCGGGTGTCTCTCGCGTAGGAATTTTTTTGTTTTCTATGCAACGACCCCTTCAGTTTAAGACCCTTCCTACATGATTTTAATACACATTATGTCATTTTTATCGATTTTCAGCACTAACCTATTGACAAGATGTCACAGAGCTAGTTCCATGTTATCTTTTGTTTTTAGTTTCAGAAAAGTTGTTCTGGAAATATTCGCGGAATTGGAAAAATTTAAGCCCGGAAGTCTTAGAATTCCCGAAGGTTCCATGAAGTCCCGAAGAGGTCCGGACGGGGGGCACAGGGGGGCCACACCATAGGGCGACGCCCCCTGGTCGCGCCTGGGGCTGGTGTGGGCCCTTCGGACGTTCACTGCCATCGGCCTTTCTCCCATATATTCCCCCTGATACATCAACCCTAAATATATACAAAATTTTCCCGAGAAACACCCGAGGCCGCCATCATCATCATCCCGAGATCGGGAGGGTTCTGGAGCTCTCCCCGACACCCTGCTGGGAGGGAAATTCATCACCGGGGGGGTCTACACCACCATGCCCTCCTCCGAAGTGATGCGTGAGTAGTTCATCACTGGACTACTGTAACATCCCAAGTATGAAAACTCCCCTTAGAATGATTGATTTCTTGTTTATTAAAGTATTGCATCATGTCATCATATTGTTTCCATGTTGTTTGCTTTTGTTTCTAAATTGTTGCATTTGTTTTCCACTGTTTTCACAACTCAAATTCAAACATTACTCAAACAATGTTTTCATACTTGTTCTGTTACAACTTTTGGAATAAAAATAACAAGTAAAAACAACCAATTTGTTCCATTTTATTTCATATTGGATCACTTATTAAATTGTTGCTTAATTCAATCAATCACTTTAATCAATTAATTCCAAATCACTTCCAAACTCAAACCATGTCTCAAAATCATTAATCTTTTGAATCCATGAAGTGCACCACTAAATTGAGTTCCTTAAATCACTTTAAAAACCCTAGGGGAAACCCTATGGAAAATACTTTGTTTTCTAATATTAACTAATATTGCAAATTTCAATCAATTTGGTTTAAATTTTAAACAGCAATCAAATCTCTAAAATTTTGAAAATAAAAGTTACCAACTGGTTGTTTTTGGCCTAAGGAACTCCTCCAAATTTTGTCCAAATTTTTCATTAATTTAAACCTATCATTTTCTTCTGAAAGCAAAACCACAAAAAAATAAAACAAAACAAAATAATAAAAAAGAAACGCTAGCAGCAACTAACCTATCTACCTAGGCCCAAGCCCACCTAAACTCTAACCTACCCGAGTTGGTCCAGTACCCCTTCCCCCCCTGTCGCTGTCACCTACCTCGGTGAGGTCATCTCTGTACGAACAGAGGAACACCACCCGATCAGCCCCCTCCTCGCTACGTTTGCTGCCGTACCATGGCCCTTTCCCCTTAAGTAGCCACCACCTCCCCCCTCTGCCCCTAACCCTAGCTCTGCGCCGCCATCTCCCATCGCCACCACCTCGATCTCCCTCTGCTCTGAAGAATTCGACAGACTGAACCCCAACCGAGACCGCCACCTTCCTCCTCTAGCCCCTGCCACCACCGGCCACCTCGAGGAGCACCGAGGGTGGGAATGGAAACGCGGAGCCTCACCCTCGCTCCTCGTCCACTCGCCGTCTGCTGGGAAGCTCCGAGGCGGCCGCGCCGTGCCGGAGAAGTCCACCGTTTTTCTGCCCCGACCTGCACCTGCTGCTCCCTGCCGATCTGCTCCCGATCGCCAAGGTGAGCACCGCCCCTCGACCTTCCCACTATGCCCTCGGGGCCCCGCGCCCACCAAGCACCGCATCACCCGCCGCCCTAGGCCGCCTCGCACCGCAGCAATCGCGGCCACCACCGGCGAGCACCTGCCGTCGCTGCTTTATTTTCTCTCTGTATCGAACGCTAACAGAACGAAGGAACCGATCGGGTTCAGTTGAGATTCAGATACCTCCCGCAAAATCACAGCACTTACCCCCCTAGAACCCCTTCCCTTCAACAAAGAAGCCATCAGCCCATCTGGTCACTGGTGTTGCGCGCGCAGCCGAGGGGGTGGGTTCGAATCCCACCCCCTGCGGATTACACCCCATTTTTTCTTTTAATTTTTCACAACTCAAATAAACCGCTAATCACACATAGGTCCCTGCTAGTTTCCTTCTAGGCCCCTGTTAATATTTCTAAGTCCCTGGATAGTAGATAAAATGGCAGATTTGCACCCACTTTTGGAAAAATGCATAATTAATTCATCCCAACCCCAAATTCAACAATTTTAGTATGTTTTCTGTCCCAAATTAATTGCTCTATCCAAATATAAAATTTGTTTACTGTTTTGAATATTTTAAATTGTTGAAATATTTGAAAACTTGTCAAATTCACTTAAACTTGCAAAATTCATAACTTGTTCATAAAAATTCCAAATTTCACAAACCAAATATGTTTTCCAATCAACTTTTCATGTACTTTCCAAATATAAATTTTGTTTGCTGTTTTGAATAATTTAAATTGCTGAAAACAACTGTTTCTTGTTTATTGCATTTAAAATTGCCAAAATAATAACTTGCTCATTTTAAATCCAATTTCCACAAATGAAATATGTTTTCCATGCAAAATTAAACCACCTTTCCAAATATAAAATTTGTTTCATGTTTTGAATAATTAAAATTGGTTAAATAATTTAAACCTTGTTTAATTCATTTAATATTGTTAACTTCATAACTTGATCAAAACAAATTCTTTTGGGACATATAAAATATGTTTTCAAACCATCAAAGCATAACCTTTTCAAATATGAACTTCACTTAATGTTTTGAACAAATAAAAATTCAAATAAGTTCATGTTTGCATTAAATTCATTTAATTCTTGCTTACACTTGTTTAATTCATCAATAATTCCTTTGAAATTCTTTTTCAACAAGTGAAACATGTAATCCACCCAAAATCTTGTGTTCTTTTCAAATATAAACTTTGTTATCTATTTTGAACAATTTAACTTGATGAAAACAACAAATTCTTGTGTGGCACCTTTAAGTAACCAAAATTCCAACTCTTAATAAATGAATTTCTAAACTTGTTAAGCCTTATTTCCATTTGGTTCTATTGTTGTTATTTTGTTGTTTTCCTCATCCATGCATCATGCTAATCCACTTTCATATGATGATTAGTTGTAAAACAATTAATTCAACCATAATTCATGGGCTTTTCATATGCAATCCAATTGCATGTGGGTCCATTTAATCCTGTTTCTATCTTGTCAACTAGTTTATGTTGTTGCATCAATTAAATTGACATGCATCATCCCATGTTTGTGCACTATGCCATGTTATTGATTGTTTACCTTTCTGCAATGTTTGTTTGCTTCTTCCCGGATAAACGACGACGTTGAGACCGACGATCCTTACGACATCCCTTCTAAGGATTTAGCTCAGTACCAGGCTACTGGGTTTTGCAGGCAAGTTATCACTCACATGAACCATCGTGTTCCTTTCAACATTGATTACCGATACTTTCCGTTGTTCTTTTCTGCTAGCCTTAGTAGTAGTTGTTTCTGTTACGAACCTATCACATGTATCCTTTAACCCTGATATTGCCTCACCTCCATACCTATAACCATTGTTTGAGCCCGTGTTTTTCTAGCATGCTTAGGTTGTTTTGCTCGAGTCTGTTACCCGTTACTTTCTGTTACTATTTCCATTACGTTGTGGGGGCTCGATGCTTAATCAATCAATCATGCTAATGTTACTATTAATAATAAATTTGATGATAAGGCACCGGCAGGAGGCCCATGAGAGGTTTTGAAGCCTGCTAGTGTCGACCCTAATAGGAAAAGGGTCTTGTCTACTGATCCATGATGAGCGCACTAACCGCATGTGGGAAGCGAGTATGGGCGCCCCCCTCAACTTGACCTGACTCGCATCTCGTCCAAATCGCCTCATTTAGTTCGTGTTTTCCATTTGCCGCATGCATGTTTTTGCGAGCCCAGGCCAGGGTGGAACTTTCGTAGTCGGCATATAGGGGGACACGTTCTTAGAGTGCTATGAGGGTCCATTTTCTTCTGGGCTCGATTAGCCGTGCGCCCAAGGTGCTTTGGGCTTGATGCGAAGAATGGTTGGTTGTGTTGAGTGCCCCGCTTGGTGGGGTGATCTCCCATCTGGCGGGCCATTCATGCGTGTACGGCCAAATTGGTGCAACCCTGCAGGGATAATCTTCTCGAGAAGCCGTGTTTTCCGCGGTTATGGATTACTTGGTGAAAGTACTGGCTAACAAGTACTCAGGACAACTTAAACATAATGATCAAACATGCGACACCCAATGATTAATAATTTGACTAGTAATAGGTTGATGACACAATAATTTGATTCACCCTTATTACAACTATGTGAGTTATCCTCGGATCGCTTCTTTGGATAAGGGGCGAGATCCAGGATGGGTTTGTTTGAAGTTATCTTTCAGTTGGTTACAATCCTCGATCTTATCTCCTTTCTGTTAGCCGGAAGTGGTAGAATCTCTGTAGTTGGTTAGCGCAGCCAGTTGCAGCACCTTTTATATCCCCTCTCTTCCGTTGAACCCAAGGCATCTGTGCTTGGTGTTGACGGGTTACACTTTGGTGAACTGTGATTCTTGCTTGCCAGTACGTTTATGTACTGACCCCTTTGGGGCTGTGGTTTCCGCAGACCTACGTTTCCGAGGATCTACATGGTGGCTACTACGTGGAGTATGACGAGACTGCTGACGAGTAGATAGCGGACCCGGGCAGGATCCGAGACTTCGTGGATGGGCTCCGTCTTTTCGTTTTCGGCCTCTTAGGCCTATTTGGTTCTTGTCTGTACTCAGACATGTTGAATGCTTCCGCTGTATTGTAATGATGTACTGTTGGGGCAGGTGCCCTGTAGCATCCCAACTTTTAATAAAGATGGAATACCTGTGTTATTGTGCTAGTCCCTGGATCAATTGCTAGCACCACAGTACAAAATGAAATATCATGCAAATGCATCAAATTCTATTACATCGCATGATCCAGTCTTTTACAAAATAAGATTACAACTTGCATAGTCTTAGAAGACTAGCAGAAAACAAAGAAATACAGCGGAAAACATAGAACAACATTGAGCCCATCTTCTTCATGTGCCACAGGCAAAACATGTTGGCGATAGTCTCGAGATCCTAAACGAAATCCTCACTCGTCTTCAGAAATATCTGCAATATGGAATATGCAGCCACAAGGGAGTCAATACAATTTAATGTATTGGCAAGTAACACTATGGTGGATATAAATGGCAAGACTAAAACTACATGCTTATTTGGCTGAGTGGAGTTTTGGCTAAGTTTGCATAAAGCAAGTTTTCTCCTATCTCTTTTGTAAAAGAAAACTTTTCTTTTCAAGGGGTGGCATCATTGGACTGAAATCCAAGCACCACAAACACTGTTCATTGGTCAAAATTTTACTTATTGAAAATGGTGATGTGATTCTTCCGTCCATCCTTGTCCAGCTGCTCATAGTTGTCCATAACCGGGGACACGGCTAAGATCTTAGTTTGTTGACTCTGCAGAGCTTGTGCACTTTCACCTTCAGACTCAACTCAACCCAAACATCCTATACACCCTGAGTGCATTAAGGAAAGGAGAAGAATCAAGACGAGATCTTTCAGAAGCAAGAATCCAACCCAATGGCAAGACCCGTTCCACCTATAATTATGCTACATCTGCTTGTCAAGCCCGGGCTGAACCCTCACAACTTAGTTGATCAAGACAGAGCCCATATGACTAAAGGCTGCACTGGAAGCAATCTAAACTTGGGGAACATCATAATCACTTTGTTCCTGGGTGGCATTCCTCAAGTGAACAACCCCTCGGGGAGACACTCAACTCTCATCAGCCAAACAACCAAATCCACCCAGGTGGTTCATTGAAGTTTATACTTAGTAATTTTCCTCATCATCAAGTAAAACAATTTTTGTAGCAAGGCTAAGCATCTACTAAGTACCAAGGCATCAAAATAACAAGGTAATAGGATGGCTACACACTACTAGGATATAGCATAGCATAATATAACTTAGTAAAATTTCCTATCAATGCATACTACTCAAAATCAACTAATGCATATAGAAAATAATGGGTAGTTGATGGTGTGTTACTTGCCTTGTTGAAGTTGGTGAAGATATCACACTCTCTTCACAAAAGATTGTTGCTCTCCGTACAATCTATTCATTGACAACACAAAACCAAATAAACAAGCATCCTAACAAACAAACATACAAGTGTAGAAAACATACATAGCAACTAACATATCAAAAGGGGCTTAACCAAGTTGGTTAGGACAAGGTCTAGGTTTGAGTTGAAAGATTCATTCACTAGGGGTCTCATTCTTGTTAAGGAAATTCCAAATGATTTACTTAGGAAGGGCTAGGTTGAGTTTGTAGAAAACTAACTTTATTATAATCTTACTTGTCGAGGAAGTTCCAAGAGTTCACTTAGAATAAACATGTTACTTCTTCAACTAAAGTAATACATTGCAAACACTTGGTCATATTCACCTTCAAAAATATTTAAGTGACTATGTTAGTATTTTCCATTGTGGTTAGGGTAGGTCTACTAACTTCGTCATCAAAGGGAAAATATTACTAAGTCTTGGGTTTTCCATTTGGGTCAATGGTTGGACAAAATAACTTGTTATTCTTCAACTTGTATGGATTGCTTCTAGACCTCATGTGATTGCCTTCTTGAAGATCATCATCATGCCATCTAAGTTGTAGTCTTGTTCCTTGGATGGATTCTTCTCTTGGTCTTGATAAATTCTTCAGGGCTTTAATTCACTAATTGGTTTGGGTATGGGATGGGCACAAATACCACTAAGTCAAATTGGAAAGAAAATAAGAAGAAAGATAGAAAGAGAGAGGGAGATGTTTTCTTCTGGATTTCTTCACACTTGTACTTCCTTGAGTTGCTTCTAGTGGTGGAGTATTTTCTTCAAAATTTCTTAATTGATCCTCCTTGTAGCTCTTCATGTTGCCACCAAGTTGAAAGTGAAGAACCTTCTATTCCTTGAGTCTTGTTTTCCATTTGCTAACTTGATGGATTCTTGAAGCAAGAATAGGGGGATGGAGGAGTAAATAGAACACTAAATTTCACTATTTGGTACTATATGTGATTGACACATTCTAAGGACTTGGCTTGGCTCCAATTAGACATAACATCAAGGAAAAACAGTTGAAAACAATTTCTAAGACATGGTAAAGATGGATGAATCACTAGGTTGGGTTTTTGGTCAAAAACACATGGCCATGGTCCAAGGGTGTCCAAAATTGTTGGACAAGGTTTTTTCTGGTTCAAGGTTATCAAATGGAGCAATTTTGCAAAAGGAACTACATTGAAATTATTTACAGAGTTAAATCTATGTCAAAATTACTCAAATAGACAACTTAATTCTAAATTCAATTTTGATTAGTTCCAATATTATTTTTGGACAGAGGATATGAAAGTACACATTCTAAGGTTTCCAAATATATTTTATTTGTGATTATTGGATTTGTAGAATTTGAATTATGCCAAATTTCATCAAACAAGCATATTTGAATTTGAACAATTTTAACTTTGTCAAATTTGAATTTGGCCAGTGCTAAAAGATTCTACATATTCTGGTGATTTCAAAAAGTCCAAGTTTGTTGAATTTGGATGTGTGGATAAAAAGTTATGATAGATCTAAGATGCAGGGGCTTTTCTGCAAAAAATCCATTCTATTTTTATTCGGAATAAAATCCAAAGACAGGTTGGGCCAAAAATGGCTATCTGCCGCGCAGGGCAACAGATAGGAAATGGGCTTGGGCCAGTTTAGCGCTGCGCAGAGCGATGGATAACAACTTAACGCGTACGCTGACGCGGCGCAAATCTATTGGTCGATACCTCTTCGCGTAAGTCATCTAATCCTGGCCGTTGCGATAGATCCGATGGCTGAGATGAGCTAGGGATACCTGACGGCGCGGGAGGTCGTCGGAAATGGCGAGCGCGGCGGCGGGGTGCTCGGAATCTCACCGGAGATGCCTTCCGGTGTCCTCCTTGCTCAACGGAGGTGACCACGGGGCGCGGGACAGCTCGGCGAAGAAGATGGTGGCCACTACGGCTTTCTTCGTTTCCCGAATCGATGGCGCAACGAGGATGGGGCTCGACGGCGCTGGCGAGTCGCGTGCGAGCTTGGCGCGGTGCTGTGGCTGCACAAAAAATTCGACAAGGCGCGTTAGAAGGTGCGCCTGCTCGAGGGGAACAAGATGAGAACAAGGAGAGACAGAGGGGCCCTCGGTTTTCGCCGGAATTGGAGCTCCACGGCGGCGGGCAGAGGGATCTCCGGCGAGCTATTCCTCTGTGGTGGTGGCGAGAGGGAGGGGGAATCCAGAGGGGAAATGGAGAGGAGGGAGGGGGCTTTAACGTGGCTGGCTCGGGGAAATTAATGGGACGAAGAAACGCACGAATCAAAGGAATTGATTTCTTCAGTTTCGGTAAGAAATAGAAACGCAGGAGCTTGATGACGAGCTGACGTCATCATGACGTCATCACCCTTTTTATTTTCTTTTTATTTCTGTTTTCTTATTTAATTTATATCTTCTGTTTAAATAATCTAAATAACATGAAACAAAATTCTAAATTCCTATTATTTCAAACACTTCCCAACAGTACCACTTTTGTGGGGTTTTCATCATTTTTGAATTTTTCAAAATACAAATTCAAATGAATTCATAATTGCATTAATATTCCAATTAAATGAGAAATAATAATAAAATAGGGAAATGGGTTTGTGAATTTTTTTTTCAGAGACTATAATATGGTTAATTATTATTTTCCAAAACCATTTCAACTTGTTTCCATGATTTTATAATTTTTAAATAAGATGAAAACATCAAAGTCACTTAATAGAAAATTTTCCTTATTTATTTGACTTGGGGTTTAATAAAAATAATGTGGTTTTCTCAAATTAAGATGTTGTTTTCCCAATTGAAAAATATTATTTTTCAAAGTTACTTTACTTGTTTTCACAATTTTATATTTTGAAAAATAAATAAAACACTAGTAATACTTTAAGGCCATTTTTAAAATTTAGTAAATAATAAATTGATGTTATTGTCTAAATAGAATTTCAGAGACATTTTACATGTCAAATATATTATTTTTGGAAATCCATTTTTAAACCACTTTCACATTTTAAAATTTTAGGAGTTGAAGGATCTACTAATAGTAACTTAATGCTATTTAATTAGTTCATATCAATTAATTATTATTGTTGATCAATAAATTTTAGAATAAAACCATAAGTCATAATATTGTTTTCAAAACCTTTTGTTATGTTATTTTCAAAGCAATGCATTTCATTTTCACCCCTTCATGTTTAAAACATGGAATAACAACTAAAAGTTATTATTAAAACATTTTATTCTCATCAAATATTTTTGAGGCTTAGGACTATATTAAGGGTTATAAATATTTTATTGTTATTGCCATAAAATAATTTCAAGGTAATATTTGAATTGAAAACCTTTTATGTAATAAAGTTTGCTAAAGATAAAATGGTTTTCTTTATGTGAGAAAATTCATTTGAGTGGGTTTTAGGGTTTATGGAATAGAGGTATAATAGGATTAGTAATTTCAATTTCATTGAAATATGCATTGTTTTCCTTTGTTTCTTGCTTCTCATTTGGTTTTTGGTGACTTACTAAACATGAAAACAAAAAGTTTCAATTTTTAGTGATTTTTGGACTTTCCAAAAATCAGGGATGTTACAGACTACCACCCTTAAAAGAAATCTCGTCCCGAGATTTGGGAAGGCTAGAAAGAAAGATTTGGGTAACTGGATTCCAAAACAACTGGGTGGCTACCACCTTTAAAAGAAATTTTTGTGGGTAGTCTATTTTCATTAGATTGGGGTGTAGATTGATTCTAAATTAGCTTGAGTAGATCTTTCCTCTGTGGTAGAGGTGTAGACCAACATAGGTCTGTTGAACTACCTTTGACACTGAGGGGTCACTCTTTGGGTCAATCAAAAGAGCAAGTTGAGAGGATTTCACAACATCATCTCATTATAATGGGAACACATTTCTCAGACATTCATTGTGGTTTATTACACTGGAAGAACTCCTAGGGAAAATAAATTTATTTTCAACATGAAACTTTGCCTAAGATTCCTTCTTTCAGAAAGTCATGTTTCCTTCCTTCTCCCTTTGAGGGCATCCATTTGCATAGTGTCCTTTATCTCTGCATTTGAAGCAAGTCACTTGGCTGATGTCTCTATAGACAGGATTGGGGTTCTTCTGAAGTTTCTTCTTCTTCCTTGGTGGAGTTAAATTGGCCATCATATCTTCATACTGCTGCCCAGTATACTCAACTATGTTGGTTGAAGGTCTGGGTTTCTTGTTGGGACAATTCCTGGATAAATGTCCATCTTCTTCACAAGAATAACAATTCTTGGTGGTGGGTTTGGATGAACATGGTTGTGGTGTAGTCTTGGCTCCAGTATCTATCTTGACATGGTCCATCTGAAAAGTATCCAGCTTGTGTTTTCCCTTCACTTCTGGTTTTCCTAAGTTCTCTTGGATTGCACTAAGCACTTCCATTTTGGCTTGTTGTCCAACTTGTTGTACCATGGGGTAAAGTGGACATTGTGTTGGAACATGTGTTGTCCCTTCACACAGAAAACAAGTAACTTGAGTGAAGTATCCTTCAATTGAGTTGTTTACATCACCATGGGGCCACTCATCTGGACAATCTTTGGAATAGTGTCCTATCTCCCCACAAGCTTTGCAGGCTTTGAGTGTTGAAAACATTTCTTCTTCTGTCTCCTGGTTATCCCTAGCTATCAAAGGCTGATTGTCTTTAATATTGGCCAAGTTTTGGGACATCATCTTCACTATCTGTGATTGAGTATCCAACACTTGTTGCATTCCTGGGGTTAACTCCATATTGGGGTGGTTTGCTTGGTTCTGGGTCATCAGTTGTATCAGCTGAGTTTGAGCTTCTAGTAGCATCTGCATTGCTATTGAGTTCTCCGGGTTGTTGGAATTCTGGCTAGACATCTGTTTTTAGGGTTTTTAAAAAGATGAGTAGAGATTAGAAAGATTAGGCAAGTGGGGGTTCCTACTCAAACACAACAGATCAAGGAAACTCATCTTGCAAACAACACATAACAAACAATCTTCACACCAAACAACAAGGTTTTATAAAACAACTAATATTGTCATGCCACACTCATTGGTATGATCAATACTCTAACACATTAACGTTGTTCTAACAAAGTAACTAGATTGGTGGTCTCATCTATATCTTCTTGAGTTTTCTTCAAACTCTTCTCTCATTGTCTTGAGGTCTCCTTGATTTTTGTGAAGTCTATGTTTTCTTCAAGTTCTTCTGTAATCTTGAGTGTAGGTCTTCATGTGGTAAAAATACTTCTCGCACTTCTTGGTATGATCATCAACATTCCTGTCTTGATGGTATTTGAAGAGGTAGGTCTCCTAGAAAATTTTGAAGGTGAATAATAGATGAGAAGATATGAGAAGAATTAAGATGGTTGTTTTGTTTCTAGAAATTTTGAACATAGGAAATTTTCTATCCTAGGGTCTTCTCCAAACTTAGGGTCTCAAAATCTACAGGCAACTCAATGCTCTGATACCATTTTGTAGCATCCCAACTTTTAATAAAGATGGAATACCTGTGTTATTGTGCTAGTCCCTGGATCAATTGCTAGCACCACAGTACAAAATGAAATATCATGCAAATGCATCAAATTCTATTACATCGCATGATCCAGTCTTTTACAAAATAAGATTACAACTTGCATAGTCTTAGAAGACTAGCAGAAAACAAAGAAATACAGCGGAAAACATAGAACAACATTGAGCCCATCTTCTTCATGTGCCACAGGCAAAACATGTTGGCGATAGTCTCGAGATCCTAAACGAAATCCTCACTCGTCTTCAGAAATATCTGCAATATGGAATATGCAGCCACAAGGGAGTCAATACAATTTAATGTATTGGCAAGTAACACTATGGTGGATATAAATGGCAAGACTAAAACTACATGCTTATTTGGCTGAGTGGAGTTTTGGCTAAGTTTGCATAAAGCAAGTTTTCTCCTATCTCTTTTGTAAAAGAAAACTTTTCTTTTCAAGGGGTGGCATCATTGGACTGAAATCCAAGCACCACAAACACTGTTCATTGGTCAAAATTTTACTTATTGAAAATGGTGATGTGATTCTTCCGTCCATCCTTGTCCAGCTGCTCATAGTTGTCCATAACCGGGGACACGGCTAAGATCTTAGTTTGTTGACTCTGCAGAGCTTGTGCACTTTCACCTTCAGACTCAACTCAACCCAAACATCCTATACACCCTGAGTGCATTAAGGAAAGGAGAAGAATCAAGACGAGATCTTTCAGAAGCAAGAATCCAACCCAATGGCAAGACCCGTTCCACCTATAATTATGCTACATCTGCTTGTCAAGCCCGGGCTGAACCCTCACAACTTAGTTGATCAAGACAGAGCCCATATGACTAAAGGCTGCACTGGAAGCAATCTAAACTTGGGGAACATCATAATCACTTTGTTCCTGGGTGGCATTCCTCAAGTGAACAACCCCTCGGGGAGACACTCAACTCTCATCAGCCAAACAACCAAATCCACCCAGGTGGTTCATTGAAGTTTATACTTAGTAATTTTCCTCATCATCAAGTAAAACAATTTTTGTAGCAAGGCTAAGCATCTACTAAGTACCAAGGCATCAAAATAACAAGGTAATAGGATGGCTACACACTACTAGGATATAGCATAGCATAATATAACTTAGTAAAATTTCCTATCAATGCATACTACTCAAAATCAACTAATGCATATAGAAAATAATGGGTAGTTGATGGTGTGTTACTTGCCTTGTTGAAGTTGGTGAAGATATCACACTCTCTTCACAAAAGATTGTTGCTCTCCGTACAATCTATTCATTGACAACACAAAACCAAATAAACAAGCATCCTAACAAACAAACATACAAGTGTAGAAAACATACATAGCAACTAACATATCAAAAGGGGCTTAACCAAGTTGGTTAGGACAAGGTCTAGGTTTGAGTTGAAAGATTCATTCACTAGGGGTCTCATTCTTGTTAAGGAAATTCCAAATGATTTACTTAGGAAGGGCTAGGTTGAGTTTGTAGAAAACTAACTTTATTATAATCTTACTTGTCGAGGAAGTTCCAAGAGTTCACTTAGAATAAACATGTTACTTCTTCAACTAAAGTAATACATTGCAAACACTTGGTCATATTCACCTTCAAAAATATTTAAGTGACTATGTTAGTATTTTCCATTGTGGTTAGGGTAGGTCTACTAACTTCGTCATCAAAGGGAAAATATTACTAAGTCTTGGGTTTTCCATTTGGGTCAATGGTTGGACAAAATAACTTGTTATTCTTCAACTTGTATGGATTGCTTCTAGACCTCATGTGATTGCCTTCTTGAAGATCATCATCATGCCATCTAAGTTGTAGTCTTGTTCCTTGGATGGATTCTTCTCTTGGTCTTGATAAATTCTTCAGGGCTTTAATTCACTAATTGGTTTGGGTATGGGATGGGCACAAATACCACTAAGTCAAATTGGAAAGAAAATAAGAAGAAAGATAGAAAGAGAGAGGGAGATGTTTTCTTCTGGATTTCTTCACACTTGTACTTCCTTGAGTTGCTTCTAGTGGTGGAGTATTTTCTTCAAAATTTCTTAATTGATCCTCCTTGTAGCTCTTCATGTTGCCACCAAGTTGAAAGTGAAGAACCTTCTATTCCTTGAGTCTTGTTTTCCATTTGCTAACTTGATGGATTCTTGAAGCAAGAATAGGGGGATGGAGGAGTAAATAGAACACTAAATTTCACTATTTGGTACTATATGTGATTGACACATTCTAAGGACTTGGCTTGGCTCCAATTAGACATAACATCAAGGAAAAACAGTTGAAAACAATTTCTAAGACATGGTAAAGATGGATGAATCACTAGGTTGGGTTTTTGGTCAAAAACACATGGCCATGGTCCAAGGGTGTCCAAAATTGTTGGACAAGGTTTTTTCTGGTTCAAGGTTATCAAATGGAGCAATTTTGCAAAAGGAACTACATTGAAATTATTTACAGAGTTAAATCTATGTCAAAATTACTCAAATAGACAACTTAATTCTAAATTCAATTTTGATTAGTTCCAATATTATTTTTGGACAGAGGATATGAAAGTACACATTCTAAGGTTTCCAAATATATTTTATTTGTGATTATTGGATTTGTAGAATTTGAATTATGCCAAATTTCATCAAACAAGCATATTTGAATTTGAACAATTTTAACTTTGTCAAATTTGAATTTGGCCAGTGCTAAAAGATTCTACATATTCTGGTGATTTCAAAAAGTCCAAGTTTGTTGAATTTGGATGTGTGGATAAAAAGTTATGATAGATCTAAGATGCAGGGGCTTTTCTGCAAAAAATCCATTCTATTTTTATTCGGAATAAAATCCAAAGACAGGTTGGGCCAAAAATGGCTATCTGCCGCGCAGGGCAACAGATAGGAAATGGGCTTGGGCCAGTTTAGCGCTGCGCAGAGCGATGGATAACAACTTAACGCGTACGCTGACGCGGCGCAAATCTATTGGTCGATACCTCTTCGCGTAAGTCATCTAATCCTGGCCGTTGCGATAGATCCGATGGCTGAGATGAGCTAGGGATACCTGACGGCGCGGGAGGTCGTCGGAAATGGCGAGCGCGGCGGCGGGGTGCTCGGAATCTCACCGGAGATGCCTTCCGGTGTCCTCCTTGCTCAACGGAGGTGACCACGGGGCGCGGGACAGCTCGGCGAAGAAGATGGTGGCCACTACGGCTTTCTTCGTTTCCCGAATCGATGGCGCAACGAGGATGGGGCTCGACGGCGCTGGCGAGTCGCGTGCGAGCTTGGCGCGGTGCTGTGGCTGCACAAAAAATTCGACAAGGCGCGTTAGAAGGTGCGCCTGCTCGAGGGGAACAAGATGAGAACAAGGAGAGACAGAGGGGCCCTCGGTTTTCGCCGGAATTGGAGCTCCACGGCGGCGGGCAGAGGGATCTCCGGCGAGCTATTCCTCTGTGGTGGTGGCGAGAGGGAGGGGGAATCCAGAGGGGAAATGGAGAGGAGGGAGGGGGCTTTAACGTGGCTGGCTCGGGGAAATTAATGGGACGAAGAAACGCACGAATCAAAGGAATTGATTTCTTCAGTTTCGGTAAGAAATAGAAACGCAGGAGCTTGATGACGAGCTGACGTCATCATGACGTCATCACCCTTTTTATTTTCTTTTTATTTCTGTTTTCTTATTTAATTTATATCTTCTGTTTAAATAATCTAAATAACATGAAACAAAATTCTAAATTCCTATTATTTCAAACACTTCCCAACAGTACCACTTTTGTGGGGTTTTCATCATTTTTGAATTTTTCAAAATACAAATTCAAATGAATTCATAATTGCATTAATATTCCAATTAAATGAGAAATAATAATAAAATAGGGAAATGGGTTTGTGAATTTTTTTTTCAGAGACTATAATATGGTTAATTATTATTTTCCAAAACCATTTCAACTTGTTTCCATGATTTTATAATTTTTAAATAAGATGAAAACATCAAAGTCACTTAATAGAAAATTTTCCTTATTTATTTGACTTGGGGTTTAATAAAAATAATGTGGTTTTCTCAAATTAAGATGTTGTTTTCCCAATTGAAAAATATTATTTTTCAAAGTTACTTTACTTGTTTTCACAATTTTATATTTTGAAAAATAAATAAAACACTAGTAATACTTTAAGGCCATTTTTAAAATTTAGTAAATAATAAATTGATGTTATTGTCTAAATAGAATTTCAGAGACATTTTACATGTCAAATATATTATTTTTGGAAATCCATTTTTAAACCACTTTCACATTTTAAAATTTTAGGAGTTGAAGGATCTACTAATAGTAACTTAATGCTATTTAATTAGTTCATATCAATTAATTATTATTGTTGATCAATAAATTTTAGAATAAAACCATAAGTCATAATATTGTTTTCAAAACCTTTTGTTATGTTATTTTCAAAGCAATGCATTTCATTTTCACCCCTTCATGTTTAAAACATGGAATAACAACTAAAAGTTATTATTAAAACATTTTATTCTCATCAAATATTTTTGAGGCTTAGGACTATATTAAGGGTTATAAATATTTTATTGTTATTGCCATAAAATAATTTCAAGGTAATATTTGAATTGAAAACCTTTTATGTAATAAAGTTTGCTAAAGATAAAATGGTTTTCTTTATGTGAGAAAATTCATTTGAGTGGGTTTTAGGGTTTATGGAATAGAGGTATAATAGGATTAGTAATTTCAATTTCATTGAAATATGCATTGTTTTCCTTTGTTTCTTGCTTCTCATTTGGTTTTTGGTGACTTACTAAACATGAAAACAAAAAGTTTCAATTTTTAGTGATTTTTGGACTTTCCAAAAATCAGGGATGTTACATGCCCTCTGAATGATTGTATTTGCTATCTCTGCTCTAATGAGAGCCATTTGCAACTTATTTCAATCTTTTGTGTCGTAGAGATCTGTTGTGATATCAGTTGTTCAACGCCGTTGACGTACCATGTGTGTATGGTTTGAAGTACGTCGACGGAAGTGCCTTTGATCTCTAGTGGATAGTTTACATCGACGATGGAATAGCAGGGCTTGTGTTGTCGCGCATAAGCGCAGGCCTACCAGGAAGCTGGGACGTGGGAGCAGTTATGCCCCATAATCCAAGCATCTGCTATCCAGTTCGTACGGTGAGTATCCCCTAGAAATCAGGGTGCGACAACTACGGGTCCATAGCAGTAGCTAGATGGTTGTCTCCTCCACTTTATGTCTCATGTTTAGATCACGTGAGTTTTCGTACATGATCGAGATCATCTTTATGTAATGCTACATGTTGTGTTTGCTGGGATCCGATAAATGTTGAATGCTATGTCTTATGATTATCAATCTATCATGTTATCTTCATTTATATGTTATTTATGATCTTGCATGCTCTCCGTTATTAGTAGATGCTCTGGCCAAGTAGATGCTAGTAACTCCAAGAGGGAGTATTTATGCTCGATAGTGGGTTCATGCCTCCTTTGCATCTGTGCTTGGGTGACAGAAACGTGACGGATGGAGGATGTGTTGTTGCCATGGGGGAGAAAACAACGATGTTTACTTCGTTTAGATTGTTTACATTACACACTTTTCTTACTACAATTATATGTTGCTTACAAATTAATACCCAACATTTGTTCGGATGATATTCCGAGGGTGGATTATTAGTCATAGACGCAGTTGGATGACGGTCTATGTATCTTGTTGTAATGCCCGCATGAATCACATAGTAATCTTTATGTCTTGCATATGCACTACGGTGCGGCCTTCATTTCTGTAAATTGCCCAGCTGTAATTTGTTCACCACACATGTTATTTATCTTTTATGGAAAGACCCCACTAGTGAACCGTGGACCCTGGTCCATTTTCTCACACTGATAATACACACACTGCTTCCACTGTTTTCATAGTGCTGCTACTTCTTTAATATTGTTCTCATATTTTTTTCTGCACCATACGTTTAACCTCTTTGTGCTCAGCAAAACCGGTGAGATTGAAAACCTCACTGCTTCGTTGGGACAAAGTGATTTGATTGTGTTGTGTAGGTTCCACGTTGTTGCTGAACCGGTAGTGCGCCCTGCCACCTCAGCTGTATCAACCTTCAGAGATTGCGTGTCCTCCTATTGATCGATTCAACCTTGGTTTCTTTTCTGAGGGAAAACTTGCCGCTGCACTCTTCACAACCTTTCTCTTGGGGTTTACCAACGTCAGCCATCATCAAGTTTTCTAGCGCCGTGCCCGAGGAGGAAGATGATTTCTGCAAGGGGAGTCTCTTACTTCCAATCTCTTTACTTTGTTTTTGTTTTGCTTAGTTTATTTTATTTTGTCTTGTTTGCTTCTCTATATAAAAAACACTAAGATTTTTTTATTATTCTAGTTGTTATTTTTATTGCCTTGTTTGTTTTCCTTGATTATGTTGCCCCCCTAAGTTTACCCTGAAATATCTTCCAGTTGGCAGTGGTTCTATACTTGGAAAGGATACCATTAAAGAATTCTTTAACCATGTTAGTAAGCATGATAATTTTGAGGAAATATCCATAGTAGAACTTACTCCGGATTATAAAATTTCTGCAACTTCTTTAATCCACTTGCTAGAAGCTAGATTTTTCAACCTTCATCCCACTGCAGCATATGTTCCCCAAATTGAATTATATTGAAGATATCGA